>JAXQQM020069144.1:0-76464 GCA_034641835.2 Pinus albicaulis
GCTTCCAAAAATGACTTCAAGCTAGGAAGGTTCTGTTTGGGTCAATTTAGTGTGTCCTAAATTGCTAACATAAATTATCAACCGAGTTAAATGGCCCGGCCCAGTGTGGCGCACTATATGTGCAAGATAACCTATCTCTTACTTTTGTCAGTTTTTGGATTTTTATTGATCTTGGTTGGTTTCCTAATGTGAGATGGAAATTCTAAAAGACAAATATGGTTATGAATATTCAAGGCAATGATGTCCTTTATAATGATTTACCAACTTGAAACTGAAAAAGGAATTTGAAACATACAATGACAAAACTTGAAAGGAAATGAAAATGTGCTACTTAAATGAAAAAGGTGCTGCTAATCTAATAAATCAAAACAGTGAACTAGTGAGCATGAAACCAAACTATTCTTGCTGCTGTCTAAACACAAAAGAAACTATGCTGAAAGAAATCCAAAAGTTGCAATAAAATAAATCTAAATCAAATTACATCAACTTGTCTTCTGATCCCTCATCATTAGTCCAGCTATGATTTTCGGAAGTAACCATAAACAATTTGAGTAACTGATATCTAACTTGCAGAAAGTAAACTAATATCAAACCACACATTCATAATTTAATCCCTCACCATCAGTCCAGTTGTGGCTTTCGGAGGTAACTGAAGATGTCATGCACAATTTAATATTTCTAACTTGCAGAAAGGAAACTAATATCAAAATACACATCCATAATTCAATCCCTCACCATCAGTCCAGCTGTGGCTTTCGGAGGCAACTGAAGATGTTATGAGCAATTTAATATATCTAACTTGCAGAAAGGAAACTAATATCAAACTACGCACTCATACTTCAATCCCTCACCATCAGTCCAGCTGTGGCTTTCGGAGGTAACTGAAAATGACATGAGCAATTTAATATATCTAACTTGCAGAAAGTAAACTAATATCAAACTACACACTCATACTTCAATCCCTCACCATCAGTCCAGCGGTGGCTTTCGAAGGTAACTGGAAATGACATGAGCAACTTAATATATCTAAATCTAACTATTGAAACAAATGTGCAAGACTGAAATAAACAAAGCAATGCTGGAATTAAACAAAAAGTAAATTAGTAGCAGAACAATATTGATTCCATGTCATTAGTCAAAAGATATGCAAATGCCTGGGCTGCCATGAAAAATTATGCTAAAAGCTATGATTTCAAAAAGCAATCTAAGTAAGGAAATATGACAAAACAGAATTGAAAGCAACTTATCTAGAAAACATATAAAAGCCTCCTTGGATAGCAGGGGCCCTCTGCTACCAATTTGGTGAAGTCCTTCAGCTCCTTAAAGTTGTAATCAAAACAGCATCAAAGAACTGAATTTCTCTATTAAAAGAACTCACAAATCTACATCGCATTCCATCTTAAGCTTTGTTACAAATCTACTTTCTCATTACCTATGATAGGAGAAAGCTTCTCCTATTTATACAAAATATGAGGAGTCATCTCATTAATGGGAGTCCATGAATCTCTCCCTCCATCTCTAGAGTTACAATCAAAATAGTAAATGATAAGACACATGTCTTTCTAGAGTTTCAACACAACTTGAGGAATGAGACACATATCCTCTTAGAGTTTCAATACAACAAGGAAGTGAGACACATATCCTCTTGATCCCATAATCTTCTCCAACCAAATTCGAATTTGGCTTTAGAGTACCACATAAGGGTCTTCTAGAAGTCTCCTTTTGACCTACACATGTCACAAAACTCATAACACATATATAGATATATGAAACTATGTTAATTTTCTAGTTTCTAATCATAAATTCACTTAAAATACATAAATAAATAACTTTGGAAAACAAGGATCCTAACCCATATATTTATGTAAATGGTTATTTGATGTAGGGTTTTAGGTCAAATGGCTATGAAATAAGAGCTAAATGGTTATGACATAATGGAAATATGTATGAATATGGAGAACATTTTTGAGACTCAACATACTCCCCAACTGAAGTTGTTGCATGTCCTCATGCAACCATTGCAATGATTCATTTGTCCATGAGTTGATCTTTTATGAGTTTTGACTCATATAGATTCATTCCAAACTTTGCTTCTTGATATTTTCCTTTTTGGCAAAGTATAATACATTTGATTGCAACATTTTTTTTTTTTTTAATGGTTGGTTCTTGTGTGACAACCATTTTTTTTTTTTGAAGCATTGGTTCTTGTGTAACAATGCTTTATTTTCTTTGTTGCATCAAAGTTCATGAAAACATTTAGAATCAATTACTTCATCAATGAATTGATCATTTGCAAGGCATATAATCTTTTTGGATCATGTTGCAACAATAGTTGGTTGGGAAGTATATGTGTATGGAAATGAAATGAAAATGTGTGATAGTGTATGACATGTGGATATGAAATGATGTCCCTTCCCCCCAACTAAAGATATGACAATGTGAAAAAGGGAGTGAAGAATTTTTCCAAAGTTACAATTTTAGCATTCTAATGAATTACATGACTAAAAATTAGAAAACAACATACCTTCACTTACTTTAAATGTGGATGAGTTGTGTATGTGTGGTGGCTGCAAAATTCTGATCATATTCTTCTTCAAGTGGCTGAACAAGAGGAGTCATGGATAAAGAGATGAGATGACTTTTTATTGCTTCTACTAAAACTTGTTGAATCTGCTCCAAAATGCTGAAAATAATAGTCTTCATGTCTTCAAAACTCATTGGCACAATATCTACTATGTGAAAAGATGTTCTGATGTCGAACATAGTAGGAAATTGTTGAATTAGTGGCCATTAATGGATGCCACTAGTCAACACGAGAACTCTCACCATTGATGACAATGAGAGTCAAGATGCCCAAACACATCTTACTAGGTACGAATGATTTTGCTGATGTCGAGTCACCTAGAAGATCTGACGAACAAGAGACATTAGTGTATTCCCATTGTTTGTCAGCATGAGAACTTGCCATTAAGGCATGCAAGCCTCAAGGTGTTTTTACAAAGAACTTAGACTCAAAGGACTATGGACTCAATAATTTGCATTGAAGCAGGGCTTATTTGTGGAATGAAAATGACAAGAAATGGAAAATGAAAATGGAAGATGGCAATGGAGAGTAGAAATGGCAATGGGCAATAAGCATGTGAATGAGAAATGGCAATGGGCAATAAGCATGTGAATGAGCCTCTTGCTTTTATTTGTGGTTATGAATGGACAAAAAGAAATGGAAAGTGGATGTGAATGTAAATGGAAAACATGAAGTGAAATGAGGTGAATGGTTTATTATGAAGTATGGATGTGATGGAGACAATAGTATCTGAAAGTTTTTCAAATGTTTGGATCTGATTTTACATCAGCATATTTCCTCCTCTTTGTTGCTGATCATCCTCTTATGAAACAAATTGGTCTCTTAGAGAGACACCATTCTCTTTTAGTCATTTGTCTTTCCTCCTCGAACCTGCAAAAAAACTAATACTTCTTCTGCAATGGAATGTAAGATTATCAAAGGGAGAGAGGTGATCAATCTCTCTGGTTATGATATTTACACACAAAACTAAGAATTTGTATTAATGAAACAAGTTCTCAAAAGAAAAATCAAAAGAATTTATACCTGTTTTGGAATTAGTGCCTCAAGTTGAATGTAGCTTCTTTTCAGCAATTTATTTCATTATTTTCCATTTCAAACTCTAATGATGGATTTCTCATTGTGTAGATCTTGTTGAGACCTTTCCAACGATACTTAAATCATCAAAATCTGATTTTGTATGAGAAAGTTAGGCTGATTTGAACAATGAGGTTTTTCAGCTGCGGAATTGGAGAACAGCTGCAGAATTGGAGAACAGCTGTGGAATTGGACTTTAGCTGCGGAATGTCGACGGTTTCTGTAGCTAAAAATTTTGAATAAAAAATTAGCCATTCATCTTTCATCATCAGTCCTAAATTAATGAATACCTTCACAAAAAGTGAAGAAATAACGTATTCATTTCATTGATTCAAAATTATTAATCTTTTTTTTTTTTTTTTTAGTAACCAAACATCATTACTTCCTTGACCAATCCATGTTTTGTATTACAATGAGGAATTATTTTAGCATCATCGGATGCCCAAAAAGCTACCATGTTGTAAAAGACTACATTACGAAGGGTACAAAAAATTTTGCATGCAGCATTAAAGTGAACAGTTTTAACATTTTCATGGACTTTTCAGTAGTAAATGCATGCTCCTGGCATAAGAGAAGTGGTATTCTTGAATGGGAAGGCACTTCACATCTACAGGTACTAACTACCACTGTTAGGAAACACCAAAGCAGTGAACACTGATAACTGGATTACAGAGAATGGTTCATGAGGATCTTCCATTGAGAACTCAGTTTGACAGAAATCCCCATTGAAAGTTTTGACAGATAACCATAAACTGTTATTCCATAGATATCATCCATAAAACTAACTTTATTTCACATAGTTTCTCAGAACCATTATGAAGCTTCACTCAATGCTTATATAAGAAGAATAAACAGTGGAATGCAGTACAGCAGATCTTAATCCTGTCGCCACCTGAACTGGCATTAATTATTGCAACACTTGTAGAAAGTCGACATCGGTTCATCAGCTGATCTTATCTGAATTTGCATGAAGAATGCTTTTATGCTTCTTGAGAGCTTGATTCTCTAAAGAGTCAGAAGTTTCAGCCGTTCAAACAATGCAAGGGAGAAGAATTAATGAAATCCAACATTCAGAAAACGAAATTGAATTAAATTCAAAAATGAGTGGAATGTGGATTGAATGCCATGATAAGAGTTTGATTTTGATTAGAATTCCTCTTCCTAGAAATCAGGAAACCGAATTATCAATGCAGAGTGCCGTTTTCAAATTCTTCACTCAGAAAAAATCGTTTTTCCTCACGCGGTAGGCAAAAATGGCCTTTAAAGAACCGAGAATTTCTCCCAGACCGCCACGAATTTCTTAAAACGGTTTCTGGGTTATCTATTTGACCATGTTGGCGAAAAAACCCATGTTTTAGTTTTTCTAAATTCATCTCCGTTTGATCAGAAAACGTGTTTAAAAATGACGTGTTAATAAAAGTTGCGTTTTCTGAGTGCGCTGTAACAAAATCAATTCTCTGTTTTGCGTTTTTCTTTTTGTCTTAATGATTTCTTATTCTTCCCTATAACAGAAGGCTCCAATTCGTCACCATCCTTCAATGTCTCCGGAGTCTTCCTTACTGAATCTCCAAGATCCTCCTGTCTTCTTTCACTGCTGGCTACAGCAGTAGTGACAGCCCTTCTCCTGCTCTTTAAGCTTGCCTTCACGCTTTAATGCAACGGCCCTCCTTTTATGTTCAAGCACCTGCATCTGCTTAGCACCAACAACAGATTCATTCCCTGTGTTTTTTATTTTCTGAGATTCACCGAGAGTTGATAGTTCACCCTCCAAATTCATCTTGCTTCGCTTTCTATCTGCATCCTGCAAATCTGCATCAGACCATCCCAGCTCCTTGAGTGCAATGGAAATATCATCTTTTTCATGGTTAAAAATTGTGTTTCGTATTGACCATTGTCAGGACTGATAGTTTTGCCATTATTTCCTGGCAAGTAAGTAGACTGAGGAAGATCCAGCTCTTGGAATCTACGCAGAACAGCAAGAACATCTTCTGCTCTAGGTCGCTGGTAATCATCTTGCATATATTTTCTAGCTGAAAACACTTCTCTGATATTTGAAGCACTGGCATGGCCAGACAATAAATGGTACTTCAAGGAGACAGACCACTTTCTCGTTCTAGGATCAACTAATGATTTTGCATTATGATTTGAGATATTTTTGTGGTGCCAACTTGAATATAACTCCCCTGAAATTTTATGACTGTAGGCATCCGACTTCCCAAAGCTCATTTTCTCTACAGCATCACGAGACTTGGTCTGCTTCTTCTTTTCTAACTTCTTCTCTTGCTTCAATTTTGGCATGCACCATGGACCTCTTGATTTTATTTTTTATCAAGGAGAGTTGCATTGTCTTAGGATGGCTTTGTTTATTGATTTGTTTTGTTTTTGTTTTTCAAAATTTATTTATTTATTTATTTATTTATTTATTTTTTTTCGGTTAATAAAACTATATGTTATATTTTTAAAAATTAAAAATACACATATATATTTTACTAAGCAAAATGATTTGATTTTTTTTATTTGTTTTGTTACTAAATTTACACATGTTAAATTTTGGAAAATTAAATATACATATGTAATTTACTAAACAAAACAAAATTTTATTGAATTTTTTTTTTTAAATGATTTGTTATTAAAATTATATATATATATTTTCAAAAATAAAAATATACATATATATCTTAGTAACAAAACAATTTAATTTTTATTTATTTATTTATTTATTTTTTCATTTTTTTTTTTTAATTGATTTGTTTAATAAAATTATGTATGTGATATTTTCAAAAATTTAAAAATATACATATATATTCATTAAACAAAACAATTTATTGAAATCAAAGTTTTTCATGAAAACAATTTTTTTTTAAATTGTTGAATCAATTGAAATGATGAAGTTTTATTTTGTCTCTTTTTTTTTCACATAACAATTCTTTTTCTGATCCTCCAGATCACACAAAGTGCAAGAGGATAGCATACTCAAGAATTATTAAATTTTTTTTTACATAACAATCATTTTTCTGATCCTCCGGATCACACAAAGTGCAGGAGGAGAGCATACTCAAGAATTATTAATTTTTTTTAGATGTAAGAAATAAGGCTACCTAGTTACACTTCCCCAGCAACGACGCCAAAATGTTTGGTCAATTTAGTGTGTCCTAAATTGCTAACATAAATTATCAACCAGGGATTCGTAAGCTGACGAAGTGTGGCGCACTATATGTGCAAGATAACCTATCTCTTACTTTTTTGTCGTTTTTGGATTTTTATTGATCTTGGTTGGTTTTCTAATGTGAGATGGAAATTCTAAAAGACAAGTATGGTTATGAATATTCAAGGCAATGATGTCCTTTATAATGATTTACCAACTTGAAACTGAAAAAGGAATTTGAAACATACAATGACAAAACTTGAAAGGAAATGAAAATGTGCTACTGAAATGAAAAAGGTGATGCTAATCTAATAAATCCAAACAGTGAACTAGTGAGCATGAAACCAAACTATTCTTGTTGTTGTCTAAACACAAAAGAAACTATGCTGAAAGAAATCCAAAAGTTGCAATAAAGTAAATCTAAATCAAATTACATCAACTTGTCTTCTGATCCCTCATCATTAGTCCGGCTATGATTTTCGGAAGTAACCATAAACAACTTGAGTAACTGATATCTAACTTGCAGAAAGTAAACTAATATCAAACCACACATTCATAATTCAATCCCTCACCATCAGTCCAGCTGTGGCTTTCGGAGGTAACTGAAGATGTCATGAACAATTTAATATTTCTAACTTGTAGAAAGGAAACTAATATCAAACTACACATCCATAATTCAATCCGTCACCATCAGTCCAGCTGTGGCTTTCGGAGGCAACTGAAGATGTTATGAGCAGTTTAATATATCTAAATTTGCAGAAAGGAAACTAATATCAAACTACACATTCATACTTCAATCCCTCACCATCAGTCCAGCTGTGGCTTTCGGAGGTAACTGAAAATGACATGAGCAATTTAATATATCTAACTTGCAGAAAGGAAACTAATATCAAACTACACATTTCATAATACAATCCCTCACCATCAGTCCAGCTGTGGCTTTCGGAGGTAACTGAAAATGACATGAGAAATTTAATATATCTAAATATAACTACTGAAGCAAATGTGCAAGACTGAAATAAACAAAGCAATACCGGAATTAAACAAAAACTAAGAAAAAAATAAATTAACAGCAGAACAATATTGATTCCATGTCATTAGTCAAAAGATATGCAAATGCCCGGGCTGCCATGAAAAATTATGCTAAAATCTATGATTTCAGAAAGCAATCTAAGTAAGGAAATATGACAAAACAGAATTGAAAGCAACTTATCTAGAAAACATGTAAAATCCTCCTTGGATAGCAGGGGCCCTCTGCTACCAATTTGGTGAAGTCCTTCAGCTCCTTAAAGATAAGATCACAATAGCATCAAAGAACTAAGCTTCTTTATTCAAAAACTCATAAATCTACATCTCATTCCATCTTGAACTTTGTTACAAATCTACTTCCTCATTACTTTCTCATTACTTTCTCATTACCTATGATAGGAGAAAGCTTCTCCTATTTATACAAAATATGAGGAGTCATCTCATTAATGGGAGTCCATGAATCTCTCCCTCCATCTCTAGAGTTACAATCAAAATAGGAAATGATAAGACACATGTCTTTCTAGAGTTTTAACACAACTTGAGGAATGAGACACATATCCTCCTAGAGTTTCAATACAATAAGGAAGTGAGACACATATCCTCTTAGAGTTTCAATACAACAAGGAAGTGAGACACATATCCTCTTGATCCCATAATCTTCTCCAACCAAATTCGAATTTGGCTTTAGGGTGCCACATAAGGGTCTTCTAGAAGTCTCCTTTTGACCTACACATGTCACAAAACTCATAACACATATATAGATATATGAAACTATGTTAATTTTCTAGTTTCTAATCATAAATTCACTTAAAATACATAAAATAAATAACCTTTGGAAAAACAAGGATTCTAAACTATATATTTATGAAAATGGTTATTTGATTAGGGGTTTAGTCACTGGCTATGAAATAAGACATGGTTTTTATTATAATGGGTAATAAAGAAGGAGAATATTTTTTAGAGACCTAAGTAACAAATTTAGATTTTATTTTTTAATTTTTTCTAATATTTTACAGGGTCCACATTTTATTAAACAACAAGTGGTGTTTATTTACGATTATAGGCCAAAAAGTAAAGTATCAAGAAAAATAGGAGAAAGTGCTAAAATTTAGTTTTAATGCTTTGCGAGCTTTAAAGGTTTCTCTCATGTTTCAATTCTGGGAACTGATATTTGTACACTTAAGGGAGATTAAAAATATTAAAAAGGACAAATTCTCAAGGTAATAAATTCAGCTCTCAAAGTGCAAAATTCGAGAATATTCTTTAATAGTGATGTGTTATTTTCACATTATTTCAGATCTAGGTTGGAACTTAAAAGATTAACGCAACATATATATATATATATATATATATATATATATTATCACGTATAATAATTTATTAATTTATAAAAAACTTATATCATTCAAACTACTCTCTAACAGATAAATTATTTTAATATTTATCAATAGTGTAGACATAAACATGCAATGGGCTTTATCCTGTAATGAACTGCATCACAGTTAATGAATAATAAAAACTCCTCATAGCCAGATGAGAATGATCAGGTCTTGATTGCTTTCCTTTAGTACACTTCCATTCATATTATGCCAAAGGAAGTCGAATAGTGTAGAAACCACTGATACCACCAGCCAATGATGTGAACTATTAACAAGTGTGAGATAAAACCCATCACATGGCTGTCTCTCAAAGTACTCAAAGACAATCCACAAAATGTGAATAAATGATCCTAGTCGAACATCACTCTTAATCGTTCGATCGAAGGTCAATGATGTAACTCATTGTTGAAGGTGACAAAACCTACCATTAAGGCATGATTCTAAGGTATCGATATTCTAGATCAACTTCTCAGATGATGAGCCGCTGCCGATAGTAAAGTGATCCATCGTAGCAAATCCATTTTATTTTTTCTTTCTTGTTTGCTTAGTATACATTGATCTGCTTTCTGAGTAGTTTGCTTGGCTTCAGAAACCTCACTGGCGCGCTTAGCCTGAAGGTCAGCCGCGCCAATTGGTACGTGTTTAAGTTTGGTCCTGCGCCACTGCTTTCGGGCGCCACATAAATGATACTACGCCACTCGTAAGGTTTGTTTCTTGTTCTCGCCTTGTTTCTAGGTCCTATTGCTTTCTTCTTTGATTTTCCGACTACTCAGTGTGTTGGAGTCTCATGGACTGTGATTTACCTCCTCAACAAGGGGGCAGCAGCTCCCTTTCAGAGCTGCAAACTGTGCCAGGACGGGAGGTTCCCAGAGGTCGGTAAACGAGAGAAGGCTGTGCCGCAGTGAAAGCCAAGGTGCCGGTGGCGAGAGAGCCACAAGACATGGATTAGGTCTTCTTTATATAATGATTGGAATCGAGATACTGCAGCGGTGGTTTTCTTTCTTCGCTTAATTGGGTTTCCACCTTAAACTCAAAGTTCATGGTTGCTTATGTGGTGATTTATTCTCGTTTACGAGTACCATATCAAGCATAAATGATCTCGATGAATGAATGATGCAATGATCTAAGTTAAGAATTAAATGCATAATTAGGACTTTGAAGATATCACAGGCTGCTTTATGATATCCGTGTATACACGTGAGTTGTGTTCATTAAAGTAGCGATGGGTTTAAAATAAAAGAAAAAGTTAGTGTAAAATTTTCACTAAAGACTAAATACCCATCTGTTCCCCTCTTCCTGTGATTTTTCCAACACATTCTGCATCAGTTGCGTCCTTCGGTGCAATCTACTGCCATGGGAAGGAAGTACACTACAAGCATAATCAAGATGGAATAACATTTATCAACCTCCACTTTAATGGTAAGCACTTAATATTTCGAAAAGGATGATATCCTTGTATTCTCTCGCCTATGAGCATACAGCCATCGTTGAATGAGGACATCAATATCCATCTCATACTCAACAGATTCGATCGAAAAGAATTATAAAACAAATGCAATGTGCTATTTAATCCGAAGTTCAACTGATTATGAATTTGTCAAAGTTATGTCAATACAACAAAGGAGATAGGACAAAACTATTCGTTACACAGATAAGTAAAGTGTAAAACTTCAAATCCTCGAATTGAATATGGAATTAAGAATGCAGAGGTGATGAGAATATTTACGCTTTCTTTTTTTACTGTTAATTGATGTTATAAATCGTATAGAGAAGTTTGGAGAAACAATAATCGAATTCACTTTAATGAGAAAGTTTTAAGATCGTTAAGAGCACATTAGAGTCAAAATTTTCTCGCCTTCAAGAAAACTGATCTTCAAAATCTTACTGTAAAGAATTTATGGCATACTAACCTATGAATGAAGAGGATAACACATTAAGTCAAAGAGGCTGTCTTCGCAGCTACAAAAGGGAAAGTAAGTTAAGAAGTAAGGATCGTAGATATATCTCGGGATAAGATGTGAGGCAAATGCTAGAAAAGAAACTCCAAATTTGGGCAATGACTGCTCAGAGGTAAGCCCTTTCAAAATGTTTATGTGAAACAATTGGTCATTATGCTCAAGGTTCATAAAGAAACACTTGGTGGTGAAGGAAGGTATAAGAAGGGAATAAGAACTGTTTAACACTAGAAAGTTACTATACTCAAGGAAGAAGAAGATAAGATTCAAGAGTGAGAAGAATGTGAACAAGATCTTAGACTTCTCATGAGATTGTGGAATTGGAGAAGAAAGGATACTTTTTAGATGATCTAAAGGGACACATTCTTGAAGAAAACAATCAACTCAAAAATACTTAAAGAAAGTAAAATACTTTATAAGAAAGGAAAATAACCATAGAGACTTGAAAAAGGTGTTGAAGAAGCAAAGAAACAATGAGAAATTAGAATGTGAAGTGGTAAGTCTAAAGGATTGAAAGTAAAGACTTGAATCTAGATTGCCAAAGCATTCTAAACTTTAGATGATTATCAAGGTACAACTGTTTTCCTCTTAAAGGTAGGTCTTTGATATACGTGAGAATCTTTCTCAAGTCATGACTAAAATATTTCCCAAAATCGTTCAGACTGCTTGTACCTGCACAAGAAGGGGAATAAAAGTAACCACACAGGTAAAGCATGATCATCCTTAATTCAAAGAACACTAATCAGAATATCTCTCAAAGAAACACCAATCAACAGTGTAACCAAGTAGAACTTCCATGATCGCATAAATTTCTTCTTTTCAATGGACAATGCTTCTCATGTCACAATTTTGGTCATAAAGCTATTCACACCAATATATAAAACCATCATGACTAGAGAAGCAAGAAAGAAAAGGATTGAATTTGAGAAGAATACCTATACCAATTTTCTCCTCTTCTAAATGAAGTTGAATGTGCTTATTGCAATAACTTTCAAGCATGAAGAATCTTCGAATGCGGAGAAAAAGTTCAAATTAAAAGAGAATTTTCCTTCAAGTTCCAAAGTATGGAAAAAGAAGGAATTAAGGTGCTGAAAATTGTGGTACAGCTATCTGCAAGAAGGTGAAGAAAATCAATGGTACATTGATAAGTGAGTGCTCAAGACACATGACTGTGTGAAAAAACAAACTTCTTGCATATAAAGGTTTCATAGAATAGGAAAAGAAAGCACATTGCAGAAATGATACTCTACCTGGGAATTGAAGAAAAGCTAGGTCCGTGCTCTAAGTAGTGCATGGCCAATGACATGGTGTGATATTATGAATAACTCATGTAAGTCAAATGTGTGATCAAGGAACTAGTTGTCTAGTTCAAAAGAATGTGGTGTTCAGGATCTTGATACATGCAAAACAAATTATAAATGAAAAGAACTTCCAATAACCATGATGAAGAACTATAAAGAACATAATATGCTTACAGCCCTGGCAAACTAAGTGCAGGCATAGCTACAGTTATCTAATCTTCTCTCAAATCAAATAAATCCAAATAGCACTTCAATGCTGTCTATCTTTCCAACATGGATTTACCCGAAAGTACTATGTGGCACCTAAGCACCGGGGCAAGCAAAAACCGTATAAATAATGCCAGAAGAGATCATCAAGTAGGGCCTCTTGGAACTCATTTCTCTATACCTGTTAAGGTGGGACCTATGAGGGAAATTCAATCTATAGATGAACAACATTACACTTATTTATGCACATTTCATAATGTTGGATTAATATGCTAAAACACAGAGATGAAGCATTTCAGGTACTCTGCATTCTTAGAGGCTCAAGAATGAATTAGATCTAAAAACTTGAAATGTTTAAGATCTCACTGAGATATGAAATATACTTTACATGAATTCTTTAAACTTGAGAACAACATGGCATAAAGACAAATGAATGGGAGACTCAACAAATGGTAATAGAAAGAATGAATGAGAAGAACAGCTCAACAAATGGCTAGAGCTATTCTCGATGATTCTCGAACACTGATACATTTTGGTGAGAAGCACATATGCAAACATTCTCTAACAAGGCACATGTCTAAAATAGTGACAAAACTCATATGAACTCTGCATAGAATTTCTTCCTCTGGTAAAGCATTTTTAGAAGTTTTTGGTATAAATGTTTATCAAAATAATGATGAAAACCTTGGTGTTTCTAACTATAGACAGTGATGAAGGGAATACTTTCTTGGTTACTCCTCTTACTATAGAGCTTATAAATATTAACAAAAGACTCATAATATTGTTGAATGTATTTGATGTTACTTAAGGAGCCCTGCACTCACACAAGAAGAAAACAACAACAATGAAGACATGGTAGGATTGCGTCTTACATCTAAATAGCAATGATATAGATAGTGGAAACCAATGAAAGAACTCCGAAGATGATTATCTGTAAGTGGCTCTATCCAGAGCAGGTCAAAAGAACTATCCATATAATCTCACTTTATAGGTGGATCAGGCAAACAAGGCAAGACTTTGTGGACTTTCAGCCATTTAATAGTTTTCACCACTCATTGAACCAATAAATGTCAATTAAGCTAGCAAGATGAATGTCATTGGGTTGTTAAATTTCATAAAATTTACTAAGCAAAGAGGGTTAATGAGTTAGGCTTTCATGAATGCATTTCTCTCCAAAATACAGCCTCCTTGAAGCCTTGTGCCTTATCTTCTCATTGAATTCCTCTCTCCCACAGTTCCCCTTAAGGTCACATGTGAAGAATGCCAAAGGCCTCCTTCCCTTGCTATTTTGCCTCTTCGCTTAGCCCTCTTCAACTCCCTTGTCTCCCCATCTGTTTTCCTTTTCCACTCTCACAATTCCCCTCAAAATCCCCTTTAATTTCCCCCTCTTACCCTTTGTCGGCCTTTTCTCCTCTTTATCCCTCTATCGTTCCCCTCCTTCACCTTTAAAATCCACTAAAATGGGGCCAAAACCCATATTCCGATCTTATTATAGGGCTTAGCCCCTTTACCGCAGGCCCCTTTCAAACCACTTCCCCACATATGACCCGGCGCTGGGACCAAGCGCTTAAGTCCCGAGAGCCAATCGCAATCGGAAGGCCGAGCAGGTGCAAATTCCTTTGTAAACGCAAAAACCCCGATGCGATTTGTTTAAACACATAAGTCCCGCGATGAGTTTTGGGTCGTCGATCTATCACAAGATCTGACGGCGGAGCGCTAATCGCAGCCCCCCGCCCGATCGCAATCGCAACATTCACATCGTGCCATCCGATTAATCACATGCCCCTCTTCCCATCCTCCGATTGCATCCCGACCGTCCATTCTTCCCAAGATCAATGGCCAGCGCTCAATCGCTCTGTTCCTCCGATTGCTGATCGCAAGTCTTTCCGCATGCCTCCCGATTTAATCGTAGCCGTCCATTCCTTCCCGCGATCTGACGGTCAACGCTCAATCGCAAGTTCCCCTCCGATCGCAATCGCAAACCATTTCGCGTTACCCCCGATTGCGATTGAGCGATTAAATCTCCGCCGTCCATCCTCGCTTAGATCCGACGGCCATCGCAACTCCCGATTCCCCGATCGCACTGCCCTTCCGATTTAATCTCCACCGTCTGATTTCGCCCAGATCTACGGTCTGCGCTCAATCGCACCATCCATCCGATCACAATCGCAAGACCTTCTGTTTGCCTCCCGATTGCATCGCAGCCGTCCATTCCTTCCCGCGATCTGACGGTCAGCGCTCAATCGCAAGTTCCCCTCCGATCACAATCGCAAACCATTTCATGTGACCCCCGATTGCGATTGAGCGATTAGATCTCCGCCGTCCACTTTCATGCTGATCTGACGGTCCTTCGCCAATCGCTGATCCCCTCCGATTGTGCTCTCCACCGTTGATCTCCCCGTCAGATCGACGGTCAGTGCTCAATCGCTTCCCCTCCCCGATCGCAATCGCAAGTCCCTCTTTCCATCCTCCGATTGCATCCTAGCCATCCGTTCCTCCCAGATCTGACGGTTTGAGTTCATTCGCCCTCCGCCTCCGCTGGGTCCCACTCCATTCATCTGTTCATTGTTTTTTGGTGTTTTCCTGTGTAATTCGCCCGAACGCTAAACTTTGGTTTTTTCACTCTGTGCGTTCATTTCTCCGCTCCTCTCTGCTGTCTCCATTGATTCTCCACTATTCTGCCACCGTTCCTCCGCCTTCCCTGCATTTCCTCCGCCACCACTGCCCGGGCTCTGTGATAATTTTATTTCATTATGCAGAGGTCACATAGAGGTTTTCTCAGCATTGCCAACAGATCAACTGAAGGTTTCAAGGGGTTAACACCTGTTGTTGACATAATCAAACGTTAACCCCGCGTTCAAAGGATTGAAGCTCAGTTCGAAGACTAAGAGCGCACCAGCAAGTAATTACTGCGCTGCTTAACAGCAGAGTACTCTTTCTCCAGGCGTACACCTTTCCTACAGAGGTCTCTATACCTCCTCGAGCCCATAAGTAATTAAATACACAGACAGGTGCTTCATTAAAGACTGTCTGAGCCGCAGTGATGGAGGGATGGAGAAACCGTGCAGATCTTCCACCAGTTCGTTTATTTCAGAGTGGCAGCACAGAGTTCCAAGCTCCAGAAAGGACTCCAAATAAACATCAGAGGTCAATTTCCAGCCTGACAGAGCCTCCAAACAGTCTACAGAGTACATACAGCGCTGCATTTTTCCATTAAGCGGTATGGGTGTGAACACTCCGCCGATTCTGTCTTAATGAGATTCATTTATTGTATATCCTACCACTGCTTCTTCCTCTTCTCCTATAAAAGATCCCCGAGAACGTGTTGTAGAGGTTGTTGTTCAGTCGCTGGTAGTTTGTTGTTAGAGGGATTCATTCTTGACTGTTAGAACAGTCGTGGGGGGAAGTTGCAGAGTCGTTTGTATGTAATAGGCTGGGAGGAGAAGTCTGGACTGTAACATCCATTGAGCTTATTGTACATGACTGGTTTTGCATTTGTTAATCAGAGCACATTTCACAGGATCATGGTCTATTGCTATTGGTGATGTTTTCTTACTCTGTTCATTACATTTTCATACTGTTTCATGTTCTGCTGGTAGGCATCAGAATAATGGTATAGGATTCACCCTTGTTAGGTGCCCTATGCTGTCTTCTCTCCCTACCTTTATGTTTTCTGCTCCATGTGCTGTCTAAGAGTAAATTCGTGGGGTTTAACCAGTGCAGCGGATGTTATTGCCTGCTGGCTGATGTATGAACTTGGGGGTTTGCCTCTTAGATGTTTCTTTGTAATCTTATCTCTGTTTTTTCCTTGGAGTTGCTAAAGCAGACCTGGAGTTAAATGACCTCTGGTCTGATCTATAAGCTGCCCCTTTGTCTCTTTGAGAGCTGCCTTTGAGTATGTCCAAGCAGGTCTGGAGTTAAATGACCTCTGACCTGATCTATAGACAGAAATTCGGTTGCTTTCCTTCTTTCACTTTCCTCCTTAATGTTCCATCCCATCATCTATATAAAATATCCTTTAGTATAGATGACTTGCCCTTTGAAAGCCTTGGATAGTTGTTGCATGTAATTTCCTTTCATGACTCCATAGCCCAATGGATGGCACTGTCTTGGCCTATCCTCTTTGCTGAAGCCTCCTGCTGTTTTGTTTCCTTTCTCTCATTACTTTCCCAGTCTATGATCTCCTGACCAACCCAGCAACCCTTCAACCAAATCACTTTAAACCCCCCTTTGTGCTTCATAACTAGCCTAACATCTTATTCTTGAGCTTCAAAGATACATCATTCTTTGCTCTATTTGGAGAGATCCCTCTCCGGGTCCAGGAGGGCTAGATCCTAGGGCCCCAAAGTGGTTATGATGTTGTCTCATCTTTTGGTCTTGCCAATCTGGCCAAAACATGGGAACCCCAACATAATGGCGACTCCACTGGGGATGGAGATCTTTGCCTTTAGATTGGCTTCTCATTGCTGATAGTGGACAGCAGCCTGCTCCAAACAGTCAAATTCATCCACCTGGCGACTCCACACTCCATAATCCTAGAAGACTCCACTGGAGGAAGAACCTGAAAGATGGCCAGACCTCATAGAAGGGTAGAACATACGGGTTGGATTTGGTTTAAAGAATTCATTGTTTTTGTCTACCACTATGTTCTATCCTACTTTAAGCCTAATCGAGCGTATAAGGATGAAACCCATGATGAATATGGGAAAGATCTCAAGCCTCAGTCTTCAGACCGTGAGCAGACCTATACTCCTATGAAAAACCTGGTGGAACAAGAAGCTCATGTTGTATCTCCCACTCGTCAAGAAGCTTCAAGCAACCATGAGCCTATTGTTGCATCACCCACACCTACGAAGGTCATAGAAAGATATAAGCCTCTGGTTTTACCTCTCTTCTTCCAACCCCTGCCTACAGAATTAATAAACCAGCTGCCTCATTTTGATGGGGAAAATAAAGGGCCCTCTGCTGAAGAACATGTTCAAAATCTGGAGTATTTACTTGAGCTGTATGAAATAGCAGAAGATGATGTGTGCATTAGGATGTTTGCTTTGTCGTTACAAGGAAATGTTAAGAGTTGTCTCAAAGGCCTTCCAGAAGCAAGCATTTTCTGCTACCATCAGTTTTCTCAAGTTTTCCTTGATAGATGGGCGGCTCCGAAGAATGCCCTCCTCATCCTAAAAGAATATCATAATTTGAGAAGGCAGCCAGGGGAGACAGTGCAAGAGTTTTCAGCCAGGTTCAATAAGGTATATGATGCAATGCCTTCTGATATAAAACCACCTTTGGGATGGGCTTTATTACACTATCCCAGTTCTTTTGACCCCGAGGTGGAATTCTATATAAGGCAAAAAGAGCCTTTGAGCCTGGAGGAAATGCAGGATATAGCAGTCACTGTCGAATACAACATACAGTGCAGGGAGGAAAGATTAAGAGCAGCAAGGAAGGACCGAACAGAGCAAACAGCGCAGACCTCTTTAGAGGACAAGCTGGAAAGACTGATAGAGGCTGCCAGTTCCTTGCTGAAAGCAAAAGAGCAGGAAGATGAGGCTGAAACTAGAGAGGATGAGTGGGAAAGACCTGCTCCTTGTCCCCAAGAAAGACAAATCAGATCTCTGCAAGACAGAAGTCGCATGGCAAGCATGTATGATGAACCAGAGCTTGAGTCAGAAAATGAACTTGCAGAGTATTTTGAAGAAATAATTGCTGAGAGTCCAGAAGACTTGATGGGTGACGATGCTTGTAATTATGATTTCTCCGATGTCGATCTGTCTGGCGATGAGTTTTTCCAAAGGGAAAATGAGCTTGCACGGCCATCATCAGAGGTCTCATGGGAGGAAGACTACGACCATCAACTTCAAGAAAATAATGAGCTAATGCCGGCCATCTATGATACTGATGGAGAAAGTGTTGAAAGCATGATAGCAGACGAAGATTCATTGAATCTTCTATCTGCTTTATATCCAAACATCAGTTATACTTGCCAAGCGGACAGAGGCCAGCAGCTCTTCAGCGCAGAGGATGAGGAGAAAAGAGATGAGGGAAGTCTTGAGCGGAACGAATATCCAGAGCCTTCTCCCGAAGGGATTAAGGTAATCAAAGAAGCCCCCGCTCAAGAATATGTTGGTTTTTTCACAGAGTTTAGCCTGTTGTAGCAGAACCAGCCTGTGGTACTAGAGGACAACACTGTTGAATATAATGAGCCCTCTAGCTCAGGCTGCAGTGAAGATGAGCAAGATCTCCCTCCCCGCGGGCGTCTCGGCCTTGATCCAGAGGAAGAGGAGGTATTCCTGGTCGATGCCCATATGCCAAATACTCCCAACCAGGAAGAGGAGGAGTGTGATTACGAAGGCCTCACTACAGACGCAGTGATTGAAGCTGCCCAGGATGCAGACAGCCTATCAGTCATGGTAGGCTTTAAAGAAAAAAGTTTACATCATGAGTTTGTTGACCCTGTGGCAGACTACATGGAGGCCCTGATTGGCTCAGCTCCACAAGCATTAATCTTTTGCAAGAGCCAAGCGCATCAGAATTGGTCACCACTGATGGTGACTTCAGTTTTGAAGGACCACATGCAGAGCACCCTGTGGTTATCTCTGGCAGGCAGTCAGTGCCCATATCATTTTTTGCTATTACTTGACTGGCTGCATTGGCATTACTGCATCACCTAAACCATCAGAGTTTTTCAGTTAGGGTAGGGTAGGTAGGAAGCTCAATAAAGCTCAGTCTATGAGCAAGTGGATTAGTTGTTTCAGTTTCTGTTTTAGAAGGTAGAGAAGAAACCTGCTAGACAGTCTAATCCTAGCAGGTAGTAGTGTAGGTAGAGAAACATATGAGGCCAACAGTCTAATCTGGTCTCATGGAGTATAAGGGTAGAAGTAGAATATGTTCATTTTTTCCTGTTTGTAAAGATTAATGATGTAAAAGGGTCTACAGGTCCAAATGCACCCAAGAAGTAAAATGATAGGACTATAGTGTGGGTAGGTAGTTGTTTGGGAGAATTTTATTGCTGATATGATGTCTTCATAGTTTGTGGCAGCTGATCAAGGAAAGAAAAGGATGGTTGAAGCAGCAGGCATCTGGCCTACACCAAGAGATCAATTTCTGAATTCTTGACTCCTTCAAGAAGAAGCCATCCCCATGTGGAGCCACTGTTAGCCCCCCTATGAAATTTTTGACAAGCAAATAGGGGGCTAAATTGTTTTTGAGTCTTCAAGAAATGCATTTCCTCTGAAAATACAGTCTCCTTGAAGCCTCTTTGTGCCTTTTATCCTTCGATGAATTCCCCTCTGCTGGTTCCCCTTTAAGGCCTCTATGCTATGTGAATAAATGCCCAAAGGCCTCCTTTCCCCTTTATTTTACCCATGTTTAGCCTCTTCTTATCCCCCCTTGTCTCCCCATCTATTTCCCTTCTTACCCCTCAAATTCCCCTCAAAATCCCCTTTAATTTCCCCCTCTTACCCTTTGTTGGCCTTTTCTCCTCTTTATCCCTCTATCGTTCCCCTCCTTCACCTTTAAAACCCATTAAAAAGGGGGCCAAAACCCATATTCCGATCTTATTATAGGGCTTAGCTCCTTTACCGCAGGCCCCTTTCAAACCACTTCCCCACATATGACCCGGCGCTGGGACCAAGCGCTTAAGTCCCGAGCACCAATCGCAATCGGAAGGCCAAGCAGGTGAAAATTCCTTTGTAAACGCAAAAACCCCGATGCGATTTGTTTAAACACATAAGTCCCGCGATGAGTTGTGGGCCGTCGATCTATCACAAGATCTGACGGCGGAGCGCTAATCGCAGCCCTCCGCCCGATCGCAATCGCAACATTCACATCGTGCCCTCTGATTAATCGCATGCCCCTCTTCCCATCCTCCGATTGCATCCCGACCGTCCATTCTTCCCAAGATCAACGGCCAGCGCTCAATCGCTCTGTTCCTCCGATCGCTAATCGCAAGTCTTTCCGCATGCCTCCCGATGTAATCGTAGCCGTCCATTCCTTCCCGCGATCTGACGGTCAACGCTCAATCGCAAGTTCCCCTCCGATCGCAATCGCAAACCATTTCGCGTTACCCCCGATTGCGATTGAGCGATTAAATCTCCGCCGTCCATCCTCGCTTAGATCCGACGGCCATCGCAACTCCCGATTCCCCGATCGCACTGCCCTTCCACACGGACCCACCGCCCGCCGCCCCATCCACGGCCCGCTCAATCGCACCATCCATCCCCTCGATCGCAATCGCAAGACCTTCCTCTGCTTGCCCCCGATTGCACGCGCCCGTCCATTCCTTCCGTCGATCCGACGCGCCGCCGCGCTCACCGAAGTTCCTCCGATCACAATCGCAAACCATTTCATGACCCCGATTGCCATCGGGAGCATTGATCCGCCGTCCACTTTCGCGCCGATCCGACGGCCCGCCAATCGCCGATCCCTCCGATTGTGCTCTCCACCGTTGATCTCCCCGTCAGATCGACTCGCCGCCTCGACCGCCCTCCCCGATCGCAATCGCAAGTCCCTCTTCCATCCTCCGATTGCATCCTAGCCATCCGTTCCTCCCGCATCCGACGGTTTGAGTTCATTCGCCCTCCGCCTCCGCTGGGTCCCACTCCATTCATCTGTTCATTGTTTTTTGGTGTTTTCCTGTGTAATTCGCCCGAACGCTAAACTTTGGTTTTTTCACTCTGTGCGTTCATTTCTCCGCTCCTCTCTGCTGTCTCCATTGATTCTCCACTATTCTGCCACCGTTCCTCCGCCTTCCCTGCATTTCCTCCGCCACCACTGCCCGGGCTCTGTGATAATTTTATTTCATTATGGAGAGGTCACATAGAGGTTTTCTCAGCATTGCCAACAGATCAGCTGAAGGTTTCAAGGGGTTAACACCTGTTGTTGACATAATCAAACGTTAACCCCGCGTTCAAAGGATTGAAGCTCAGTTCGAAGACTAAGAGCGCACCAGCAAGTAATTACTGCGCTGCTTAACAGCAGAGTACTCTTTCTCCAGGCGTACACCTTTCCTACAGAGGTCTCCATACCTCCTCGAGCCCATAAGTAATTAAATACACAGACAGGTGCTTCATTAAAGACTGTCTGAGCCGCAGTGATGGAGGGATGGAGAAACCGTGCAGATCTTCCACCAGTTCGTTTATTTCAGAGTGGCAGCACAGAGTTCCAAGCTCCAGAAAGGACTCCAAATAAACATCAGAGGTCAATTTCCAGCCTGACAGAGCCTCCAAACAGTCTACAGAGTACATACAGCGCTGCATTTTGCCATTAAGCGGTATGGGCGTGAACACTCCGCCGATTCTGTCTTAATGAGATTCATTTATTGTATATCCTACCACTGCTTCTTCCTCTTCTCCTATAAAAGATCCCCGAGAACGTGTTGTAGAGGTTGTTGTTCAGTCGCTGGTAGTTTGCTGTTAGAGGGATTCATTCTTGACTGTTAGAACAGTCGTGGGGGGAAGTTGCAGAGTCGTTTGTATGTAATAGGCTGGGAGGAGAAGTCTGGACTGTAACAGCCATTGAGCTTATTGTACATGACTGGTTTTGCATTTGTTAATCAGAGCACATTTCACAGGATCCTGGTCTATTGCTATTGGTGATGTTTTCTTACTCTGTTCATTACATTTTCATACTGTTTCATGTTCTGCTGGTAGGCATCAGAATAATGGTATAGGATTCACCCTTGTTAGGTGCCCTATGCTGTCTGCTCTCCCTACCGTTATGTTTTCTGCTTTATGTGTATCTAAGAGTGAATTTGTGGGGTTTAACCAGTGCAGCGGATGTTATTGCCTGCTGGCTGATGTATGAACTTGGGGGTTGCCTCTTAGATGCTTCTTTGTGATCTTATCTCTGTTTTTCCTTGGAGTTGCTAAAGCAGACCTGGAGTTAAATGACCTTTGGTCCGATCTATAAGCTGCCCCTTTGTTCACCTTTGAGGGCTGCCTTAGAGTATGTCCAAGCAGGTCTGGAGTTAAAGGACCTCTGACCTGATCTATAGACAGAAATTGGTCGCTTTCCTTCTTTCACTTTCCTCCTTAATGTTCCACCCCATCATCTATCTTCTGTTGCTTCCTCTCCTCTTATAAAAAATCCCTGAGAACGAATTGTAAAGGTTGTTCGATCATTGCAGTCGTTCTTTGTTAGGGATTCATTCTTGGTGCATTAGAACGATCGTGGGGGAAGTTGCGAGTCGTTTGTATGTAATAGAGAGTGCGGCAAGAGAAGTATGTGGTATAACGACTATTGAGCTTATTGTACACGACTGGTTTTGCATCTATTAATCAAAGCACATTTCACAGGATCCTGGTCTATTGCTATTGGTGATGTTTTTCTTAACTCCGTTATTCACATTTACATATTGTTTCATGTTCTTCTGGTAGGCATCAGAATAATGGTATAGGATTCACCCTTGTTAGGTGCCCTATCCTGTCTGTTCTCCCTACCTTTATGTTTTCTGCTCTATGTGCTATCTAGGAGCTGGTTTCAGTTGATTTAACCAATGCAGTGGATGTTATTGCCTGCTGGCTGATGTATGAACTTGAGGGTTGCCTCTTGGAGTGCTTCTTTGTTTATCTTATCTCTGTTTTCCCCTTGGAGTTGCTAAAGCAGACCTAGAGTTAAATGACCTCTAATCTGATCTATAAGCAGCCCCATAGTCTCTTTGAGAGCTGCCTTTGAGTATGTCCAAGCAGGTCTGGAGTTAAATGACCTCTGACCTGATCTGTAGATAGAAAATTGGTTGCTTTCCTTCTTTCACTTTCCTCCTTAATGTTCCATCCCATCATCTATCTAAAAATATCCTTTAGTATAGATGACTTTCCCTTTGGAAGCCTTGGCTAGTGGATGCAAGTAATTTCCCTATCATGACTCCATAGCCCAATGGATGGCACGGTCTTGGCCATCCTCTTTGCTTTGAACCCTCTGTATTTGTTTCTTTCCTCTCATCACTTTCCCAGTCTATGATCTCCTAACCAGCCCAGCAACCCTTCAACCAAATCATTTAAAACCCCTCTTTGTGCTTCATAACTAGCCCAACATCTTGTTTTGAGCTTCAAGGATACATCATTCTTTGCTCTATTTGGAGAGATCCCTCTCCGGGTCCAGGAGGGCTAGATCCTAGGGCCCCAAAGTGGTTCTGATGTTGTCTCATCTTTTGGTCTTGCCAATCTGGCCAAAACATGGGAACCCCAACAGATAGTACACAGTCTGTACTTTTCGATCTACCAATTTCATAGCCAAATGAAGAAACAGTGACACGTGGCACAACGTACAAGTTCACTCTACTAAAATAGTCCATAATTACGACATTGTGAGAGATTGGGCATAACTCTCTCTTGAAGAATTCAAATTGGGTAAAACCTATGGCATTGGAAATATGACTCAGAGGACTACTACAGGAACAAAAATCACATATTGGGGATCTGAAATAACAGAGATACACTAGATTCAATATCAAGATCCAAGAAGGCAAGAAAAAGCTAGATCATGTGTTGTGAAGGGCTACAAAGGACTAGACTTTCTAGGGCAGAAAAGCAAAGCAAGGTGCAGCAGAGGGCAGCATGATAAGAGAAGAAACCAAGGTGCATAACAATAGCAAGAAGTTCATCACATGAAGTCTTTAAGTGGGAAGCACTGCATACAGTCACTGTAAAGATATCATTGTACTAAGTCATTATAAATACATTATTGTAAAAATTGTACTAGTGTCTATCTGCTAAGATTTGAAGAGGCAGTGTCGGGAGGTCTAGGATCATCATTATGTGTGTGTCAAATTTGGGGTTATGGTCTAGTATATCTTCTTCTTCTGCATCATTCTATATCATTGTAAAGTGGACCATTTTCCCTAGTACGGGAGTCCATTCTTCTTTTATTCTTCTATAGGGTGGTAGGGTGGTGCCAGGGTGAGTTGCAGCTCATTGGGTGTTGGGGCATCCATTCAATTGACTACTGAAGAATCTTGGGCGTTGGAGCATCCATCCAGTGGGAGCTGGAGAAGAATGTTTTTCTAGATTCTAGGAAGTTGGAGGTTTATTTTCAATTGGAGTTGAATATTAAAGAATTATTAGAAAAGCATTAGGTGGTTTTTGTCCCGGAGTGGGTTTCCACCTTAAAAACTGTGTGCATTTGTGTTCCTCTTGTTTTCTGCTATCATTGTACAAACAATGATAATAATTTAAGATTAAATAATGCTCTATTTGAAAGGAATATTGATTCACCCCCCCCCCCCCTCTCAATATTTCCAACAATTGGAATTAGAGCCTGGTTCCTTCAATAGCAGTTTAACAGCTGGAAGGAGGTTATGGAGCATACCAAGAATGGTGTACCTCTATTCAATGAAAATAATTATGCACTATGGAAAGGAATAATGGAGGTCTATCTCTTGGCACAAGGTTATGAAGTATGGGACACTGTTCAAAATGGATTTACATCAAATACGGATGAACAAGGTAAGAAGAATTTGGTAAATGATGCAAAAGAAAAGAATATTATTATTAGTGGACTTATTGAATCTGCTTATCATAAGGTGTTGGGTTGTAAAACTACCAAAAATGTATGGGACAAGCTTGAGAATATATATGCAGGTGACTCAAATGTCAAAGAAGCAAATCTTCAAATCTATAGAGCAAAATTTGAGCAACTCAGAATGAAAGAAGATTGCAACATTGCTGCATACTTCCAATACATTGATGAAATAACCAATACTCTAGAAGGATTGGGAGAGCCAGTTGATGAGAAGACTATTATACGAAAGATTCTTAGAACGTTACCAGGGAGATTCAACCCAAAGGTATCGGTCTTATAATACGGTGAAAATCTGGACAAACTCAGCAAAGAGGAATTACATGGAGTTCTCATAGCATATGAAATGAGACTTGATGAAGAAGAGGGTACTTCGCATCTAAAAACTGCGTTCGTTGCATCTAAGAAAACCAATAAGGATAAGAAACCTTCAATTGAAAATACATGCACCTGCAAGTGTGAAGAAAATGGAGATGATGAAGAAGGTCTTTGAGATGAAGAATATGCTTACTTCACGAGAAAACTAAAAATTGGTAAGGGACAATTCAAAGGTAAACTTCCATTGATATGTTTCAGTTGTAATGAGGTTGGGGATTTTGCAGCAAAATGTCCAAACAGAAGTAATGGCAACTCAAAAGGAAAGAAAGGCTTTAAGAAATTCAACAGGCAAGGATCCAAAAGGAACTTTCTCTCTAAAGAAGATAGCTCATCATCCGATGAAGAAAATGACAGTGAAGAAGAAGCCAATGAGAGAGTATTTTTTATGGCCAAGCACAATAAACAAGAGGTCTCAAACAATGAATAAGAAGGATGGACCATAGAATAATTTTACGAGGAAGAAATCAAGCTTATAAAAGATCTCAAGGCGGAGAAGATCCGTTCCAATACTCTTGAAGAACAAGTTCAAGGTCTCAAAATTGAAGTTGAAGAACACAAATGCATTATAGAGTCACTTCAAAAGAAGTTGGAAGAAAGAAACCAAGAAGGGGAATAATTAGAAGCCGAAGTAGTCTCACTGCGTGAGGAAGTGAAGAAAGGAAAAACTATCCAAAACTATGCCAACAACTCAAGGGCATTGGAAGAAATCATCAACAATCAAAGATCTTACAACGACAAAACTGGCATCGGTTACAAAGAAGAAGAAGCAGGACCTTCTACAACAAAATACAATGAACCTATGAGATTTGACATGCATGTAGACTTCATTGGACAAGATTCGCAAGAACAACCTTGGAAGACAATTCCTCGACGAAAATTTCCATCCAGGTACCAACATATTTTTATGGATACTGTTATTCATATGGAAAATTTGGTCATAAAGCTGTAGAATGTCGCACGTACCCTAGGAACGAATAAAATTCCAGGATATTTGTCAAATATGAACCTCCCAGGGCTCAACAAAACATCAATAGATTTGAACATTTAAGAAATAATATTGAATGTTACAAATGTCGAAACTTTGGACACATAGCCAAAGACTGTAGACTTGAAAATCCTCTAGAAGAATCTTCGAAGCCACAAAATGAACAAACATGGAAGAAGAAGAAGAATGATAATTGTGCTCTCGCTTTCAAGGCTCAAAAGAACAAATATGTGTGGTATGTTGATAGCGGTTGCTCAACACATATGACTGGAGATAGAAATAGATTTGTATCTCTGAAAGAGAAGAAGGATGGAACCATGTCCTTTGGAAATGATGGATCTTCAAATGTTATAGGATCAGGTACTATCACTCTCGGAAGCAAAGATGCTCTAGCCAAGAATGTTCTATTGGTTGAAAACATGAATCACAATCTGCTCAGTGTTGGACAAATGTGTGATCAAGGACACACAATACTATTCAACTCCATGAAATTTGAAATCAAGAAAGGCGTGTATGGTGAAATTGTGGCTACAACAAGTCGAGATCCAAACGACATATATGTTCTGGATGAAGCAACTAAAGCATGTCTAATAGCTAAAGAGGATGATACAATAATTGGTAGCAATGATGATCGACTAAGTAAGAAGTTTGCTACAAAGGTGCAAAGTGATTTCGATATGTCTTTACTTGGTGAGCTGACATACTTCTTAGGGCTTCAAATATCTCAGCAAGAGAAAGGAATATTTATATGTCAAGCCAAGTACATCAAGGAAATTCTCAAGAAATTTAAAATGGAAGATTACAAACCCATCCTTACTCCAATGGTAACAGGTTGCAAATTGAGCATAGACGACTCATCTAAGGATGTGGATCAAAGGTTGTACAGATCTATGATTAGTAGTCTTCTATATGTAACAGCCTCCCAACCAGATGTTATGCAAGCAGTTGGACAAGTAGAAAGATTCCAAGCAGCACCAAAAGAATCACATATTAAATATTTGCCAGCATTGGAATATCTTTGCCAGAAGCTTGGGATTCTCCCAAGTTCTCATTAGATTTTCATTTTTCAGAATATAAAGGGGGAGTGGAAGTATATTACAGGTCCGCAGGACAGTTGTGTGTCAGGGGGAGTGGAAGTGTGTACAGGTCCACAAGATGGTTGTGTTTTAGGGGGAGTTACCCTTTTCCATTGATTTAAAAGGGGGAGAGAATGTTGTAGGAAGAGGTGTCATGATCGCAGGGGGAGTACTTGTGTTGCCATCAATGCCAAAGGGGGATATTTTTGATCAACGGTTGTCATTGATGTCAACCCAAGCAACACTAGGGGCTAACCCAATATTTCATGGGAATTTTGACCTACCAAATCAAATATTCTTTGTCAATATTTCTTTTGATGGTTTCTACTTGTCGAGATGTTTCCGTTGATATATGGCAGGCCATGTAATTCTTCCAAGTTTGAGAGATATTCATGTTTGAAGTTTGTACCCCCAGTTAGTGGGCTAAAACCCCATGGGGTTGGGGCATGGGTCATTGAAAAGTCATAATTAATATTTTTTAAGCTCCTAATATCCCTCCCACGTTCACTTGTTGAAGCCCCTCTCAACTTAAGCATTTATATAAATTGTGATCTTCATTTCCTCCTTATGCAAGGGATTTTGCCATCTGAAACAGGTCATTGTGGAATTTGCGCTCTAACGTTTTTTCTACGAAGGTTCAGAAGCTGAAATTTTTATGAGGTGAAGCCGAAATCCTAAGGAAGCTGCTGTAAAAATTTCAGATCAAGGTGCACAACATTTTTAGAGATATGATCTGTGGAAGTCAGGGTTTTTGCAGGCTCCTGAAATTCATCTCAAAGAAGTGACCTTGGTAAATTTGTCATATCAAAATTTTTACCACCCCGCAGATCCTCTCCACAACCTTTTCCCTTTTTCATTAACACTTACCAAATTCTTTTTCCAATTGCGATATTTTTATCTCACTTCTTCGGTCTTCCCCGCCGCACTTCACACATTGCATAATTTAGCCTGTTCCCTTTAACGCTTACCGCTCCAACTTCGCTATATCATTCCCACCTCCACATCGCATCTCTGCCATCGCATATTTCAAGTTATTTCGCTCCAAAGCCTTTTGCACTATAATAATGTCTTAATATGGTTTAAACCCCCGCTTTCAAAAGCCTCCCACTGCAAATCATTTTTGCGATATTATGCACTTTAATAAAGTCCAAACACCTTTTTCACTTCTCTAAGCCTTGTTTCATGCGTTTAAGCCTTCCATGAACACCTTTAGCCCTTTTTCCTCTGAATTGAAATCAACATTTTTTCAGCTAGAATTTAATCATGAATAGCTGCATGGTTAGAAGCATGGTAGATAGATCATAGGACAAGTAGAGTATGTTTAGCCGTTTGGCCAACTCAATGCAATTTAGTTTAGTTTCTTTTCTGCCATTTCCTTTCTGCAATTTAGATTAGTTTCCTTCCTGCCATTTCTTTTCAGTGATTTAATTCAGTTTCCTTTCTGTCATTTCCTTTCTGCAACTTAGTTTAGTTTCGTTGAAGTGTGACAGACTTCACTGATAACCATTAGAAATAGCACCCTTTCGTAAAGCAGAAGAGGATGACATGAAAAAAATGCATCTATTTTTTATATAGCACTGTCACCTCCAAGTTTGTACGAACCTCGGGTTGATAAATTAAAGTAGGAAAACCCCTGGGAGTTGCAACACTCTTGGTGCAATACCAGAGCTCACCACCTGCCATTGCTGCATTAAGAATCCACCAAGTCCTTCCTTGCAGGGATATGTACAAACCACAAAGTTGTTATCAGGATCTTCAATTCTCAAAACTAGAGCATTGGTAAGAAATTGTTTCAGCTGATCAAACCTAGCTGCACACTCAACAGTCCATTCAAAATTCTTTGATTTCCTTTGAAAAGATGTGATAGGATAGCCAATATTAGATAAGTTCTTGATGAACCTCCTGCAATAACCTGCTAGTGTTGGAAGGAAAAGTTCCCGAAGGAAAGGATTGAATGCCTCAACAGAGAAGAACAATATAATCAACAAAGTTCATTTAAACAAGCATGAAAAACATACGAATCATCAAAGTTGGATTTAGAGACATACCCAGAAGTCCTACGTTTGATGATGTTCTCGTAGGGTCCAAACCCTCTTCCTCCTCCAAAACGAGCAAACCTGTAAGTAAATTCACAAAGGAATATACATAATACATAATTCAATGTGCATACATAAATTATATGTTAGATCATGATATATACGCATATAAACTATCATTCATGAGAAAAAAACATATCAGGAACAAGAGATTAGCTTCTTTACTGATTAACAACAATAAGTATAGGAAAGGTACAACCTGATCCAGGCCAAAGGTATAGACAAAAACTTCCTCCAGATTCGTCCAAATCTAGCCACGAAGCAAACTCTCTAACAAGCGCAAGAAGATGCTATATAAGAATGGTGGGCATCTCTGCAAAGGAAATTAGGATTTCCTAGATACTAGGAGTGCAGGAGGCACGAGGAAAGCAAACTTGATATGGGGAGAAAAATGGGTATAATGTCAATATCCTTTATCTTTTTGTAACTAAGCTTACCCAAGGGGTGTATATATACAACCTGAAATTTTTTATTTAAATTAGGCCACGAGATCCTATAGGTTGGCTCCCGGTAAAACCTGTAAACCCCACTTGAAAAAGAGCATTTTACTTTATTTTTTTATATTTTAAAAGGTATATGAGGGTGCAGTGTTATAGGACCTGTTGTATCTCAAGAAATAATCCCTTGGTTGTGGTAAGGAATCAGTGCTTAAGACATTTATAAATGTATGTCGCAATTACAATATCAAATGGCCTATGTTTAATACCTTTGGAATTTAATTACTTAATAGTCTCAATAGTCTGATATAATGAAAGCCTTCACAATGCCATAAATTGCTGATATTTGAATGAAACGAAAAGAATAACTGTAAGGGAAACTCAAAATGATATGCTAAGAAATATAATCTATCACTTTTAAGTTTCAGAGGAAATTCATGGAGAGAGAGGAAACTCGAAATAATATGCTGTAAACACAGAATCTATTACTTTAAAGTTTCATCAGGAGTTTGTTAAGAGAGAAGAGATGAAGTGAAGGAGCGCAAATTAAGGTTATTTAACTCTTACTGATAGATGTAATTAAGAGACCGACTGCTACATTACTTCACTTCATTCAAAGAGGAATAAACACATAGAAAAACTGGAAAGACATATCAACATCAACAAGTGTAGGAAACTTGATCTTATTTCATTAATTTCTCAGAAAATTCGATACCAAATTAATAGTCATCTAGAGGTCCAAAACTCAAAACCCCCTTTATATATTTCTATCTACTTAAATACATCAAAATAGTTTGTAACTGCTAAACTTCTTGAAATTACTTCGACTACCTAAACTGTTAAGATTACTTATGAAATCATACCAATAAAACAAATTGAAAATGGAAATATCGTTCATTTTGCTGAACCTGATGTTGTTGATGCTTCCCCCCCAAGTGCTAAGGTATCCTTTTTGGTTATGATGAGGTAGCTACAAATTTATGTAACAATGCCTCAGTTCCTGACTTGATCCAACTGTCGTGCTTCCCACAATGCCACTATACGTTCTTCTTCCTCAGTCCGCCTATGCCTTTTTGTGTGCTTGCAACATTCCATCTTCTCTTCTCCTTTGCTCTGCGTCGAGTCACTTACCTGAGTCTCTCTGCCTGCGTTCAAACTTTCTTCCATTATCAAGGTGTTTCACCGAATTTACGTTATAATCATCCTTTCTTCCTTTGACGTGATTTAACACAAGAAATGCCTTACCTCCGAACTTGAAAACCTATGGAGTTCACTTTTGAAACCACATCGCATCCGCCCAACATCGCACTTCGTATGTTGTTGTTTTTAACTTGTCTTTAGCTCTTAACCTTTGAAACTTGCGATGTGAAATATGCGACCAGGTCCCACCGTCATCGCATATCGCACTTTGGTAAATTTAACACTTACCTCCACACTTATTCATTAAAAATTGTGATTTGCGATTTGCGATTGTGCCCCACTTCATCGCATATCACACTTCAATGATTATAACTCAAACCCTTTGCAATTAACTTTTAAAACTTGTGATGTGTGGTATGCGGGCCAGGGCCATGTCATCTTGCCACGTCACCTTGCCACACCATCGTATATTGCACTTCGACGATTTTAACATTGACCTCCCGTGCCTATCCTTTGAAACTTGCGATTTTTGATTTAATCTCCACCATCCATCTCTCTGTTTCAATTCTACGCTTTGATCCTGGCTGTCTATTTTTCCCTTTGCGCCTCCTCCAAAACTCTTAAGTTTCTAAGGGAAATACGCCGTTTATCTGCCTTCTCTCATTTGAAAGTAAAGGTTGTGGGCTCCAGCTATCACCATGTAACATCTTTATTGAAACCTGAAACCACTTGCGGGGAATTTAAGCGGTTTTTGGAATTTGAAGAGAGTGTTCCCGCAGTTGATGTCAGTCGTCGATTTGCACGTGATCAGATTTAACGAGACTGCTTGCGGGGGCACTCCTTGGTATAAATCTTGTGCAATTTGTGCTCCCGGGTTGTCGTTGGATCTAGGCGTGATGAATACGAGCCTTCGATGTACTCGAAATTGGAATAATGATAACCTTGACCAGTGTGTAATGTTCTGAATGTGCCCATCGGTCCAGATCTTGAACTGTTCTGAACGTAAATGAGCCTGACATGACCCACCTTCACATCTCATCATGTAATGTTAATATACCAACATATAAATCAAAATTATTCTTTGACATACAAAATTTTAGCTTTTATAACATATATGCTTTTTTGGTGTTTTGAAAAATATTTCAAAGGTAAATGAAAATGAACCACAACATCTAGCTCCACCTGGGGATAGTAATTTTTTCAACGGAAGCGCTAAGAACCAAAGATTAGTGCCTTATCCATTGGGCATGGAGTCAAATATTACTTGGTGACATATGAACAATGAGAAATCCGGTATTTGCAATGGTGGAATGCTGACTTTTATTGCTGGAAATAATGCTTCAGATACTGCCCGTTCACAGCCAGCTGTACTGACTCTCCATCTAGATCTTCCAAAATGGATGTGTTATTTTACCTTTCCTCAGAGATTATGTATGGACCATACTAGAGAGGGTCAAATTTACCATGCTTCCCATTTTCTTCTCCTCTGGTGTCCCATATCAGTACCAAATCTCTTGTTTGAAAGAGAAATTCTTTTGCTTTTATGTCAAATATAGACTTCATTTTTTCCTGATAAGTAATTAAGTTATCCCTAACTTTTTTTTCTGTTTTCACTTGATTCAATTATTTTTTTCAATCTTCTTACCAGAGCATTAGGTTCTTCCTGAGCTTCTTGAAGGAAAGAAATCACTAGTTTGGCTAGCTGAGTAGGAAATAGTGCTTGAGTTCCATAAACCAATTCATAGGGAGACTTCCCAGTAGATATCCTGGTAGTGACTCAAACTTCCCAGAGGGAAAAATTCAACTTCATATCCCAATCCTTCTGATTCTCGGTGATTGTCTTCTTCAAGATTCTTACCAATGTCTTATTTGAGGACTTTTCCAATCCATTCCCTTGGGATGAGATGCTGTGGAATGTGATAAAACTACATTATATGTTTGACAAAAATTAATGAAACAAACATAGTTGAATACCTGAGCATTATTTGTCACAATTTTGACTAGACATCCAAATCTTATGAAAATGTTTTCCTCCAGAAACTTCATCACTACTTGGTAATTCACCTTCTTAGTGGGTATTGCTTCAACCCATTTTGTAAAGTAATTAATGGCAGTTAGAATCCACTTGAACTTTCCACTTGATGGTGGATTGATCTTTCCAATAAAATCCAATCCCCATTTCCTGAAGCGTTCTTCAATAAATAATGGGATGAGAGGTAATGGAGCAAGTTTTTTCTTTTCAGTAAACAACTAACACTTCTGACAACTTCTGACCAGTCTATAAACATCTGAAAATAGGGTTGGCCAATAGAAGCCTAACTTGAGAATTTTATGAGAAGTTACCTTTCAGCTATAATTTCCTCCACACAGACTTTCATGACATTCTTTGGTGACTTCAATAGATTCCCCTTCGGTCAAACATAATAGAAAAATACCAGCAGGATCTTTCCAATATAGCTTTTCTTCTACTATAACATATGGCTGAGATTTGAACTTGAGAGCTATGTATTTTTTTCTATTTAGTGAAGTTCAATAAGAAAAGAAACACAGGTAATGCACAATATCTTTATACCAATCAGAGTACAAAAATTTGTATTGAATGCCTGTTTTGGACTTGCTTTGACCTTCTTCATTAACAACTCCATCCATTGGTGCCAATAGATTAATTCCCAAGGCTTGAAAATTTGTCTCTGTCAACAACTTCGCTAACCCTTGTCCCTTGACTAGCTTGGTGGGTTTGATGTCCAAATCGTACTCTTGGATTTTTGCTATTCACTTCCCCCTTTTTCCTTCAACATCACTTTGGACCAACATGTCTTTCACAGCAGAATTAGGAACATAAGCACTTATTTGGGACTATAACACATAAGTCTAGAAGGCTTTCAATGCTTTGACCAAAGCATATACTTGTTTCTCCAGAATATTGTATTTGAGCACAACATCTCTGAGAACTTTACTAAAAAATTCAACTCACTGCTCCTTACTATCTTCATTTTTCTGCAACAACACAACAGTAATAATAGTGGGGGATGCAAATGAGAATACCTGAAAGAACTTTTGATAGTATGGACTAATCAAAACTGGAGCTTCCTGTAGTGCTTCCTTCATTGTAGCAAATGCTGCTCTTGCTCCCTTATCCCATTTCACTTCTGCATTTTTCTTCAACATATATGCTATACTTCTCACAATCTCAACATAATTAGGCACAAATCTCCTCAAAAAGTTTATTTTTCTGAGAAATCTCTGGATATCTTTCTTGCTTCTAGGCAAAGGAATCGTTTGAATGGCTTCTACCCTCGCTGGTTCAATCTTTAATCCTTTTTTAGAAACCATGTGACCCAATAATTTACCTTCTTCTAAGGCAAATAAAGATTTCTTTGGATTTAATGACAAACCAAACTTTCTACACTTTTGAATATTTTTTTCAAATGCTCTAAGTGTTCATCATATGACCCTAAGAAAATAGTTACATCATCCAGATATATAACTACAAACATGTCGCTAATGAAGGCTATGTCCATGGCCCTCTGAAATGTTGCACCTACGTTCATGAGGCCAAATGGAATCCTTGCATACATGAAGGCGCCCCAGGGAATCGTGAAAGTAGTCTTCTTCTGATATTATTTTTCTACTGCTACTTGATTATACCCAGAAAATTTGTCAACCATAAACAACCTGTAAGCTCCTGTCACCTTCTATAAGACATAATAATTTTCGGCAAAGGATAATTATCTTTTAGAGATTCTTTGTTCAAATTCCTGAAGTCTACACACAATCTTATCTCTCCATTCTTCTTTCTTACAGGAACCAGATTGGAAACCCAGTCTGAATATCTGAGAGGGAATATACTTTTCGCCTGCAATACTTTCTTCAATTCTTTCTCGATTGGAGCTAGTAACAATGGATTGATCTATCTGAGCTTCTGTCTGTGTGGTTTGATTCCTTCTTTCAATGGAATCTTATGCTAACTTTTGTCATATATTTTCAGGTCTTCATATGACCAGGCAAACACATCCATATATTTCTTAAAAAGGTCAATGTATCTTTCTTTGTAATTTTTGTGAACACCTTTGAACAATTTGACTATTTTTGGTTCCTACTGAGTTCCCAAATTACAATCTTCCATCTCTTCTTCTTGATGTCTTTTCTTTGAATCAACAACAACATCATTAGAATCTGTTAGGTCCTTATATTACTAGTATAGTCCCTTATTGTTGTTAGTGTAACCACCTTATTGTTATTGTAGTACCCCTGTAACCCCCATATTGTTATTATTGTGCCCTTACATTATTATTGTTAGGTCAGCTAGGATTACATTGTGGCCCCATGGACTCCCATATATAGAGAGGAGGTTTTGTCATTTGTATCATTGAAGAATTGTTCATTTATGTAATGTATTGGAGGTTTCTCCTTTGAAGTGGTTGATTTCTAAGGCGTTGATCTCTCTTTTCTTCTATTTTTGGAGCTGGTTTCATAACATTTGGTATCAGAGATTTGGATTCTAGGGTTTCATTGCTCCAAACAGGTCATCGTGGCATTTTCGCTATAGTTGTCCTTCTACAAGGGTTAAGAAGCTCAAATTTTTAGAGTGCGAAGCCAAAATCCTGAGGAACATCTTCGCAAAATTTCAGAGCTTGGTTCGCAATATTTTCGGCGATATGATCTGTGGAAGTTAGGGCTTTTTGTAGGCTCCTCAATTTAACCTAAACAGGTCATCATGAAATTTTTACTATAACGTTTTTTCTATGAGGTTTCAGAAGCTAAAATTTTCACAGAGTGGAGCTGAATGCCTGAGGAACCTCTTGTGAAACTTTCAGATCTTGGTTCGCAATAGTTTTGGAGATATGAGCTGTGGAAGTTAGGATTGTTTCAGGCTCCTGAATTTCATCTCAAAGAGGTGACCGTGGGAAAAACATTATAATTCTCTCTTTGAGCATCAGATTGGGATTCTGTAAAAAGTGGCTGCAATTAAATGGACTGTAGTTTTTTATATATCAATTTTAGAGCCGAAGGAGGAAACAGTGACACGTGGCAAATCGTACAATCTCGCTCTACTGAACCAGTACATAATTAGGTCATCGTAGGAGATTGGGCATAACTTTGTCTTCAAGAATCCAAATCAGGTTAGACCTATGGCATTTGAAATAAGATTAAGAGGGCTACTTCAAGGCCGAATGTCAAATATTGAAGATCCAAAATCACAGAGATAATTCAGTTTCATATCGCGCTCCTCAAAATCAAGAAAAATGTGTGTATTTTTTTTCAAATTGCATAAGTCTTGTTTGAAAAATCAGTTCTAGGTGATTCCAAAGGCCTATTGAGCATAAATATAAGTATTGGGTTCTAAAATGCCTCCTAAAAAGAATTCAACACCCATTAAGCCTTGATAAGGCTCTACTATGACTCATGAAGATGAAGAAATGCAACATGAGATATCAAAATTCCAAGAGCAAGTGCACCAAATTTTGCTATCGCAAAGAGCAACAAAAAATGAAATGGAAGTTTTGAAGAAAGACATGGAAACTAAGATGGATGGTTTGAAGAAAGGCGTGGAAGCTAAGATGAATAGTTTGGAAGCTAATATGGATGGCATGGAAGTTGGCATGGAAGCTAAGATGGATGACATGGAAGCTAAGATCGATGAAAAAATGGAAAACATGAAGAATGATCTAAAAGTAGACATCGAAGGTTTGGAAAAGTTGATACAAGAAATGTTTCCTAATGGTGAAAGGACAGTAGAGGAAACTCATGATGAGAAAAAAATAAATGTTAATCATGATTTCATAGACTCTAATGTTGGATTAAAGAACCACCATATTCCAAAGATGGATATGAGGAAGTTTGATGGCAAGGACCCCGTAACATGGATACTACAGATGGAGCAATATTTTGATCTCAATAATGTGCAAAACACACAAAAGGTACGCATTGCAACTTTACATTTAGAACAAAATACATTTGTATGGTATCGATGGCTTTGCTCCCGTAAGAAAATTGTCACTTGGTCAATTTTTACGGAGGAAATGATAGCACATTATGAGGATACAAAGAGCAACACCTTCTTTAGCCAATTGATAAATCTCAAACAAAAGGGTTTAGTGCGGCAGCACATTGAGGACTTCCAAAAATTGAATATAAGGGTAACTGATATTCCAGAGGAACACAGGATTGATCTCTTCATAGGCACTTTAAAGGATAACATCCAACATGAAGTTCGCGTTTTGGAACCAGATTCATTAGAGAAGGCATTCAGGTTGGCAAGAAAAGTTGAATGTAAAATAATGGCGACAAGGAAGCCTACCACTCAATTCTATAAAGAAGGAAGTGTTGCTACGCCTAGATTTCCACAACCTACAAGGTTGACACCACAAAAATTGGAAGAAAAAAGAGCAAAAGGGCTTTGCTACAATTTTGATAGAAAATACACTAAAGGTCATAAGTGTGCTGAGAAGAAATTATTTTACATAGATTGTGAAGAGGAGGAAGAAAATGAACAAGAAATTTCGAAAGAAGAGGATATACACCGGGAAGAAACCTTAGAAGAAGAAGAAATGAGTCCGACCATATCATTTAATGCATTGGCAGGAATTAACACTCCTCAAACTCTCAAGATAGAAGGACATATCAAGAAGAAAAAGGTAATAGTGTTGATTTATTCCAGTAGTACCCATAATTTGATTCATTGTAAGGTAGCCAAGGAATTGAACTGTTTCCTATACCCAACACCAGAATGTCAAGTGATGGTTGCAAATGGGGGAGCTATAAATTTCTTTATAAAATTCCATAATATCAAGCTATCCATGGGGGAATATGTATTGAATAGTCTAATGCTTTCCATCCCAATGGGAGTTGCTGATGTTGTACTAGGAGTACAATGGTTAAAATATTTGGGGATGGTAACTTTTAATTTTCAAGAAATTTTCTTGAATTTTTTTTCGGAAGGAAAGGAAATCGAATTACGGGGTATCACAAGGAAGCCAGGAAAGATAATAAGCTCTAATGTCATGACAAAGCTTCTGAAGAAATACCAACAAGGCGTAATTGCACAATTATGCTCACTAGAAGTTCCAACATCAAAATCATCTATTTCTCCAGATCTCCAAAGAGTCTTGGACAATCATTCCAAGTTTTTTGATACTCCCAAAGGAATCCCACCTATTTGTGATCGCGATAATGCTATTCATTTGATTCCAAGAAATGTTCCTCCAAACATCCGACCTTACAGATATCCTTATGTCTAAAAGAGTGAAATTGAACGTATGATTATAGAAATGTTAGAGGATGGTATAATTCAACCTAGTCAAAGTTCTTTCTCTGCTCAAGTAGTATTGGTGCACAAGAAGGATGGATCATGGAGCATGTGTCTGGATTCTAGGGAGCTTAATAAGATCACTATTAAAGATAAATTTCCCATTCTTTTGATTGATGAATTATTGGATGAATTACATGGAGAAATTTATTTTACCAAGTTGGATCTTTGTTTAGGATATCATCAAATTAGAATGAAGACTGAAGATATTCTGAAAACAACATTTAAAACTCATGAGGGTCATTATGAACATTTTGTCATGCCTTTTGGCCTTACCAATGCACCTTCTACATTTCAAGGGTTGATGAATTCCATTTTCAAACCCTTCCTTAGGAAATTTGTGCTAGTATTTTTTGATGATATACTAATCTACAACAGGTCTTGGAAGGATCATGTTCAACATGTTGACAGGGTGCTCAAACTATTGGAGGAGAAACAATTATATGCAAAAACATCCAAATGTTTATTTGGAGTACAAGAGGTGGAATATCTGGGTCATATTGTATTTCACAAGGGTGTTAAGGTAGACCCTAACAAAATGAAAGGCATTAATGAATGGAAAGTCCCCACAACCATAAATCATTTGCGCAGATTTATTGGGTTAACAGGGTATTATCGCAAGTTTGTTAAGAATTATGGGAGAATAGTAGCACCTCTAACAACATTATTGAAGAAAGATGAATTTTCACTGACTTCTGAAGCAACTAAGGCATTTGAACATCTTAAAGAGGCAATGTGCCTAGCATCAGTCTTATCTATGCTAGACTTCACAAAAACCTTTATTGCGGAATGTGATGCCTCACGAAATGGAATTGGTGTTGCTTTAATGCAAGAAGGAAGACCCATTGATTTTGAAAGTCGTTCAGTCAAAGGAAAGTATTTACAGAAGGCTATTTATGAGATGGAAATGTTGGCAATACTAAATGCACTAAAGAAATGGAGACCTTACCTAATGGGAAGACACTTCAAGGTAAAAACTGATCATGATAGTCTTAAACACTTTTTGGAACAAAGACTATCTTTAGAAGAGCAGCAAAAATGGGTCACAAAGATATTGGGTTATGAATTTGAAATCATCTACAAAAAATGGAAGCTAAATGTTGTTTCAGATGCACTCTCAAGAAAGGATGAAGAGGTGGAAGCATTTCTTTGTGCCATTTCTATTATCCAACCAGATTGGATAACCGAAGCAAGGGATGAATGGAAGAAGGACGAAGAAGTTTGGACACTCATTCAAAATTTGCAACAAGATCCTAGTACATCTGATACATTTAGTTGGAAAAATGATTCCTTATGGTACAAAGATTGCTTATATATTTGCAAGAATTCCCAACTAAAACAAAAGATTCTTTTGGAATTTCACACTTCTCCTTTAGGAGGACACTCGAGATTTTTAAAAACTTACCATAGGGTGAAGAAAGAGTTTTTTTGGGATGACCTTAAATTTGATATTCAAAATTTTGTGGCGGAATGTTTGGTTTTCCAGCTAAATAAAGTTGAGACAATTAAGACCCCGGTTAAGACCTCGGGTCTTCCACAACCTTTATCCATTCGAAGTCAACGTTGGGAGGATATTTCAATGGATTTTATCACAGGTTTACCTAAGTCCGAAGGAAGGAGTGTCATCATGGTGGTAGTTGATAGACTTAATAGGTATGCACACTTTTGTGCATTATCTCATCCATTTAAAGCAAGTATAGTTGCTACTGCATTTATGGAAACAATTCAAAAGCTACATGGAAACCCGAAGATTATTGTAAGTGACAGAGATCCCATTTTTACAGGAAATTTTTGGATGGAATTATTTTCTTGTTTGGGTACTCAACTAGCTCATAGCTCATATTATCATCCTAAATCTAATGGTCAAACAGAGATAGTGAATAAATGTTTGGAAGGATATCTTCGTTGTTTTGTATCTGATAAGAAAGCAAAATGGGTCAAGTGGTTACCTCTCGATGAATGGTGGTATAACACTTCCTTCCATACTGCAGAAAAAATGACCCCACTTATGGCACTTTATGGATATCATTCACCGTCCATCACATCTTGTTTAAGGGAGAATTCTAGGGTTCAAGCAGTGGAGGATCACATCGAGCATCAACAAGAAGTTCTCCAACTCTTAAAGGATAACCTAAATTTGGCACAAAATCAAATGAAACAACAGGCTGATCAAAATTGTAGTGAGAGAAGTTTTGATGTGGGAGGCTGGGTATTTTTATGGCTACAACCATACAAACAAATTTCCCTCAAGCAAGCTAAGAAGGATAATAAATTATCGCCAAAGTACTATGGTCCTTACAAGGTGTTGCAAAAGATTGGCACTATGGCATACAAATTGGAGCTTCCTACTTCTTTGCGAGTGCATCTGGTTTTCCATGTTTCATGCTTAAAAAAGGTTATAGGGGACAAACTTCTAGTTCAAACAATATTTCCAAAACTTGATGAGGAAGGAAAAACCATATTGGAACTTGAAGCAGTCATGGAAACAAGAACTCGACAACTACAAAATCGATCAATTTTAGAGTATCTCATCAAATGGAATAACTTACCCACTGAATATTCTACATGGGAGGATGAGAATTTTATACAGAAGCACCCAGAGCTACTCAAGCATTGAGGAAAACACTTTTTTGAAGGAGAGGAGCATGTTAGGTCCTTATATTACTAGTGTAGTCCCTTATTGTTGTTAGTGTAACCCCCTTATTGTTATTGTTGTACCCCTATAACCCCCATATTGTTATTATTGTACCCTTACATTATTATTGTTAGGTCGGCTAGGATTACATTGTGGCCCCACTAGGATTACATTGTGGCCCCATGGACTCCTATATATAGAGAGGAGGTTTTGTCATTTGTATCATTGAAGGTTTCCCCCTCGAATTGGCTGATTTCTAAGGTGTTGATCTCTCTTTTCTTCTATTTTCAGCTCTGGTTTCATAAAATAATCAAATAATATTTAAAGGGGAACCAACCCTTTAGGGAGCCCATTATATTTCAACTGGACAATCTTCTGGTCACCTATCGACTGCTTAAGGTTTCTTATTTCTGCTTTCTACTCTGTTTTTTCTTCCTCTCGGTCTATCTCAACATATTCAAAGTTTCCAGTCATTGTCAGGAACTGATTTATCTGTTCATCATCTTCAAACACCTTCCAATGTTTCACATTGTCAAGGAGAGAAGGTCTATGTCTAATTTCAATTTCATACCTTAGCCTTGGATTTATGGGAGGTTTGAAGGTGTTGGCTGCAACTGCTAAAGAATTGACTAATTTATTCTTCTCCCTTAGAATATACTAAAGTTTGAAGGCTTCAAAATATTTTTCTATCAGATCCCAAACTTCATTCCTATATGATCTTAATCTCGGATGCTTGCTTTGAAAATGATTTTTAATCTGCCTTATTATCAATTCAGAGTCACCAAAAATTTAAGTACATTGAACTCCCATCTTTTTAGCAACTTGAAGGCTTGAGATTAAGGCTTCATACTTAGCCACATTATTTGTTGAATCAAATTCTAGTTTAAAAGAGAAAGGCATGAGGTTACCTTCTAGTGATATTAGGAAGAATCTAGCAGTTGTGCCTTCCTTGGAGTAGGCACCATAAAAGTAGCACTTCCAAATATTCCTTGAGTGCAGCTCCTTATTTACAACTGCTGAAGAGAGCTGCTTCCATGTGTCTTAAAAAAATTATGCATCTTCATGCAGCATGAAATAAGAAAGATCTTCTGTTTCTTGACTATAAATGGGGGAATTTCCTACATCTTTCTTGGAGGTGGTCTTCACAAAACTTGTTTCCCTGTAAAATATCCTTTCTTCCCTATTAAAAACCGAAATGATAGCATAAGTGAAATATAATTTTAGAACACCTTCCAACTTTTCTCCCTAAGATCTTGACAAGAGCATTCCAAACCTGGCTGGGATGTCAACAACCACTACATCCATGACTATACTCTTTGTTGGGATTTGTGCCAATGAAACTGCTACATCTTTAATCAACTTGAAACATTTCACACTTTTGGAATCAAATGAATATAGATCCCTGTAAGGTTTGGTAATCTGCAAGTTAAGTTCCTTCATAACAGACAATGGCATGTGATTATGGGACGCTCTTGAGTCTAGCATGCAATTATGTAGAGTAAAATCATGAAGAAACAAAGAAATATAGAAGGGTGGAACAGAAGGATCTGCTTCTTCTACATGAGGACCAAAGGTGACCACTGGATTTTCTTCTTGTAAGTTCACTGTGTCACTTATATCTTCCACCTGTGTGAGATTAACAAATTCTGAAATTTATTTCTTGTAAGTTGGTATTTTAGCTAATTCTAGAAGAGGTACCTGAATTTTAACCTTCTCCAACTATTTTTCCAAAATGAAAGCATGAGTTTTCTTAACATTATTTTTTAGGTTCTTATACACTCTTTCTAGAATTCTCCGCTTGTTCGGGTACATGAACAACTCTCTCCAAAATATTAGTGTCAACTAATTTGTTTTGGGAAGATTCACCCTACTGTACATTTGTTCTATTAAGTGAATTTACAGGTTGTTTCCCCTTACTGACCTGTTTCATAGGGTTTGTGGAGTCGCCATTGGAGGAGGAATGGAACCTTGTTGTTCACCCTCATTATCCTGCACTCTATCTCTCTTCATAATTTTTATGTAACTCAACTTTCATGAAATCTGTGAATTTCCTACAGTATTCATCCATTTCATCTTGATCAAAAGATACTTCAGCTTCAGCGTATTCTCCCTCACATTCTTCTTCTTCATCCTCTTCTATTCAATACATAGCAGATACCTGATCCTCGACCTCCCTTTAGTCATCTTCTATTGGCTCTGCGGATGCTGCTTCTATATGCAATGGTGCTTGAACCTGGTCTTGATCTCTTCTTTCCCTCTACAAAATTTGCAGGGGATGTCTTCTGAATTGAGGGTTGAACCCCGCTCAGTTTTGTTGTACTTGTCTTTGGGAGTTTTTATTTTCCAACTCCATGTTAGCTAGCTTATTTGTCAAAATTTTAATCACCTTTGTCATATCTTCAATTATTAGATCTTGTGATGATTCTTATTTTGCTTTCCCCTTCTCTTGGACTGGTTGTTTCTCTTTCACCTTTCCATCTGCAATCATATTAGCTTCAATCTCTAAAGCATCTATCTTTATCTGCTCAATATTACGGGCTCTTCTCTCTCTCAATGTAAAGAAAAAATAAGCTTCAAAAGCCCTAGCAAAAACTACCTTTGCTCTTATAGGGGGGGGGGCTTCATATCTATAGGTAAACTATTGTACAATTTGTTGAGTCTTTTTACAAACTTAGAAATGTTTTCATTAGGATTTATTTAAATTGCATTAAACTCTGTCAATTAGTAACCATGATCTCTCTTTTCTCCCCAACTCTGAGTGAATTGAGTTTCTAACTCTTCCCAGTTATTTATTGAACCATTTGGTAAACCTTTGAACCATTTCCTAGCCTCTCCATTTAGATATTGCACAAATTGTCTGATCACAACATCAAGATGTTCTACATTCAAATTCTTAGCAAAAGTGAAAAACAAGGGTAAATGTTGTTTTGCACATACTTCATCTTATCTAGTGAAACGAGGAAGTAATTTTAAGTATTCTTGAGGCATGGAATTCATTGGTTGTGCAAGATTTTGTGGTGCATATCTATTCATTAAGAAAGCTGGTGCTACCATATTTACACATTGGTTAACTATTCCTTGGGTAGTTGAGGTTGATGAACCTGCTATGAAAGTGAATGAAGGTGTTGAGAAGACTGATATAGGAGTGGGTTGATGAGAAATGGTAGAAGAACCGCTAGCTATATTTGGTTGAGCTTGAGTGAAGGTAAAAGGAACAGACTTGAAAGAGTGTCCTTATAACTTAGGTTCTTGAAAATGAATGGGTGGGGAAGGAGAGTCTTGTTCCAAGAAAGAGAGTTCCTTGGAAATATCTTCAAACAAAGGGTCATGAGAACTACTGCTAGGAGTAGACAATGTAGGATAAGGTGTTGAAGGAGTTTGAGGTTTCTGAGCCTTTTTAGAAACCAAATTTTTAGGATCTGGCAAAGCAGGTACTATCTGCTGTGAGTTATCTGACGTTGCGTGAGGCATTTTGAAAGCCAGAATTTTGAAAATAAAAAATATAGCCCAATATTTCCTCCTCACTGAACAACCAGAGGAAATAATGTGAAAAACCCAGGGAAAAATAAGCTTCATTTCTTCATCCCTGATAACGACGCCAGAAAATGTTGTATCTCAAGAAAAAAATCCCTTGGCTGTGGTAAGGAATCAATGCTTAAGACATTTTATAAATATATGTCACAATTATAATATCAAATGGCCTATGTTTAACGCCTTTGGAATTTAATTAATTAATACCCTCAATTATCTGATATAATGAAAGCCTTCACAATGCCATAAATTGTTGATATTTGAATGAAATTAAAAGAAATGTAAGGGAAACTCAAAATGATATGCCGAGAAACAAAATATATCACTTTTAAGTTTCAGAGGAAATTCATGAAGACAGAGGAAACTCAAAATAAGATGTTGTAAACACAGAATCTATTACTTTAAAGTTTCATCAGGAGTTTGTGAAGAGAGAAGAGATGGCGTGAAGGAGCACAAATTAAGGTTATTTAACTCTTACTCATAGATGTAATTAAGATATCGGTTTCTACATTACTTCACTTCATTCAAAGAGGAATAAACATAGAGCGAAACTGGAAAGATATATCAACATCAACAAGTGTGGGAAACTTGATCTTCTTTCATTATTTTCTCAGAAAATTCGGTACCAAATTAACAATCATCCAAAGGTCCAAAACTCAGAACCCATTTTATTTATTTCTATCTACTTAAATATATCAAAATAGTTCGTAACTGTTGAACTTCTTGAAATTACTTTGACTACCTAAACTGTTAAGATTACTTATGCAATCATACCAAGAAAACAAATTGAGACTAGAAATATCGTTCGTTTTGTTGAATATGATGTTGATGATGCATCCCCTTGAAGTGCTGAGGTGTCCTTTCTGGTTATGATGCAGTAGCTGCACAGTTCTCTAACAATGACTCAGTGCCTGACTTGACCCAGCTGTCATGCTTCCCACAGTACCACTATATCTTCTTCTGCTTGACTTTTCATATGCCTCTGTGTGTGCTTGCAACATTCCGTCTTCTATTCTCCTTTGCTTTGCATCAGGTCACTTACCCTAGTCTCTCTGCCCGCGTTCAAACTTTCTTCCATTATCAAGGTGTTTCACCAGTTTTATGTTTTAATTATCCTTTCTTCCTCGGATGCGATTTATCATAATAAATTCCTTTCCTCTGGATTTGAAAACCTTTGGAGTTTTCTTTTGAAATCACATCACATCCACCCAATATCGCACTTTTCATGTCATTTGTTTTAACTTGTCTTTAGCTCTTAACCTTTAAAACTTGCGATGTGCGATATGCGATCGTGTCCCACCATCATCGCATATCGCACTTCGGCGAATTTAACACTTACCTTTTTTCTTATTCATTAAAACTTATGATTTGCGATTTGCAATCGAGCCCCACCGCATCACATATCAAACTTTGGTGATTATAACTCAAACCCTTTGCCCTTAACTTTTAAAAATTGTGATGTGTAGTGTTATGGCCCAAATCTACCACCGGCTGAGAAAGGCAGAATCTAGGGTAACATCAAACCATGCTTAATCTGGTAGCTAGCCCTACCAGATCGGGAGAGGGCTCTGTCCTTGTCATTCTCAGAAAAAAATGATCAGTGAGGTTTGAGATGAATTGAATGAAGACTGATTTTAGGCTAGTTATATATGAAAAAGAGTCTTGATTGAATTTAATGAATATTTTGTTGGATCAAGAGGAAAGGCAAATTTGGGTCTGGGAAATGAGGCTCAGTGTTGCAAATATCTGAATGGGGCAAGGTAGGAAATTGATTTGACACTTCAATTTTAAAGAAATGGAAAGTTGAGACAGGTGAGGAGTTGAAGAGGGCAAGAAACCTTCAAGGATCCTCTCCAAATAGCTGAAAACATAGAAAATTAAACAAACCCTAGGTAGAGCACTGCAAATTTTAATGAATTCTACCTTTATCCTTGTTTGTTTGAGTTAAGAAGAAACAAGAGAGAAAATGGTATACATAAAACACCAGTAGACTTAAATTTGCAGAGAAAAACACAATATCAAAGAAAAATGCCACATGAATCCCATAGAGTGCTGCAAACCCTGGTCTATTCCTTTGCCAAACTGCAGAGATGAATGTACAATGATGCTCAAAGCATTCCCAAAAGTCCAACCATGCTAATGACTGAAAAACCACAACATATAGACAAAAAATAACTCATCCCAGCCTCTAGGGGTCGAGCTCATAAGTTTAGGAGCTGTTCCAACAAAATCTAAACTGAGAACTAGAAAGTAGGCATTGGAACAGCTTGCCTCTATAAACTAGGAAACTGATTCATTTAGTTGCAAATCACCCTTTGATGAATGAATCTACCTCTATGGGTGTAAATTTAGAAAAATTACATAAAGATCCATCAAATTACATTAAATTACATCATGAGTTTGAAATTTATAAGTAAGAAAGTCAAACTGTCAAAAAATAGGCGAAAAACAGAGTTTTTGGGTAAAAAATGAGCAAAATCCTCCAATGCGTCGCGCCAGTTTGCAGCTGATTTTGGAGGCCTTACCGGTGTCCAAATTTGCTCCAAGTGGGCTTGTTGGAAAGGTCTTCCTATCTAATTTCCAACAAAAGTAGAATTTCTGAATTTGGCTTCCATTTTCCCCTCCAAAACTAAGTTCTCCCAACACTTCTTCCCGTGTGTCAAAAAAGGGGCAGAAAGGTCATTTTTGGGGTTTTTTTGACCCTTTTGGAAGCCCAAAACCTGTCAAAATTTCTTGGCCATTGGTAGGCATGCATATTTTTCCATGAAAAATCCAAAATTTTGAGTTTTCATCAAAAGGATTCCCCTATCAAAATCGCGCGCCAGGTGGCGCGACGCATAGAGCAGAAAAGTCTGTTTTTAGGCCAAAAATTCAAAATTTGCAAAAGGTGTCCCAATTTCTTTGCAATTTGGGCTGAGTGTCCTCCATTAAGTGATATGCTAGGCCAAGGAAGCCTCGACCAATGTCTGAAGTCTATCATGCTTTTTCCGCTGCTTTGAGGCCTTCTTCAGCGTGGCCTTCAAGATCTTGATTCTTGCTTTGCAAACATGATTTCTTGCCCAATAATGATTGGCCATGTGCCTCAACATATTATTTTCTTTGTTGGATTTCTCCAACAGATTTTCCAAATTCATATTTACCCTTTCAAGCCAAGTTTCACGATCAACTTCAATTTCTTGCTCAAGTGATGTCATCTTGGTTTATCTCTTTCTAGCTGCTTGCCGGTTCTCTCATATGTTTTGCAGCTCCATAATGGTTTTCTGATCCTCTAGCTGCTTGTTTATTTCCTCAAGGTATTTTATTATCCACTTGGCTCCTTTTATGTTGAGGGAAAAAGCATTAATGTCCGCCCGTTGCTCCCGAATGATCTCTTTAAGCTTTGAGATAGGTGAGCCCAAATCAATGTCATCATCCTAAATGAGGATGAAATTTGTCTCCTGCCCTCCTGAAGGCCCCTCATCATGTAATGGCCACTTTCCCTTGTCCTGTACCTACACTGTTGATGGAGGAAGTGAGACTCCTTCCACCCCGGGTGGAGACAATACTCGCTGGGCTGCTGCAAACAACCTTCTCGTGCCCCTCTGATAGGTGACAAATGCCGACACACTAGCAGATTGTGTCTCATGACCCTCCTGCTGATGTGAAGGTCCACCTGTCTCATGAAAAGCTTCCAGAGGTACTTGAGGAGCTGTTAAGAACTCATGAGAAATGAAATCCTCCCATGAAATATCCTGCAAACCAAGCTGATGCATAACCACAATTTTAATGAGTGCAAAATTATAGATACTGTTATACTGCTGCTCAAGAGTTTTCTTTTGCACTAGGGTGGTCATATTCTCAGTATTTCGGCACATGAAGTAGGGGAGGTTCATCATTCTCACCCTGGTAAAATGAATTAGCAATCTGATGTGATAGGCATATAGGCAAGAAAAACGACCCTCATAGCTGAAATATTTGATTATGAGTTTCATCAAAGGAGCGTATGAATATTTCAAGCACCGAAAGGGAAAAAATCTGCTAGTTGTCTCAAAAAACCAGGCTTGATGTATGGCTCATAGTGTTCCCTGTCAACTTGCTGCCTTTTATTCCATTGCTCTCCGACATTTGGAATACCGGTTGCTAGAGAGATAGACTCGGGTGTCAAGGTGAATGTCACACCTGCAAGAGTGACTTGGCCATTATGTAAATGAAGCACAAAAATTTGGCCAACTCAAGATGGTACTGGACTCTAGCAACCATCTCACAAAACTGATAACAAGACTGCTGTTGAAAACATGTGATAGAAAGAGGGTAGGCCTGCAGCTCAGCAAGTGAAGTAGGTTCCTCCCATACATGTTTACCACTCTTGTGAGGTCTCCTTGGTGCATGAAATTCAGTTGTAGATTCACTGTGTGTTTCTTCATCTCGGTCATAGGAGGAATCTGACTCCATGTTTGCCAAAGTTTGTGTTGTCTTAGATGAGTATGAAGAGTTTAGGTGTCTTTGGTTTTTTGCTTTGCTGCCAAGTGTATGAAAATGTGTGAGGGACTATGAAGGGAGAGGGTAAGAGGGATTTTGGGAATGTTGCCAATTGAAATTTGGGGAATTGAAGGGTTTTAGGGACAGTCTCTAGGATTTTGGGATAGCAATTGGGGTTTAGGAATTTTGTAGCCAGGATTTGGGATAATGGGAATTGGGATAGGGGTGGATGAATTTAGGGATATGGGGGATAGGGAAATAGGTTGATGAAACTAGAAAAATAGTAAAGGAATAAAAGGTGAGGGAGTGATGGCCACAAAAAACCAATTTACAAACCCTAGGCAATCATGTCTTGAGGAAGGAAGTAGGGTTTGAATTTTTTTTATTAAATCTTCATAAACATCTTAAGACACACATTTATTGGCATTGGAAAAGTTGTTTAACTTACTTAGGACCGGAGGAAACCGACCAATTTGGAGATTTGAATGAAATCGTGGTGAAAAAAAAAACTTGCAGCTCTACGTGCCGCGCCACAAACCCAACACGTTGCGCCAATTATATGCATCATGCCAGTGTGTTTTTAACACTGTGGAGGTCGACCCAATGAGTCGCGCCAGCTCAATGCGCCTCTCAGCCAATGCGCTGCGCCCACAAAATTGCACGACTTTTCTGCAATTTTTCTCCCTTTTTTCAACACGGCCTTTTCTTGCTCACTCTTTCTTCTTGGAATGCAAATGAGCCCTTTGAAACATGAAAAATGAATTATATACCAAAGGCTTTAATTTTCCACTCCAAAAAACCCACTTTTGTAATGTTTACCTTCGACACTTTTTTTAAACTCTCTTTTAGGTAGTTTGCTTCATTTTGCCTTTGATTAACTGAATGACTTGCCTTTTTGTTTGCCTTGCAGGGGATGGATTTGCTTAAGTTTGACAAGGTGACCAAGGTTTCCATTGAAATTGCTTACATATGAGAAAAATTTAAATTACATCAAATTTATACATAAAAAGATAAAATACTCTATACTTTATTCAACCTCCTCATGCACCTGCTAACCATTATTGGACATTTTGAAAACCTTTCTGATGAAACCCTAGACCTAATGGGACTGAAAACCCTAAAAATGACTCTTACAAATTTAAAGACAAGAAATGAGTGTAGATGATTTTGATGAATGGAACTGGGCCAATAGGTAAAGGACATGAGGGAAAATGTATAAAAAGCCACTACTGTAAGATGATCCATGCTCCTAATGGAATGCAACTGACTAAGTGAGACACCTAATATGCAATGAAACAAGAGCATTTTGATCACTGACGGAGGGATGAAGATACCGACACTAACATTGGCTCCAATGGGGATGGTAGCTCCTTGGAGGTGCCAAGAACTACAACTCTTTGGGAAAGTAGGAAGTGCCTTCGTCCATTGGGCTATGGAGTCAATAACTTCGACAAACCAAAACCAGACTCTTGACTCAATTTCAGGACTAAAATCTGACTCAAGACTGACTCCATTTCAAGACTGAAATCGACTGAAAGACCTGACTCAAACAATCCAAACCAAAACTGAAATCAACCCTCAGTTTTATAGCCTTCACCTCGGGCCCCAAACTGAAAGAATGATTACAACACACACTTGCAATGAAATTAAAACAAACTGATATGTACAGTGATACATATGACAACATAAAACATTTCAAAAATAGTACCGTTTGAGTAGCCGACCATTGACCGGCCCATCTGGAAAATCTTCTCCATTCATTTCTTTCAAAAGGAAAGCATTTTGGCCTCAATATGCAGCAATTCTGAAAGGTCCTTTCTAAAGATTCTCAAACTTGCCATGCTTACCTTTATCTTCGTTTCTCGCGTCCCATTTTAGCACAACTTCTTCTATTTTAAACTTGTCTACCTTTGCCTTTCGATCATATATCTTCTTGATTCTCTCTTGCAACTTGAAAGTGTTCTGAAAAAAATCCTCTCTAGTCTACTGTAAATGGATCATTTGATTAATTCTTTGTTGCAAATGATCATCCTCGCTACCAGCTTCCTGAAGAAGTTTAACCACTGGAACTGCGAGAGAGGTCAGGAATACAGTGTCAAACCCATACACGAACTCAAAAGGGGACATGCCTATATATTTCTTTTGACTTACTCTGTCTGCCCAAAGTGCATTAACCAGTTTCTTGTGCCAACTTTTCTTGTTCATTTCCAGCAGCTTTTTGATAATATTGACCAAGGATTTATTTGAGGATTCGGCCAATCCATTGCCTTGTGGATGATATGCGGTTGAGTGCCCCAAAGTGATTTGATACTTATTACAGAAGTCGATCATTCTATTAGATTTAAAAGCTGCTGCATTATCAGTGATCAACTTGTTTGGACAGCCAAAACAAGACAAAATATTGTTTTCAAGAAATGAAATGATTACCGAATCAGTGGCCTGCCTAGTGGGAATCGCCTCAATCCATTTAGTAAAATAGTCCGTCGCTGTAAGGATCCATTTATGCTGTGCCGAAGAAGTAGGATGGATCTCGCCAATGAAGTCCAAACCCCACTGCTGAAATGGAGCACTTACTTCAATAGGTTTGAGCGGTAAAGGCTGCAATTTTCTCCTTCCTTGAAAAATATGAGATTCATGACAACTTTTAACAGTTTTGTACACATCAGCAAAGAGAGTTGGCCAATAATATCCTTCTCTCAAAATTTTGTTGGCCGTTGTCTTCCAGAAAAGATGACCTCCGCAATCTCCCTTATGAAAATCTTCCATAACCTACTTTGCCTCTTCTTCAACCAAACAATTGAGAAAGACACCACCGGGATCTTTCCAATAGAGCGCATTATTCATGATACAAAACTTGGCAGCCTTCAATTTTAGTGTCCTAATTTTGTTCTTAGCCATTCCTGGCGGTGGTGACAGATTTTGGAGTACATAAAAAATGTCTGAATACTAAGGAGAAAGAACAAAATTTTTTGATACCTGAGCAAGCGAACTTTCTTCATTTTCCTCAGACATAGCAGCAATGAGATTAATGTCCAAGGCATGCAAATTTGACTCAGCCATTAGTTTGGCCAGCCCTTGTCCTTTTATGAGCTTTGTAGGTTTGATCTCCACGTCATATTCCAACAAGGCAACAATCCATTTACCTCGTCTCCCTTCTGGATCTGTTTGCACTAAGACATCTTTAACAACAACATTAGGAACATAAGAAAGGATGTGAGAATGCAGAATATAAACTAGAAAATATTTCAGTGCTTTTACCAAGGCGAGAGCTTGATTTTCAATAATATTATACTTTAAAGCTGCATCTCTTATGGTTCTGCTGAAAAATTCAATTGGTTTCTCAAGCTGGTCTCTTTTCTACATCAAGACTACGGCCATAGTATGATCCGAGGCAAATGAAAACAAAATGAAATCCTGAGTATAGTCCGGGTTGATCAAAACCGGAGCTGAAGAAAGGGCCAATTTCACCAAATCGAAAGACTTTACTGCTTCCTCACTGTCCACTTCACTACACTATCTTTCTCGAGCATGTTTTTGATTTCCCTTAAATGTTCTGCAAGATTGGGTACAAAGCGACGAAAGAAAGTCATCTTACCGTTGAATGATTGGATCTCCTTTTTGTTTCAGGGAAGATCAATTTTCTGAATGGATTTCACTCAAGCTGGATCAATGTGGATGCCATCCTTTGATATAATATGACCAATAAGCTTGCCTTCATCCATGGAAAATAGACTCTTCTTTGGATTGAGAGATACACCATATTTTCTACACCGCTGAAATATAATCTTCAAATGATAAAGGTGATCTTCATATGAATTAGAAAAAAATGTCAATTCATCAAGATAAATAACTAGAAATACATCTTTTTCATTTGCAAATGCCATATCCATTGCTCGTTGAAAGGTCGCACCAACATTCTTCAATCCGAAAGGCATTTTAGCATAATGAAAAGTTCCCCATGGAGTGGTGAACACTGTTTTATCTCTATCATCCTCATGGACCAGAATTTGGTTATAACTGGAATAACCATCGAGTAGCGACATGCGGGATGCTCCAACTACTCGCTGAAGTATGTGATCCATTTTGGGCAATGGATAGTTATCTTTCAAAGATACTTTATTCAGATTCCTAAAATCAATACATAAGCGAATCTCACCTGTTTTCTTGCGCACGGGCACCAAATTAGAAATCCAATCTGAAAATATTATGGGGAAGATGATACCAACTTTGTAAAATCGATTCACTTCCTTCTCTATTGAGGGCAACAACTTTGGATTTATTCTTCTCAACTTCTGTCGAAAGGGCTTTTGATTTGGCTTGATCGGAATGGTATGCCGAATTATGTTGGTGTCATATGTCTTCAAATCTGAGTAGTCCCAAGAAAATACATCAGCAAAGGAAGATAATAAACTGATATACTTTGATTTTACCTGTGGGGGCAATGCCTTAGACAATTTCACCATTTTAGGATTTTCTGCTGATCCAATGTTCACATCCTCAACTCCTTTCTCAGTTGGCAGCAAGCTCGGTTTTCGAGCTACATCATCTTGGTCGAAAAGCTCCTCTAAAGGTATTAGACCTTTAGGAATGACATTGTCCTTCAGCTGCAAAACTTCCATCTGATTGACTTCTATATCCGCCTCACCATCATCATGCTCCCCATCAATAGAAGTGTCTTTGAATTTACCTTCATTTTGCAGAATTTCATCAATTTCTTTATCATCTTGAAACACTTGCCAATACCTTTGATTGTCAGGGATAGTCGGACGATGCTTCACATGAATTTCAAATTTGTTGTTTGAATTCATAAGAATTTTCAAGTTACTTGCTATTGTTGCAAGTGCATCTGCAATGCCATTCTGAATACGAGGGACACATGTCAAAGTATAATCTGAAAACAATTTCAAGATATCTAGTACCGCATTGTGGTAGGCCCGCATTGCGGTAGGCTCGCATTTAAGGATGCTTATCTTGGTATTAACCTTTCACTTGCTTGATAACTAACTCGGAGTCACCATACACTGCAATCCTTTTGGAATTTAACTTTCTAAGAATTTTGAAACCAGCAATTAAGGCTTCATATTCAGCCTCGTTATTTGAACAGTCGAAAGCCAATTTATAAGAACAGACCCTTACATTACTTGGCACTTTTTTTGGGGAGAAAACAGGGCTGCGTATCCAAATGCCAATTCTAGCACCTTCCCTTCCTACCGTGCCATCAAAATCCATGGTCCACAAACCAGCTTCTTCCTCTTCCAAATGCTGAAATTCTGTTTGCTCTTTTACTTTTCCTTGCTGTCCCTCAATACTTTTCCGCTGTCAGAAGGCTGATTTCTCATCGGTACTATCAAGTTTTTGTCTTTCTCTCTTTAAGACCTCTCTGAAATTTTCGGTGATTTCTGGAATGTCTTCTACTTCAATTATTTGGCTATTTACATCATTAAATCTATCTGAGTATAAAAAAAATGATTCTAAATCAGTATGTACATAGTTGATTGGATGATTTACCGGTTTCTCCTTGCTAGTGATCATATACTTCATCTTTTTCTCCCGGTATAATTTCCTCATCTGATCGAACACGGGAATAGTAGCATAGGAGAAATCAAGCTGCAATGTCCCTTTAAGTTTCACTCCCCAAGATCTGGAAAGAAGCATGCAAAATCTAGGAGGAATATCTGCCACAACCACTTCCATCAAAACATTTTTAGTTGGAATCTGATCCAAACTAACCACCAAATCTTTGATAACCCCAATGCATCTTACTCTACCAAAATCGAAAGAATAAAGGTCATGATACTTTCTAGTGATATCCAATCCCAATTTCTCCATGATTGCCTTAGGCATGAGATTATGAGAGGCTCTGGAATCAAACATAGCATTGTGTAACACATAGTCGTGCAACCTAAGGCTAATGTAAAAAGGAGGTACATCACTATCTTGAGACTGACCATCCAATGCTGGACTAAAAATCAACTCAGGTCGATCATCTTCCACGTTTACCATATCAGATAATGGATCTAAACTCAAAATATTAGACACGTGACCCTTATAGCTGCTATTCTTCATCAATTTAGTCAAATGAATTGATACTTTTAACTTAGCAATTTCATTTTATAAGTTAAAAAATAAAATTCTCTCTACCTCTTTAGCTGGGACATCCTTCTTTTTAGTTTTCTCCTTTGATATATTTGGCCGATTAGATCTTTCATTTGCTGATGGTGGTTTGCTAGTGGTGGGATCAGCTGCCTCTTTTCCCTTTTTCTGCATAACGAGTGGATCATTCTTTGGTGCTATCGCTTCCTTTCTTTTTTGAATTGGATTAATGGGTACATCTCTACTTCTGAGTGAATATTGTCACTGCTGGGCTATCAAAGCATTCATGTATCCCATCTGATATTCATCATACTCTTCTTCAAGAATTGTTTCATTCGCCAAGATGAAATTTTTGTCCCTTTGTACAGCTGAGTTCTCGGAATACTCCTCGTCTTCAGTAATAAAAATTGGCATATCATAAGGTGTAAAGAAATGATTTTCTTCTCCAATTACATTCTCCTGGTCATCTGATTCCAGGCCATGTACAAAATTCTGCTGTAAGGGTGTCTTCACTTGCTGCTGTACTACTTGGTCTTGTACTCGTTGCTCTCTTTGCTTGATTCTAAATTGTCGTGGCTGCTGGCCACAGAAGTTAGGATTTTTGACTTGTGGTTCAGACTTATCAATCGTGAATCTGTCAAAAATATTTTCCATCTTACGGAGCACTTGATCTGAAGTGGAAACCTCTTCCTTTACCGTTACCTTTTTTTCAGCTTTCGTTCTAGCTCTCTTGGCAAGCATATTTTCTTCAACACTGACTGCAATTTCCTGCATGTCTTCCAAAGTGGTCGGATCTCTTTCTCTTAATTGATAGGCCATATCAGGATCGAAGCCATCCGGAAATTTAATCAAAGCCAACCCCATAGGTGGCTTTATATCAACAGGAATTGCATTGTAAACAAAATTTAATCTAATACAATAATCTTGAACAGACTCACCAACATTCCGCTTGATATTCTCATATTCAGAAATAATTTGAAGAGGATTTTTCTTCACTTCCCATCGACCCAAGAATTTTCTCTGAATATTAGGTAATGTAGTAATACTTCCAGCTGGTAAAGCTCTGAACCACTTCCTTACTTCGTCTCCAAAATTTTGTACAAATAGTCTCATTGTCACATTTTCCGCATCAATCTCATGAAGGTCAAAGAAATCTGTCATCCTATCCACATGTTGTTGAGCTGCAACACTTTGAGGAGTGCCATCAAACAATGGAATTTTTCTTTGATAATCGGCAGGCATGTTATCCAAATTTTGAGGCAACACAAGGGGTGCAAATCGGGCAGCCATTGCTCTAGGTGGATTAAAAACCGGTCTTGGGGATATAGGAGGAGTCAGAGCAGTTGATGTATGAGATGTATGTGGTGTGGATGGAGGTGATACCACTACATATTTTTGATCAGAGATAGAAGGCTGCATGGGAATGGTGGGAATGAAAGGAGGCTCGGTAGGAATTTCTGAACTAGATGCAATTGTGGATGACCCAAGAGTTGCAAATATAGACTCTATGAATTCGGAAATGTTTGTTGCCACAAAGGAATTCTGAAGATTCAAGATATAACTGTCAATTTATTTATTGGCCTTTTCAATTTCAATATCTTTGACAAACTCTGGACTTAGGATAGTAGAATCAATAGCACTTTCAAACTTGGTCTCAAACAACGATACCTAAAATTGTTCATCAAACTCAAGATCTTCAAGATACTCAAAAACAACAGGACATGAATGAGATTTGAACACAGGAATCACAGGACTTTCTCGACGAAGGATTCTCGAAATAAGATTTGGATTTTCATACACAGGAGGTGGATCAGGATCCGGATTTTCCCTGGTGTATCGTCTGGAAGCCAGTGTGTTGAATTATTTCCAAAAATCAAACGGACAAAAACAACTTGTTCAGCCTATCAGATTCAAAACTCATCACCCAAAAGTATAGAATTTTCTGATTTACTGGGGAAATTTTCAAGCTGGGTGTTATGTTTATAAGACTAGACCAGAGATTGAATGAAGCAACGTTTATCTACTTATGAAATTGCAAAGCAATGTGTAGTTTCGAAGGCTACCTGACATAACTTCAGGCTCCGTCTGTAGTTTATAAAACGAATAACAATAACAAACAAACAATCTTCCCCAGTATGGTCACCACTATGTTATGGCCTAAATCTACCTCAGGCTGAGAAAGGCAGAATCTAGGGTAACATCAAACCACACTTAATCTGGTAGCTAACCTTACCAGATCGGGAGAGGGCTCTCTCCTTGTCAATCTCAGCAAAAAATGATCAGTGAGGTTTGAGATGACTTGAATGAAGACTGAATTTAGGCTAGGTATATATGCAAAAGAGTATTGATTGAATTTAATTAATATTTTGTTGGCTTAAGAGGAAAGGCAAATTTGGGTCTGGGAAATGATGCTCAGTTTTGCAGAGATCTGAATGGGGCAAGGTAGGAAATTAATTTGACACTTCAATTTTAAAGAAATGGAGAGTTGAGACAGGTGAGGAGTTGAAGAGGGCAAGAAACCTTCAAGGATTCTCTCCAAACAGCTGAAAACATAGAAAATTAAACAAACCCTAGGTAGAGCACTGCAAATTTTAATGAATTCTACCTTTATCCTTGTTTGTTTGAGTTAAGAAGAAATAAGAGAGAAAATGGTATACATAAAACACAAGTTGACTTACATTTTCAGAGAGAAACACACTATCAAAGCAAAATTCCACATGAATCCCATAGAGTGCTGCAAACCCTGGTCTATTCCTTTGCCAAAATGTAGAGATGAATGTACAATGATGCTCAAAGCATTCCCAAAAGTCCAACCATGCTAATGACTGAAAAACCACAAGATATAGATAAAAAATAACTCATCCCAGCCTCTAGGGGTCGAGCTCATAAGTTTAGGAGCTGTTCCAACAAAATCTAAACTGAGAACTAGAAAGTAGGCAGTGGAACAACTTGCCTCTATAAACTATGAAACTGATTCATTTAGTTGCAAATCACCCTTTGATGGATGAATCTACCTCTATGGGTGTAAATTTATAAATATTACATCAAGATCCATAAAATTACATTAAATTACATCATGAGTTTGACATTTAGAAGTAAGAAAGTCAAACTGTCAAAAACTAGGTGAAAAACAGAGTTTTTGGGTCAAAAATGAGCAAAATCCTCCAATGCGCCGTGCCTGATTTCCCTATGCGTTGTGCCAGTTTGCAGCTGATTTTGGAGGCCTTACCGGTGTCCAAATTTTCTCCAAGTGGGCTTGTTGGAAAGGTATTCCTGTCTACTTTCCAACAAAAGTATAATTTCTAAATTTGGCTTCCATGTGCCCCTCCAAAACTGAGTTCTCCCAACACTACTTCCTGTGTGTCAAAAAAGGGGTAGAAAGGTCATTTTTGGGGTGTTTTTGACCCTTTTGGAAGCCCAAAGCCTGTCAAAATTTCTTGGCCATTGGTAGGAATGCATATTTTTCCATGGAAAATCCAAAAATTTTGAGTTTGCATCAAAAGGAGTCCCCTATCAAAAGGAGTCCCCTATCAAAAGCGAGCGCCAGGTGGCGTGGCGCATAGAGCAGAAAAGTCTGTTTTTAGGCCAAAAATTCAAAATTTGCAAAAAGTGTCCCAAATTTTTTGAAATTTGGGCTGAGTGTCCTCCATTAAGTGCTATGTTGGGCCAAGGAAGCCTTGGCCAATATCTGAAGTCTATCATGCTTTTTCCGCCGCTTTGAGGCCTTCTTCAGCTTGGCCTTCAAGATCTTGATTCTTGCTTTGGAAACATGATTTCTCACCCAATAATGATTGGCCATGTGCCTCAACATATTCTTCTCTTTGTTGGATTTCTCCAACAACTTTTCCAAATGCATATTTACCCTTTCAAGCCAAGTTTCACGATCAGCTTCAATTTCTTGCTCAAGTGATGTCATCTTGGTTTTGCTCTTTCTAGCTGCTTGCCGGTTCTCTCGTATGTTTTGTAGATCCATAATGGTTTTTTGATCCTCTATCTGCTTGTTTCTTTGCTCAAGGTATTTTATTATCCACTTGGCTCTTTGTAGGCCGAGGGAAAAAACATTAATGTCTGCCCGTTGCTCCTGAATGATCTCTTCAAGCTTTGATCTAGGTGAGCCCAAATTGGTGTCATCATCATGAATGAGGATGAAATCTGTCTCTTGCCCTCCTGAAGGCCCCTCATCATGTAATGGTTGATTTCCATTGTCCTATACCTGCACTGCTGATGGAGGAAGCGAGACCCCTTCCACCCCGGGTGGAGATAATACTCGCTGGGCTGCTGTAAACAACCTTCTCGTGCCCCTATGATAGGTGACAAACACTGGCACACTAGAGGTCTATGTCTCATGACCCTCCTGCTGATGTGAAGGTCCACCTGTCTGATGAAAAGCTTCCAGAGGTACCTAAGGAGCTGTGAAGAACTCATGAGAAATGAAATCCTCCCATAAAATATCATGCAAACCAAGCTGATGCATAACCACAATTTTAATGAGTGGAAAATGATAGATACTGTTATACTGCTGCTAGGAGTTTTCTTTTGCACTAGGGTGGTCATCTTATCAATATTTCGGCACATGAAGTAGGGGATGTTCATCATTCTCAACCTGGTAAAATGCATCAACAATTTGATGTGATAGGCATATAGGTGAGAAAACCGACCCTCACAGCTGAAATATTTGATTATGAGTTTCATCAAAGGAGCGTATGAATATTTCAGGTACCGAAAGGGAAAAACTCTGCTGAGTTGTCTCAAAAAAATAGGCTTGATGTATGGCTCATAGTGTTCCCTGTCAACTTGCTGCCTTTAATTCCATTGCTCTCCGACATTTGGAATACCGATTGTTAGAGAGACAAACTTGGGTGTCAAGGTGAATGTCACACCTGCAAAAGTGACTTGGCCATTATGTAAATGAAGCACAAACAATCTGGCCAACTCATGATGGTACTGGACTCTAGCAACCATCTCACAAAACTGATAACAAGACTGTTGTTGAAAACATGTGATAGCAAGAGGGCAGGCCTGCAGCTTAGCAAGTGAAGTAGGCTCTTCCCGTACATTTTTACCACTCTTGTGAGGTCTCCTTGGTGCATGCAATCTGGTTGTAGAGTTACTGTGTGTTTCTTCATCTCAGTCATAGGAGGAATCTGACTCTATGTTTGCCAAAGTTTGTGTTGTCTTAGATGAGTATGAAGAGTTTAGGTGTCTTTGGTTTTTTTCTTTGCTGCCAAGTGTATGGAAATGTGTGAGGGACTATGAAGGAAGAGGGTAAGAGGGATTTTGGGAATGTTGCCAATTGGAATTTGGGGAATTGAAGGGTTTTAGGGACAGTCTCTAGGCTTTTGGGATAGCAATTGGGGTTTAGGAATTTTGTAGCTAGGATTTGGAATAATGGGAATTGGGATAGGGGTGGATGAATTTAGGGATATGGGGGATAGGGAAATGGGTTGATGAAACTAGAAAAAAAGTGAAGGAATAAAAGGTGAGGGAGTGATGGCCACAAAAAACCAATTTACAAACCCTAGGCAATCATGTCTTGAGGAAGGAAGTAGGGTTTGAATTCTTTTTATTAAATCCTCATAAACATCTTAAGACACACTTTTATTGGCATTGGAAAAGTTGTTTAACTTACTTAGGACCGGAGGAAACCGAGCAATTTGGAGATTTGAATGAAATTGTGGTGAAAAAAAAAACTTACAGCTCTACGTGCCGCGCCACAAACCCAACGCGCCACGTCGATTATATGCATTGCGCCAGTGTGTTTTTAACACTGTGGAGGCCGATCCAATGCGTTGCACCAGCTCAATGCGCCGCGCCTCTCAGCCAATGCGCTGCGCCCACAAACTTGCACGACTTTGCTGCAATTTTTCTCCCTTTGTTCAACACGGCCTTTTCTTGCTCACTCTTTCTTCTTGGAATGCAAATGATCCCTTTTAAACATGAAAAATGACTTATATACCAAAGGCTTTAATTTTATACTCCAAAAAACCCACTTTTGTAATGTTTACCTTCGACACTTTTTTTAAACTCTGTTTTAGGTAGTTTGCTTCATTTTTCCTCTGATTAATTGAATGACTTGCTTTTTTGTTTGCCTTGTAGGGGATGGATTTGCTGAAGTTTGACAAGGTGACCAGGGTTGCCATTGAAATTTCTTACATATGAGAAAACTTGAAATTACATCAAATTTATACATAAAAAGATAAAATATTCTATTTTTTCTCAAAACAGAGTTTTGAGGAAAAATGCATTTCTAGGCATATGATGATAAAATTTATTTAGTACTGGAACTTTATTCAACCTCCTCATGCGCCTGCTGACCATTATTGGAAATTTTGAAAACCCTTCTGATGAAACCCTAGACCTAATGGGACTAAAAACCCTAAAAACGACTCTTACAAATTTAAAGACAAAAAGTGAGTGCAAATGGTTTTGATGAATGGAATTTGGCCAGCAGGTAAAGGACATGAGGGAAAATGTATAAAAAGCCACTACCGTCAGATGATCCATGCTCCTAATGGAATGCAGCTGACTGAGTGAGACACCTAATATGCAATGAAACAAGAGAATTTTGATCACTGACGGAGGGATGAAGATACCGACATTAACATGTGGTATGCGGGCCAGGGCCACGTCATCTTGCCATGTCACCTTTCCATGCCATCACATATCGCACTTCGGAAATTTTAACATTTACTCCTGCGCCTATCCTTTGAAACTTCAAATTTGTGATTTGCGATTTAATCTTCACCATCTATCTCTCTACTTCAATTCTGGACTTTGATCTTGACCGTTTAGTTTTCCCTTTGTGCCTCCTCCAAAACTCTTAAGTTTCTAAGGGAAATACACCATTTTTATGCCTTCTCTGATTTGAAAGTAAAGGGCGTGGACTGCATCTATCACCACGTAATGTATTTTTTGAAACCTAAAACCACTTGCAGGGGCACTTAAGCAGTTTTTGGAATTTGAAGAGAGTGTTCCCGCAGTTGATTTCAACTATCAATTTGTACATGAGAGGATTTAAAGAGATTGCTTGCAGGGGCACTCCTTGGTATAAATATCATGCAATTTGTGCTTTCGGGTTACCATTGGATTTGGGCGCGATGAATACGAGCCTTTGCTATACTCAAACTTGGAAGAATGATAACCCTAAGCAGTGTGTAATGTTCTAAACGTGCCCATCGGTCTGACTCTTGAATTGTTCTACACATGAAGGAGCCCGAATCGACCTACCTTCACATCTCATCACGTAATGTTAATGTACCAACATATAAATCAAAATTCTTCTTTGACATACAAAATTTTACCTTTTCTAACATATATGATTTTTTGATGTTTTGAAAAATATTTCAAAGGTAAATGAAAATGAGCCACAACAGGACCCACATATGTACGCGATTTAGTGTGGGAAAATTCCCATATGAATTTTGAAATATTGTTTTTTAATATAAGATCGAGTCTTCATGGGAATAAAATTTCCCATGGCCATAAAAGAGCACCAGGTCTACAACAGTGTTGAATGATGCTATAAAATATGCCCCCTAGTATATGAGGTCCGAAGGGGAACTTGATTGCAGAAATATATTAAGTATAGAGAGAAGAGTCATCCGAAAACCTTGGAGGAGATCACCAAATTCTAGCCCATCAAATACCTATGGAAGGAGTCCTAAATAAAAATCATGTCTGAGGCAGGCACACCGATTCTCACAAGTAATAAAGAATTTTCGTTGATCAAGTATAAAGTGGATCCAAAATGTATACATAAGTAGACAAAAAATTCTGAAGCATAATAGTGGATCATCATATCATAGCCACGAAGGAACACAACAGAGCTATGTATCAATATCACATATACAAGAATGTTCGATCAATGATGCTAGGATATTGTCTGATCAATGATGTTGCATAACTAGTCCTCATAGAGGTACTAAGTCATAAAGGTGGAGTAGTGTTACTGTATCAAATCGGGTTCCAACATATAAGATGTCGTTGTGAAGGAATGCAACATATAAGGGTGAGAGGTGTCACTGACAGAAAACTGAAGGAGCTATCAAGTGAACCAAGATTTTGACACAACTTGAGGTCTTTAGTGACTATTGATGGTACATTTATACACTATGGGAATAAATGAGCTTATAAATTCTACCATGTGTCATTTGATTATTGGTCATTGACGTATATCGTTAACAAACATGAGACAACTCACCAATAATGATAATGAGTGTCAAGGTACTCCAGTACAATCTAACATGTGTGAATAGATCTGTTGAAGTCTCACAATAGTAAGAATCTATCAATTAGGAGAAATTGATGTATTCTCACTCTCGATAGTGAAAGATTCGACCGCTAATGAATGCAAAACCTATGGTACTAAAAAATACTATAGACCTTGTTCCCAGAAAAATAAGTTGGACTCGATGGGAAAAGATCTATTGGAAGCAAGGCATTAAGGCATCCCACATCAACCACCATGAGTGTAACATGTAGGAACATAATCTGGAAGAACTCGGATGAAGAGAGATGAAGTAACCATTCTGAAGTACATTTTCGACATATAAAAGATATAGCTGGCCCACGATAGAAATATTTTGAACTAAAAAATAATGAAAGTTGACACAGAGGCGAGGAATCCACCAATAGGGTCAAATGGAAACCAAGGTAGTGCACGAATCCTAATGTGGGACAATGTAAGCTGATGTTGAACACAAGGGAAACCATTCAGTGAAAACGCATTATGTTGATCGATGATGAGTACAATGTCACCTGTCAATGATGTAAATAGGGCTAGGGTGCAACTCTAGGTCTACTCTTAGAGAATTTTTTCGGAGTCAATGAGAGGAAACTCGCGAGTAAGAAGTCAATGGGGGCCTTCTTAAACAACACGAGTGATGGACCATGTTGTTGATGGGATACTAAGAAAAATTTGACAGACCGGGTATTAATGACATAAATGAGTAAAGAGAAACCACAGAATGGCCGAAAACAGGTTTAATTCCCTTGAAAAAAAGAATGACTTGATGTGAATTTATGGAAGCGTAAGATAACCTTGTATAATTTTGCAATGGAGGATGCAGTAAAAAACTCTCCATATGATTGGAAGATATAACCAATAAGAGGATGACTGACTGAAGAACAAGGATACAGCTTCCCTAAAGTAACACTAAGTCCCATCCTAATGGAGGAAAGAGTCAGTTTAAGTTCTTTGTTCAAGGGTGACACAATTGACTCTTGTTTTCATCATATGACGAAGAAAATTTCTTGTTCCCACTCTTTTTTGAAATATTTCATTTTTTTTCTTTTTCATATTTAAAGCCTGGAAAGGAATAAAATAATTCCTATAGTAAAGTGAAGAGAGCGTGTGTCAAGGGAAAGTGCACTAGTTCCTAGTACTCGAACAATCCTATGCTCAATTCAAGGTGGTGGATGATTGTCATCGATACTCAGGGGATGTTATCTACACAGAAAAGGGTGTCAAGTCACAAAGGCTAATGAATGCAAGGTTTGAACTTGAAAAAAATTCATGGTCAAAAGTGTCTTATGAATGAGTCCAAATGAAGCTAGCTTAAGGCCAAAAGTGGTACAAGTAGTCAATATGCGATGCAATAGCACAACTCAACACATGGGTGTTAAAATTATGCAACTATGGTAAAATTTCACTATGAACAACTTTGATGGTTGAGATTATAATTCCATTAGATTCATATTTTTGAGAGTACCAAAATTGACCTAAGGATCACCCCAATTGGTTAAGTGGAAGTTAAATTATGAATTATTTTATCTATTAAAGGGAAATAGAATGGGTTGAACTAACCAAATGTGGAATTAGTCAAGCCGACCTTAATCCCAAGTGATCCACATAAAAGATATAAATAGAGGCGACCTCAAGCTCATTCTCACACACTTTCTCAAGCGATCTTCGATCTGCATCCATTGTATCGATTCGTCTATTTTGTCTTGGCTCGCACCTGTTCGACAGAAGAATCTTACACAAGGTTCGGGATCACAGGCGAGAGGTTCGCTCTAAACTGGGGCTTCTGGGCCATATTTTTTTGCACAGAACTACATAATTTGTGCCAGAGTCATGGGATGAGCATGGAAAGGTAGTGACTAAGTTTCTATAGCTACAAGATGAGTGTGTTAAGGTCACGACTAAGGTTTCTGGGCTAGACCAGTCTAATCAATACTAGAGCAGCATGCATAGTGTGTCTAGGTCATGACCAAGGAAGCTTTAGTTGCGAACTGAGCATGTTAAGGTCACAATTAAGGATTTATGGGTAGATGTGAGGTTGATCCAACCACAAATTCTCATGTAGTGCTTGCAATCAACTTTGAAAGTATCCCAGATTCAGATCTAGGACTGGACAATTGCTTTTCAGTGAGTTTCTGTGATCAGTTGTATCTGGGGTTTTGTACCGTTGTGGATTTACATATCTATAGATATTCTCTATATATTTCCACCGCAAGATGTATCTACAGTTCTCACTCAATTTTAGTAGTGTCCATTACTATGCTATATCCAGTGTCATTGCATTTCAGTTCTTAGATTCAGGCTCCTTCAACATAAGTTTTCTTATGGTTTATTGTGCATATGCTAGTTTTTTTCTACACGATGAAGATATGGATCTATGGATAATTGTACTCTTTTTTTCCGAATCATTTGATGACGATCTAAGAAGAATAATTTTCAAGGGTTTTCGCCATAGTGGGTTTTGCCCTAGTCTCTGACTAATCCTGGTGTCTCTATGTGTGCATGTTTTTCTTCCCTTATTCCTTTAGGTTCCGTTGCTTAGATGATGATGATGGTATTATTCTTTCTATATAGTTGCATATGTTTATGGTTAATAATGTAGATATGAATAATAATAATATAATTATATGGGGTGAAATTATTATGTTATTGAAGAAATGTAACCATTAAAGCAAAGAATAATGTAGCTCTATGAAAAATTAACATGGTATCAGAGCTAGGCTGAAGGAAAGCCATGAAGGTCGCCCCCATGGAGGTACTTTTATGGAAGCAAGAAGAGGATGGTAGAGACCTAAAATAATTCTAGGGTATGGAGAAAACCCTAGGTAGTTAGTGCATAAGGATTTGATGATGAGGGTGTGAGAGAAACTTTGGTTTATGGCTTGATGTATGCAACCCTAGCATGATCTAGATGCTCAAGCACTTGGGATCAATTTAACAAATCACCTGGTTGTTGATAAAGTTGCTGATTGAAGGAAACATTTTTTATGGTCTATCGATGGCTCTTGAAGGTTGGTTCAAGTGAGAGAGGATCATCTCTCATTGAAGATAAGTATTCCTTGACTGAAGAACTTACTCTTGTTTATAATTATGGATTTGATTATTATGCTTATTATTTCTAGTCATTTCCTACACTTATTGCATGTACATTTTAGTACCTCGATGTTTTTAACCTCCTTTATGAGATGTGATGAGTGGATCCCTTTTGAGGATATTTTTGGAATACAGGAAAGATGGCTAGATCTAGAAGAGGTAAAGAGGGACTTGAGCTCTACAAGTTTCCTATGTGAAGGTGCACAGTTAATTCCACAAGGTATGCATAGTATATTGTATTTCAGCTATAACATTGATGGCTAGGTCAACCCTATGGTGTGTTGATAATGTCTCCTTCACAAATGGCTCATGCAAGCATATGAAATTTATTGGGATTTATGTTTCCTATGATTAAATGGTGCACATGGTATTGAATGTTTTGATCATGATTACCTTCTTGATTATGAAAGGATAATTATTGCTGACCTTGGATATAGTGGCATATATTGATGTTTAGCTAACATCTATTGTTTTTGAGATTCTGATCCCGACTCTAATAAATGGTACTCTTGACTCTTGATATGCATAAGACATATTGGATATCTTGTAGATGGTTACATTATTGATATGGTATTGATAATTCTTGTGATAACATGATGAAAGCTCATGGAAAGAGAGACTGCACTTTTTTGGTTTATTGAATAGCCTAAATTGATCATGAAAAACATGGTATTGAAGACCATGATGTTAGAGGCATATCTATGAGATTGATGTTCTAGATCTCCTACTACATGTGGTTATGGAATATTGTGAAAGTAAATTATCTAACTTGATGTATTGTTATTGGGTTTTGTTGTGACATCAGCCTATTGTCCTGATCTTTCAAGTCCAGCACTTGATGAAATATTGATGACATGATGTTGATAATCATGATAAATATGTGTTTATGATCTAACAGATCTGTTGTTGCAGGACTCCAGTAAATACAGGTTGATGACATAAATGGAAATTAAGTTACATTCTCTTCTATGATTTTTGAGTATTTGACATTGTTTATCTACAATATAGGTCTAAGCCTCACTCACACAATAGAAGACCCATAGGTGTGATCATTCCTATTATTCTCATATTTGAAGTTTTGTTCTGAATCAACGGATCTATAAAATGTCCTGCCATTGTAAAATAATTTCTAGAATTGTTGTAATTGAGCATGAAATCAGATGGTCACTTGGAAGATGTCATTTATGTAGATGTGTTGCATATACCAGTAATATATGTCACCAGGAAAAGTTCGTATTGAACTTGTGTTTGCAGGTGACCGAGACATTCATATGAGTATGTCACTATGTCTGTGCTACAAAATTTCAACATGATTTGGATAATTGATAAACTATGTTTGGAAATTTTGACATGATGCTTAATGGTTGATATATTTCTAGAATTATAAATCTTATCATGATTACACATTTGGATTTGACATGATTTTATCTGGCGATAGTTGATTTTCCTAGATGACAATGCTATGTGGGAATAGTGACCTCTAGTGTTTTATGTGAGTATTCATAAATATAGTTCTATATTGGCCCTCTTGTTCCTAGCACAATGGTTATTGTGACTTAGGATGAATATGGAACATGCATGACTTTACCTTGATGTACGCACTAGAATGTAGTAACGAGAATGACTTGAAAAGGCATGACTGAACTGTTGACTTGACAATAAATGAAGTCAAGACTTGATATGAGCTCTACCTATCTCTGGTTGAAATAATTGATACTATGATATCAATGTATTTGATAATAGTCTTAGCTTGGCTTCAAAACTATGATGAGATTATTTTGTTGACACAACATTGATTTATGTAAGGCTGATTATGTTAGCTTGGTAATACATTATTATTACTGAGAGCATTGCATGATGCAAGCTCCCCGAATTATACTTCTCCATATTTGACAATTATCTAATGAAGTCGGGATAATGAGTTCCAAGGTATGGGCTTGACTATTATTACGGATTTGGTTATACATATTGATGGTATATCCTTGACAGGTGATGTGCCTATGACGATCTAAGTTAGAGGGAGATGGCTTATGAAGCTCTATTTTATGTATCATAGCATGATGAATCAATTTCTGAAATTTGGGAAAGAAATCCTATATTGAATGCCTTTGTGTAATGAAAATGTAAATCCTTGGAATCTCTGATCTAAAGTTCAAATGTTCTTGAACTTGACATGGCATCTGATATTTGATTGAAGCATTGATGTTTCATTTTGAACATTCATCTGTATCTGATGTGTATAGAACATTACTAAATTCGTGATTGAGCTGCTTCATTTAGAATTCTCACCAAACATATTTTGAAATATATTCATGAAATGTTCTACTTTTAAAGGTTGAGATATTTCTCCCATGATATGTAGCTGCATGGATAAAATGATGACTTTTGGGATTATTATTCATGAGCACATTTGGATGTTGCCTTAATATGAGTTTTGTCGTGATATCTTGGATAAGAGGTCCATAGCATGACTGAGGTTGGGTACAATGGTGCTATCATGGCTAGCTGTGAGATAGGATGTAGAATTTCCTTAGAGAGTTGTCTGAGCATGATTTGGATAAGAAATGGATACATTGAGATACATATAGTTGGGACTGCGATTTATACATTCACTGAGACAGTGTAATTGTTTGAGACAAGCTTAGTCTTGTGATTGTAACCTCCATGAGAGGGAGGATGATTATGATATCCATGTGTGATTGAAACCTACGTGAGAGGGAGGATGATTATGGTATCTTGTTGTGATTGGTATCATGTTGTGATTTACATGATTATGTATGTTCTAAGATAACATTTTATTTGATGTCCTGTATGAACAAGAATCAGTTGCTATTGAGACAAGCAGATACCAGATATGAGTATGATGAGAGTAACACTGATCGAGGACACTGAGCCAACTCTTACTCCTTGTCTGAGCTCCCATGATGAGGAATTGAGATGGAGGGATCCTGGGGTTGAGGGAACTCTGGAAAATAGGGCATATTCCCTATCTGTTACCCATAGGGTTAGAGATGATGTTCCCCTATCTTCATAGGGTCAGAGAATTTTTCTCCCCTCATTGGTATTTAGAGAGTATACCTAGTTGGAATCATACCCACAAGCAGGGCTTGTCAGGAATACCACTCCTCGTTTCACCAACGAGTTGAGAATGTACTTGGGGTGTACAACCCAAGTCGATTATGATGCAGATGTTCTACCACATGACTATTCAGGGTCATTAATGGGAAGGTTTGTAGGAAATAGGATGGGTTGAGATAGAATTATGTGGTTTTGGGTTAAGATTGAGCTCCCTGATGTGATACCATGTTCAGGATGAGCTTCCCTGCATGGATGGATATCATATTGCTAGATATAGGGTTGTAGAGGTATAACTCCCCCATGATATTCCAGGTCAAGATGTTCTCCCCGATGCGGTTACAGGTTGAGAAATGCTCCCTGATGATATGATCTCCAATGATGATTGATGATGATATTTAGGGTATAATCTCATTGTCAGAGAATCCAGGTTGTAGCCTGATGGAAGAAGTGTGGTAGCCTAAGCTCCCCTCTAGTGAAAAATTCTTCTTTTAGATCCGAGAATGTTCAACACATGAGCAACAAGATTTAAGAGATAAGATGGAATACACATGAGAAGTACATTGATTATTTGTAATAGGTCCACAAAAAGACGACTACATGACATAGATGATCAATGATGATGAGTGATGATGACCATAATGGAATATTGATCGTTGAACAAATATTGATAGATGGAATTCTCCCTGGTTGAGAGGGATTTTTCAAATTATGCAACTGTAGTAAAATTCCAGTATTGATAGCTCTGATGGTCAAGATTATAATTTCATTATATTCCTCTTTTCGAGAGGACAAAAATAAACCTAACTATCACCCCAATCGGTTAAGTGGAAGTTAAATTATGAATTATTTTATCTATTAAAGTGAAATAGAATGGGTCGGCCTAACCACATGTGGAATTAGTCAAGTTGGCCTTAACCCCAAGCGTACTCACACAAAATCTATAAATAGAGGAAACCTCAAGCTCATTCTCACACACTTTCTCAAGCAATATTCAATCTTCATCCACTATCTCACTTCGTCTATCTTGTCTTGGCTTGCACATGTTCGATGAAAGAATCTCTCGCAAGGTTTGGGATCACAGGTGAGAGGCTTGCCCTGAACTGGGGATTCAGGGCCATATACGTGGGCACAAAAATGTAGAATTCAGGCCATATCTACGTGCTGAGCGTGGAAAGGTAGCACCTAAGCTTATATAGCTGTGGGCTGAGTGTGTTAAGGTTGCGTCTAGGGTTTCTGAGCTAGATTGGGTTGATTGGGACTAGATTCGTACGCATAGTGTATCTAGGTCATGGCCATGGAAGCTTAAGCTGTGGTTTGAGTGTGTTGAGGTTACAGCTAAGGATTTATGGGAATATCTAAGCTTGATAGAACCACCAGTGTTCATGCAGATCTTTGCAGTTAGCTATGACAGTGTCCTGGATTGAGATTTAGGACTAGACAATTGTTTTCAATGAGTTTCAGTGATCAGTTGTATTCGGGTTTCATACCATTGTGGAACTACAAATCTGTATATCTTCTCTATATATTTTTGCTACAAGATGTATCTATAGTTATCACTTATTTTCATCAGTATTCATTAGTATGCTACAACAAGTGTCATTACATTTTAGTTCTTAGATTCAGGCTCCTTCAGCAGAAGTGTGTTTATGGTTTTATTATGCATATGATAGTTGTTTTCTACATGATGAAGATATGGATCTATGAATCAATGCACTCTTGTTTTCTGAATCATTTGATGATGATCTAATAAGAATAATTTGCAAAGGTTTTCCATATAGTGGGGTTTTCCTTGGTCTCAGACCAATCTTGGTGTCTCTACGTGTGCATGATTTTCTTCCTTTGTTCCTTTACGTTTCACTGCTTAGATGATGATGATGGTATTTCTCTTTTAATATAGTTTCATATGCTAATGGTCAATAATGTAGATATGAATAATGATATAATGACATGGGCTGAAATTATTATGTTATTGAAGAAATGTAACTATCAAAGCAAAGAACAATGTATCTCTATGAAAAATTAACAATGGGAGCCTCTAGGGTATAAAACCAAAAAAATAGTGAAGAATAAGAAGACTGAGGCTTCATCATGAAGTCATGATGGGACTAAAGATGATTCCCAAGCCTACACAATACTTGAAGCATGGGAAACATATGCTAGCGAGGATATAACTAAGAATCCCATGGAAGAAAAGAATCCACCACTATGTTATGATTTTAAAATACAACAAGTGAGATGGGTTAAAAAATCACAACATAATATGGTCGAACCTATGGATAAATATCACAGTATGAGGTCAAGATGCATAATGTAGCGGAAAAATGACATGTCTTAACCTATATGCTAGTTTGGAATGCGATACCTTCCACAATAGGTCAACGATCATGGAGTTGAAGTGGCAGAAAGAATATCAAAAAATTCTTTGTCACCCTATAAATAACCTTTCCTAACACTCCAAGCAGAGGTCAAAAGCTCATAAAATAAAATAATATAGTTTAAAAAATGAACTTTAGGAAAGTGGGTTTTAAATGCTGGTTATAAAAAGAGTTTTTGAACTCACCCCATTTGAGTTTTACCATTCAAGTATTGAGAAGAGGATTATTTGAGAAAATTAATTGGGAAAATTGATCCGATCAAATCCAACAATGAATCCAACAAACATGAACTCTAGGTAATTCATAACCTAAATCTTGATCATTTGATTAAAAATTTAGTGGATTAAATCTAATTTGTTGAGGATTTTTTTTATTTCAAAAATTCTCTGCGTGTGTTAATATGAAATTTATTGCAAGGTGTACCAAAAATATTTTACTTAAGTCACAGGTATATAGTGATCCTAACAACAATTGTGGTTTCTTATACTCTAGATCTACAATAAAAATGTGAGGAAAACCTAGAAAAAAATAGATGTATGCAATCTAAAAGAACAAACAACAAAATGAATTTGATGTAATAACCCAATTATGGAAAAGAATTTGAAGAAATACATTTTTTATTAATAGCACCCGGTGAAGGAGATTTACAAAAGGGTCATAAATCTCCCTCTGTGGGATGGGTCCTTTGATGTCCTTGACACTTCAGTATTAGATCTTCTTCTCTTAATGTGTGAAAACCCCAACAATATGTAGAACTCTAGTGGGAGCTCAAAATTATGGAGACGATAATGGTGATGATGATAATGATCACGATGAAGAATGAATGAACAACCCTCTTATTTATAGAAAAGTATTGGGTTGATGTCAAAATTGGATAATAATAAAATATTATTGACTAAAATCTAGATCTAACCATTAGGAATACTTTATTATATTTTTGAAAAGGGAAAAGATATTCAAAATGGTCAATATCTTTATTTAGAACTAATTAACAACCAAAATGATTTATTAATTATTTCATGAATAATAAGAAAAGTGTGAAAATGAAATACTTATTAAATAGTGATTTAACAATTAATCCAAGAATGGAGTTAAGGAAAAGTAAATAAATAGTGATTTATTTAATTATTCCTAGGTGATTTAGTCAAATGTGACAAGAAATAATTATCAAACAATGATTTAATAAATATTCCTACAAAAAAATAAATAAATAATGGCTTATTTAATTATTCTCATGGGTTTTAATAAAAAATAACTTAATAAAATTGGTTTAATAAATTATTTCCTATAGTGAAAGTGATTTTACTATGGTAAAATTAAGCTTACATAGTGTATTCTGACCCACCTGGTAAGAAATGGTTAAGTGAACATTTTTTGGTGATAACATATTTCCCCCCAATGTACGAGTGTTAGGAGAAAATTGCATGAACAAAATATGTTGTAAGTTACACTTCCACTAAACACCAAAGGGGATTCAAAGAGAGAGATATACAACTGAAGCGATGCAAGGAAGGAAAAAAATGGAGGGGGTGAGACCTACTAAATTGATATAAGTCTTGTTTTATTTTGGAGTACATGATATCAAATGAGGCGGGGGAGGCATAACCATACCTGCTAAGATAACTTAGTGTAAAGAATAACGGCGAGCTAAACAGTGTCAAACTGAGCTACAAAGTATATGATACATGATATGATGGCATAAATGGGCCAAGACATAATACAATGAATCCCATACACATAATGCACCTAGAAAAACATAGGCCAAGAAATAATACAATAACATATGGGTACATGAGACATAATGCCCCTTAATCTAACATGGGGAGGGGTAATCACAATCAAAGAAGCCCTGCTCAATAGGAAAGGGCTCTGAAGATATGAATGGATCATTTGAAGGAGACATGTGTGTTATGGGAACTGCAAGCGGCTAGAACCAAACCCATTAAATCTGCGTAACTGCATTTGAGGCTGGATCATTATCTGAGGTCATCTGGGCATGTGGGGGGATACCTAAAGGGCCACCCCTCATGAAGTCTGGAACATATCCAATGCACTCTGGAATCACTGGGACAACCTGCTAGATCACCAGACCATCAAGTGTATGATTCTCAATCGTGCGAAAATGAGCTAGAGTCGAGCACGTGAGAAACAACCAAGTCAAAGGGATATGATGATTCCTTTTTCTTGATCTGAGGAACCAAATAATGATGAAAGTTAGAACCAAGGTACACCACCTTCTAGATCGTACTTCTAGAATAAATGTTTTGAATTCGACAAAAGAGGACCCGCTAAAGTTGAGGAAATAAGGAATCCTCAACAAAGGCATGCGGGTGTTGGTGTCCAAGTGTGAATGAATATTCAAACCCTTTCCAAAATTAATTATCAATCCAGTTGTGTTGCTTATTTGAAGGCTAATGCGCACAATATGTGCATATACAATAACACAATTATGATATCAATCATGGATTCGATAATTTAAACAAAGCAGCAATCACGGTAACAACAAATAAAGAAATGGCAGAAATAAATCGTAAAGATTACAATGCATTTACAATAATAAGAGTATCAACAAATAAATCTACTGTCATAGCAATTGAAAATTATACAAAACAGGAAATAAAAATAACAATATACAGGAAATATGCAGCACCTGATCGAAGAGTGGGCCCAACTCTCTGATCAGGGCTGCGATATGCTCACAACTTACAGAAGTAATAGGAAATTAACTTCAAATTAACTTGATCAAATAATGTTCTGTTACACATCTCCATTCCTTGCATAGCCAACCCTCTATGTGTTCTATCCTCCCCCCGTTCTCTCTGATTTGTGCCCTTTTAAATATACAAACAAAAAAGGGGAAATAAACTGATTACAAAATATCAATAACCAAGATGAGATATGAAAGATCATTCCATCATGATTCAGCTCGCACAAGTCGAATCTGGCTATTACAATTGGGGAAATTTGGAAAATGGCCAAAACAGAAAATCTACAAATCTGTCCTTCAAGGAACCTTGTGTTTCTCTCAGTGAAGACCGATTTTGGGAAAAATTCTTGAAGACAAATTAATTTGGTATGTTCTGCACAAAACCCACATTTCAGATTTTTAGGATTCATCTTCGTTTTCTCGAAACGTTCAACGTAAAACTGTCTCTTGTTATTCCAACAAATTTCTGAGTTGGAATATTGAATTATCAGCTGAAGATCAAATTTGCAATCTGGAAGAGATCTTGAGGCTAAAATAGTGAGTGATGTTATAATGAATTCATTAATAAACCATCATTGGCAAAATCATGCATAATAAACATTAATTTATTAAAATAAATAAGAACAAGTATTATTTATCCAAAAGAGCATAAATAATTATGAAATGGAATTATTTAGTAAATTATGATAAATAATGTGATAGAATAACATTAGAAATGGATGAAATGGATGTTAAGAAGTGATAATAATAATACAAATTAGTGGCCCAACATCTCCCCCAAACTTAACATGTTGCATGTCCTCATGTAGCTCAATGCCTTAGTATTAACCAATTTCTAATACGATAATCAAAATTATTTCCCCAATGCATGATATTGATGGAAGAGAAGGCTTCTTCATCAAATAATTTCTTAAAATAATTTTCATGTATACTTTCAACCATATGTATATGAAGTTGCAAAAAAGTATGATACAAGTAAATACAAACTTCATTACAAACCAGATTTTGCTGAAATTTTGTAAAAAAATTTACACTATACCAATGCTTCTTCAATCCAAAAATCAAATCAATGCAATGAACAAATCTCAATATATTAGGAAAATGGTTGAAGGTAATAATGCATGATTTTTTGGAATTAACAAATTGTTTTAGCTTGAAAATTTCTGGGTTTAATGATACCTCTTTGTTGTCCAAAAATCACAAGAATCCAGTTGATAGTTTTAAGGATATACAAAAATGAGGAAGAAATGAGAAATCATTCATCATGCATAGCAACCCTTCCCCCAAACTAGAGAATTAGCATGCCCTCATGTTACACTAGAAGACAAATTGAGGTGGTTGCTACAATCATGGCTGAAATCTTTGTTTGGTGTATAACAACATTGAATAAGGGAGATTTTGAGAATGAATAAGGAGATCGATGGATGATAAATAATATTAATGGCATGCTCATGATAATGAAAACAAAACTCCCCCAAACTGAAAGATTTTGTCTCTGAAAAATGGGAAGTGGTAAAGAAGGGGAAATAATGGTTGAAAAATATGAGTGAATAATGCTCAATGGGTTTTCATGAAATTCTCCTAAAATTTTAATAAATCAAAGCCTTATGCTAATTTACCTCAAGTTTTACCTCCATAAAAATG
>JAXQQM020070629.1:0-109124 GCA_034641835.2 Pinus albicaulis
TAAAAATTTTGATTAAATGGGAGGTGTGACAGGATTATAGGGGTAGTTTGTATCAATGAAATTAATTAATATGAATTCTATCCTAGTAATAAGAATTAACCAAATGGTTAAGTGGAATCATACGTCCCCATACTCCAATACGATGGAGGCCTCATAAACACCTAAAGGTAAATGTTCATTAAGTAGTTTCCTCAATATAGAACGTAAGGAATTTTTATTGTTTTTTTCTAACATTGACTATAATGGTATTCATTTATAAGTAGATCTAAGTCTTGTAAGGGTTAAGTAGCCGAATGACAAAAATTCAAATTCTATTTATAAGATATAGCATGATTTAATTCATATATGGTAAAGGCATAGGAGACTTGCAAATCTAGATATTAATTATTGTCATATGGATAATAACACCAATTAAAAAGGGAGCCAATGCCTATAGGTATTAATTCCACATTATTGAAAGGGTTTGATAATATATGTTCCGAATTATTGTTATACCTTTAGGACTATGAGAGGGGATACACTAATCACCTAATGAATATTATCATAAATTTAGATTGAGCATATGCAATGTTAAATAATAGAGTTGGATATATGCCATGTGAAATATTTAAGTTAAACATAGGCAATGTGAGTATGTAGTAGAAAGTTAGTGGAAAAAGGATTAATATATCATTTCAATACTGGATAAGGAAGGGAAATTGTATATGAACAAGAAGGAGAAATTTCCAAGGTGGAAAAATGAAAGACTGCCACAAAATGTAAACAAATAAACAATGACATTGTACATTGTTAGTAGTAGAAGTGTGTTTGAATGCGACGAATTATAGTGTAATCATAATAATAAGTTAGAGTTGTTACTATAATTGAAAAAAAAATTGCAAAGTGAGAGGTTTTACAAATGGTATCAGAGCCCATGTTAAAACAAAGGGCAAAAAATAAAAATAATGTGTGCTCACACCAGAAAATTTCTATTTCTATAACTTTCGTTAAAGTTAAATTTCACTATTGTTTAAATTCATGAGCAATGAAACAATGTTGAACCATAGAGCTGCGAACCATGAGTAAAGTGGATGAGATATATGTGGATCTAGATGTAAAGGAGACCTAGTAGATCCAAATGCTCCATTGATGGCTATGATGCATCTAATGCAAAGAGAAATGATGAAACTAGAAAAAAAAAAAAAAAGCCACAATGAAAGGCTATCTTTAGCCAATAAAGAAAAAGAAATTTTAATATGAGAATTGAACTCCTAGAACAGTCATGAAGGTGAATTTTCTGGAAGAAAGAGGAAGGGGACTATAAATCACTGAGGATATTCCAAGGACGATGATGCCTCTAGCCAATAGTCTAGGAGGTATAAGGAATTACATGGAAATTTTGGAAAAAATTTATTATGCCTTTCTCCTATGAGGGAGAGAGGGAGGATTATACATAATTTTGGCTTCTAAATAAACTATAAAATTTTAAATGGTAAAGTAAAATATGAAAGTATGAAAACAAGTGACAATAGTTCATGTATACTTCTAACTTAGTAGACTAATTATAAGGAGAGATGTTTTAATGTTATGAAGGTTCAATTCTCATGGTAAATTGAGAAATAAACAATATGTGTTAAACGTAATTTAAAATAATATAGAATACCAAGATACCTTTACCTCCGTCAGATATTGAAGGAGTCGTATAAAGGGTTCGATTCATATCTTATATTTAGAATGTTATGGTTAATGAAATATAAAGGTAGGTATTATAAAACATAATTGATTTTAAATTAAAGTGAATGTGAAGGTGGTAAGTGATATTAATAGTTAGTAAACGGATTCAACTATTAAAATACAAAATTTCCATGGAGAATAAGTAATGAAGAATTCCTCAACCTTAAAATCACTTATATATGTGTTGCAAAGATTCTAAAAAGAGGTAATAGTATAGCAATGAAAAGGTAGGATGATGTGAAAAAAAAAAATTCCTACCTACTAGCTATAAGGCGATTGATGAGGGATTTTGTCTCCTCAATTTCTTAAAAACAATAATACTAAAAGCTACTAATTACAGAATGAAGTAACTATGATTAACAAAAAAAATACTAAGGAAACATGTGGAGTGGAAGGACAAAAATTTGAGAATAAAAACCCCCTCAAAGTCCAAAGGAAAGAATATTGAACCATCCATATTGGATTAAAAGCTTTTAGAAAAAAAATATGGGGAAGAAAGTTATACATAACTGAAATTGTATAGTCATTCTATCAGTAGAAGTAAAAAAATCGGTTTGAGTGCAAGTGAAAAGAAAATTACATATATGCATGATAAAGAAACTATTTTGATTGATGAACTTAGATGTGGGTTAGCAAAAGAAAGAAATACTCCAGCAAGCTGGAATTGTGTATAGAATTGACATAAAATTTCCAAATATTGCTGAAAGGTAAATAAGTATAAAGAAACTTGGTTAGAGTTAAATGTTTCAGTTATCGATTCCTATGCGGTGATAATAGGAATAAATTGGGTAAACAATAATAAGGACCTAGAAAAATGTTGAGAGAAAATGCTACAGAGTATTTGTGAGGATGGAAAACCAGTGATACTACAAGGACCAGCAAGAAAAGGTTGAATATTTTATGATGTAGAATTAAGACAACAACTGAAAAATAAATTGGTAGAAAACTTACTAGTGAAATGAGAGAGTAAAGAGGTAGTTTCATAAGAAATTCCTCACAGTTCCCTTAAAATGGAATATGATTGTGAAATGAAGGAAAACCATGTGTTACACCAATTCATAGAATATATAGGCTAGATAACCAAATATTGTAAGAAAAAGAGAAAAAATGCAGCAATAACAAGTTGTTGAATAAGAACTAGGTAAGACTAAGTATATCCAGGTTGAGAGCACTGATGATATTAGACGAAAAAAAAGCGAGAACCTACAGAGTAAGTATGTACTACTGAAAACTAAATAAACCAATGTTCAAGAATGAATAGTCTCAGGATATACGGTCAATAAACTATCAAAAAATGAGAATTGAAGAAAAACATAATATAAAGAATAGCTCAGAATTTTCTTACAATTTTGTAAAAATATAGAATATACAAATGACATGATAAACGTAACAAAAAGGAAAGGAAATTTATAAAAAATCTCAATGGTTAAGTGATGTGAAGTCAGACGAAGGAGGAGTAGTAGATTGAGGAAAAACTCAAGTGAGCATGAACTGAGTTATAGTCCCTATACTCCCACCATAAAATTAACCATGGATATTGAAAGAGATTTTAATTTGAGTCTATACAAAAAAAAATAATAAAAAATCTCCACAGCAAGAAGGAGAGGGAAAACGCATAAGATCAGAAAAGTTCAAGATCGTTTGAAAAGTTAAAATATTTAAACAAATAATTATGTTGTTTTAATATTTTAAAACAATTTGAAAAAAAAGGGTAATATATACGAAGGCTGGGGCATAAACATTAGAAGATATAGCATACGATTGAACGAAAATTTAGACATGAGAAGAACTATACTAGGTACGTATTAAGGTTCTACTGAAATGTATTCTCCAAGTAGAGTAAAAAGGGGGTTTTAGTCAAGAACACCTAGGGTTGAAGTATAAATTCTTTAAAAATCTCGAAAATATTGAGCAAACTAGGTGTTTTTTTTTTCCTTAATAAATTTGAATTAAAATTCAAAACTAAAAAAAATGGAAAGAAAAGGATATTTTAGATGTTCCAAAAGAGGAATATCCCTAAAATTTGGAAGAATATTCCAGTAATAAAAGTTTTGATTTGGAATAATTGAGGCAAACAGAATGAGAGCAGCAGTAAAGAAGGAAAAACTCCAAGAAAGACTGCCAAGAACCGATAAGTGAAAAAAAAATAGAGGGTACATTAGTAATGCGACCCCAGTAAAGCATAAATTTTAGAAAATTACCCTCAGATGTCCTTAGATAGGACATATTGATAAATAAAATTAAATTCAAGATTAAAAATAGGATATGTTTGACGTGGTAGGGGAAAAGAGTAACGAAAAATCCTATGTCGAAAAGGTTGCTAAGAGACAATGAGACCTAAGAATTAGACATTTGATTCCTATTTTAGAATGGAAATAGGAAGTTGGTCGAAGAAAGAAATTGAAATTGGATGCCTTAGCAATGAGTTGAATTAGAAACTGATATTAATATAAAAAAAATGGTCATTGTGTCCAAGACCGAAACTGTAAACTAATATAAGTTTCGAGATGTATGGTAATAACTGATACACTTGATGAGGTAAAGTTCAAGTGGAAATTGGAAATTGTGTTACAGAAAACTAGTAGTAAGTTGAAATTGAGCATAGTTATCACCATCTAAAATGATTGAGACAATCAATCAACTATTAGGTACATGAAGTGCATGTATGAACTGGAAAAAGGTAAGCAGAACCTTTCAATATGACGAAGTTGATTTTCTAAATTTATGAAATTTTAATGAAGAACTGTTTTTTTTGTGAAGTGTGCAAAATGTAACAGGAATTGGACCACTCTGATCAAAGGAGTCAAGGTGAAAATATGTGTAGAGAAATCACCAAGAATTCCAAACTAGACCATGTTTGCGTGAGGAGGAAGTCTCTTCAAAAAACATGGAATGATAAGTAGTTGTGCTAAAATTGCACTATACTACTATGAACATTGAAGGTTTTTGCTAACAAGTGAATTTATTGAAAATATTAAAGTTTAGAATGTTTTTGTGATTATTTCTAATCAATATATATATATATATATATACTACTTATATGAACTGATATGAACTGTGGACAAGCAGAAATAGGATTAAAAGATTCTTGCAGATATACTTCTTATAATGAAGCAGGAAGAAAATCAAACTCCAAAGTATAGCAGTGAGTAGAGTAAAGGCAGAGGAAGGTATTTGTACTCTAAATAAACTGCTCGGATCCAGATGAAAAGATGAAGGAGGAATCTTCATCCCAAGTTGAGAAAGCAACATCGAAATTGATAACACCAAGGACAGTGTTCAGTTTTAGGGGGGCGGAAATCTAATGTCCCTAAATTTCTTCTTTTAAAAAATAGGTTGTTAAAGACTCTAAGGGTCAAAGTAGACCCCAAGGAACATATTGATTGTGGATATATTTTATTAAATTAAATTAAATTAATAAAATAAAATATGAATTAATTTGCAAAGACTAGATGATGATTAGATATATGGAAAGCAAATCCATGAGGATGGATAAGGTTATAAGACTTTCCCAGTTCTCCAAAAACCCTTGCAGGAAAAAAAAAAAAAAAGAATAACAATTTAGATTGGAGATAAAAATCTAAAAAGCTGGCCCAGTAAAGAGGAAATTACTGGGAAGAGGTGGAATAAAACTATAAAGAAGAAAATTTAGCTTTAAAATTACTTTTGTTGAAGAAACAAACGGAAAGCCTAGGCACATGGGAAAGAAACATCCTGATTTAACTGGACACGGTTAAGAGAAATAAGCACATGGGAAGGAAAACTTATATAAGAAGATTCAAGATAGAGAAGAGGTTTTCTATCACTAGAGGAAAAAGGATCTCTCCTCGGGGGTGAGCTGCGGAGAAAGAGCTCTAAGGTTGGGAGGCAAATAGTGTATCTTAAGTGGTATACACATCTAATTTGAATTTTTGTTGATTTGTTTGTTAATACTATGATAATTTACTGAATAGGTAAGGTAGTTGGATCTATATGAAATTCTGGTTAGGATATATATTTATGTTGAGGAATGGATATGAGTTAGAAATATATTTTGATTGTTCGTACATTGAACATAATTAACAATTGAAAGAATAGCTTATTTTGTATTTTTGTACAGACCTATCCTGTACTGGACCAACTCTAATAATGTCTAAAACCCAGTATTGGGTCTAGATCTGAGGTTAGGTGCCTCATAGGAAACTGAAATCTAGTTAAAGTTAATAACTCTATCAAGCAGTGATCAAACTTATGAAATAGAAACTTATGAATTAGACTCTAAACTGAAATGCAAGGATAAATATAGATACTATATTGTAACATATATTATGTGTCATATTATTGAAATAATTTTTGTATTATGTATTGGAAAGGAAAGCACAATGAAATGTTATAAATAAATACTATACTTATTTGTACACTTGAATTATATTTGTACACTAAAACTGAAATAAAAAATATAACTGGAAAGAGGATAATCTAGTTAAATTTCAATAAGGTGTTGGTTTAAAAAATAATACTCTAGAATACACAGTGAATTAGAGATATACAAAATATATATAACTAAACATATATACACAAAACATTAAGGATGATGTATTTTATGCCTAAATTAAACCATTTCCTAGACTACTGATAAGGGAATAGAAAAATACTTCATTCTTATTTGAGTATAATGAAATAGTAACTCGAAAGGCAATGATACACAGAAATAAAATAAGCATCTAGCTACTATAAGTGATAAGTACTATAATTTCATCCTTATTGATGTTACAATTCATAAATAACAACCTCTACAAATTAAAGAGCAACGACTTGTAAAATAACAATTATACATAGGATATTTTATCTCATGGGCAAAAATACAACCAAACTCTGCCCAATTTATGGAGAATGCATATGACCAGTCAACAAACTTCTAAAAATCTGTATACATATATCATGATGTTACAGAAACAACAGTAGAGCTTGAGAAATATTAATTCTAAATGCAGGAATGTATCATCATACCTGTAGTGAGCAAAATTTGGGTATAAATATTGAAATAAAGGAAAAACAAAATATAGCAGTAAATGAATTAGGGAAAAAATACAATTATAATACCTAATTGAATCTCAGATTAATAAAATTTATGCATATGTAAAAGAGGAGAGGGTTAATATTTGACAAGAAGATGAAACTACAAAGAGTGGCTTCATCGCTCAATGTGGCAGTAGTAATATATAAGAAAAATTATCTATAAGTATAAACAATAAATTGGAAAATTTGTGGGTTTGGTAAAATAAGCTTGGAAAACTTAGTCGTTCCACCGAAAGTAACCACAGAAGTTGTACTCATGTATGCACGAATAATACAGATGTACAATAAGAAAAACACCAAATTACATATAACAGTAGAAGGAAACATTAGGGTGAAGAGTGCAGGAATTATTCGAAAAGGGGGAAACCATTTACTGAAACGCTAATTTCTGCTAATGTATATATTGAATGATAAATGAGAGGTTCAAAATTAATAAAATTACCATGGTAAATTCCTCATCTCACCAAGACATCCTGGAGCATTAAGAAGTTTCCAACGACTTCTCCTGCGGTTTTGGGAAAACGCTGTCAAAAACCATAAATTGCAAAAAGAGACGCATTCAAATCCTATTAATACTATTCTGGATTGTATTTAAAAATTAGGAAATGTTTCGAATGTTTTCTTTAAACATGAAATTAGACAAGAAAACTAAATACGAGCACCTCCAAATTCGCTATACAGGAAAAAGGGAAAAACCCACATTCTGTGCATCAAAATAAATGAATTGAATAAATTCACAATGATTAAGCTCTGTAATGTATGACACAGTAAAATATAAACACCACAGTGAGTAAATTGTAAAATAATCCTAAAAATATGAAGGAAATTGAGGATAAGAAACTACAACTTAATTGATGGTAATAATATAGAGTCGTATATAAAGAAACAAAGGGTAAATTTTTACTGAGATTAAACTCGTGTAGAAAGAAACAAAAAGTGGTTAAGGTGACAGATTATATAATCTACAGGTGGAATTATCAACCAAAAACTACAACATTCAAAAATGGAAAGAGGTCTAAGAAATGAATTTGCATTACCTATAATTCTTGATCCCAACGTAGAGTCCCATGGCAGCCCAATACGCATGGCTCAGTCTGTCCTCATTACAACTCAAAATGCAAAAGGAAAAATGAGCAACAGGAATATATCTTAGACGCAGAGAGACAAGTTCATAGCAATGGAAATGAAAAGAAAAATGAACTATAAACTCAGTAGAAAATGTAGCATTTGTGATACGACAGAAACCTAGCTGAGAATTGATCTGTACCATCCAATTGGATCACATCTAAGGCAGGGTTGGCGGTTCCATGGATCAATGAAGATGTACAAGCCCATGTGACCAAGTACCATGAAATTTAATTCAACCATATCCCAAGGCGTCTTGGATAGACGCATTATGTACACAGATTTTACTACCCTGAAAACGAGTGTGATGGGTGGAAGATAGCCGACCTTGAAAGAGAAATACCCATTGAATATTGAGAGTTCATTTATGACTAGAACTATAGAAAACGTAACAAATCAAACATATATTATTTTCCCAAGAATTGGGAGGACAAATAAATTAATACAATGTCCACGTCAACCTAGGAAATACACATAGTTGGATTATAGGGTTAGTTGGTATCAATGACATGAATTAATATGAATTCCATCCTTGTAAGAAGACTTAAACGGTTGGGTAAGTGGAATCATATGTTCCCATATTGTAGTACGTATCGAGGCCTCATAAAAAACTTAAGGTAAATATTCATTAAGTAGTTGCCTCAATATAGAACATAAGGAATTGTTATCATTTTTTCTAACATTGACTCTACTGATATTCATTTATAAGTAGGTCTATGTCCTGAAAAGGTTAAGGAGTCGAATGAGAAAAAGTCAAATTCTAGTTATAATATATAGCATGATTTAATTCATATATTGTAAAGGTGTAGGAGACTTGCAATTCTAGATATTAATTATCAACATCATATGGATAATAACACCAAGTAAAAAGGGAGCCAATTCCTGTATGTATTAATTCCACATTATTGAAATGGTTTTATAATATATGTTCTGAATTATTGTTATACCTTTAGGATTATGAGAGGGGATACACTAATCACCTAATGAATATTATCATAAATTAAGATTGAGCATATGCAAGGTTAAATAATTCAATTGGATATATGTCATGTGAAATATTTAATTTCAACATAGGCAATGTTAGTATGTAGTAGAAAGTTAGTGGAAAAAGGATTAATATATTATTTCCATACTTGATAAGGAAGGGGAATTGTATATTAACAAGAAGGAGAAATTTCCAATGTGGAAAAATGAAACACTGCCAAAAACTGTAAACAACTAAATAGTGACATGGTACATAAGGGTCAGGGTTTCCAGTTTCCATAAATGATTCAAATTTGGGAATGCAACTCATTTTTTATTATTGTTATTCTAGCGAATGTTTTTCACTCTACATTATTCTTCACTCGAATTCTTCATTTTCGCCTCTATAATTTCCTATGGGTTTTAAATGAATGGAATGGCATGGGTGGCGAGAGAAGTTCAGTATGAAATGCAATGTCGTCCCCTTCCGCAAACCAGGTAATTATTTTTTTTCTACTTCTCTAGACCGAGTTAATTTTGTTAAGCTGAAGTGTATCGAAAATGTATCAGTTTGTCTCTTAGGAATTTTTATTCAATTAAAAATATGAATAGCAGTAATACCCAGTTTAATTTGAAACAAATTCTTGGGTTAAAATAGAAATTCTTACTACCAGTTATCATTTTAATTTATGTGTCCGACCTTCAGTGCCATTTCATATTTTCCCTTTTTCCGCTATGGGTGTTTTGTATTGAATGGAATATGGTCACTTTTATGGGATTCTACTGAGCTTCTGCCATTTCTCCCATTTTCTTCAATTTGAAATGGTGACTCGCTCATATAGTCTCTATATTTGATTCGTTTTGATTTTCGTCAATTCCAACCCCAATAATTTCAATAGATATTGTCCTTCTAAATTGTTCAGGAGAAATCCCAAGCTGTGTTTATGTACTAGATAACAAGGATGAATGTTTGTCCTAATTTATATTTTCTTTTATTTATTCACATATTATATGCTATTTCATTGTTTACATTTACCCATACATATCCTTACTCGGATTCTGTCTCACTGCATTTCTTTTGGAAACGTAGAGCCAATTTCATGCTGTTGCTCCTTGTTACATTCAATGAGGGACATTCTCATAGTTGGTATTTAATTAAATAATTGGTTTACTGATTACTCGATTTGTTTCTTTTGATTTTTTTTTTTGTATTTTACTATCTGAGTTGTTTCATTTTTTGGTTCCTACTTGGAGTTTCCCCATCTAAATACCTTATTTTGTTTGAAAGGGTTCAAACCTCATCTCTATTCCACTTCATCACATTTTCTCCACTAGATCTTCTCATAGTTTAACTTGATGTGTGTACTGGTGAGTATGAGGCTTGACTCTATATTTCCTTCTGTCACTTAAACTTCCAATTGAGTTACTTGAGCTTTTATGTTTGTCACGAATTATAACTTCGCTTATCTATTGGTTATAGGTGATCGTTGTGGTGATGTCAACCCATAAGGTATTCTATCATTTTCTTGGTTGATAACTTGGGTTACCTCATTTAAACACATCGATGCATTTTTTTTTACTTCTGGAATTGTGACTTCTAGTCTTGGTTCTGTGGAGGTATTTCCACACCTCCCTTTCCATTCGAGTTTAATATACCTCCGTGGCTTGGTTAATAGTTTCTAACACTTGGATTCTTATACTCCAGGCGGGTTCAGATAACTATAATTACTATCCTTATGCAGTTCTAGTGTATGTTCTTCTCGGATAGTCTGTACCCATTCACTACAGGGCTATGTGCCCTCTGCATCACATATTTTTCTTTATTATTTTTTTCATTTCTGTGTAAACTATAACCTTATACAGATTGAACATTCCTAACATTACATCCCGTGGAATTATCTTTTTATATTATTTGAATACCTTTTAAATTCTGTTAATTTCTTTGTGAATGTTATTTCGTATTTAGTTGAACATTTTTGTTAGACTGTATAATTCATTTAATGCTGCTAGAGTTTATTTTCTTCTATATAGATAGTAGTAGTTAATGGAACCACTTTCTAAAATAATAGTACCATGTACTATGTATATATGTATATTTCTGCAGCAACATTCTCCTACTTTTTTCGCTTCCAAATTAAAATACCAAGGTATATTATTTTGCAATAGGCTTACACCTACAGTTTTATTGTAAGATTTCCATTCATATATATATATATATATATATATATAGGATCTATCTATACAAGTTGTTAATTTTATTTCTTTAATGCATGCATAAGTTCTTATGGTGCATAGCACAATATCTAGTTTGGAATACAGTATATGAGTTTATCATGCATGTACATTCACTTCACTTTAGAATTTATTTCCTAACAAACTCTACAATTCATAAATGATTTATATTTTCATGAAATTTACAAAGATCTCAGTTTCCTGTGAGGTACCTAACCTCAGATTTAGACCCAGTATTGGGTATTAGACATTCTGAGAGTTGGTCTTCACAGAATATGTTTGTACAACAACACAAAATAAACTAGTCGCTTTATGGTTAATTATGTTCAACGTATAGACCACAAAATTAATATTCCAAGTCATCTAATTTATACAATATATACACATTCCCAAACACATAATTTCATATAGATTCAACTACTTCACCATTTCAATAATAGATAAAAAAACTAAAATATCACTTCAAAAGTAAATCAAATTAAATTTACTGTGCATACCACTTAAGGTAGACTAGAAACCTCTCAACCTTAGAGCTCTTTCTCCATAACTCACCCTCGACCAGAGGTCTTTTCTTCTAGTGATAGACAAACCTTTGTCTAACCTGAATCAAATTATTTAAGCTTTCTTTCCCTAGCCCTTTTCCCTTCACTGTGTCCACCTAATTCAGGATGTTGTATTCCTGTTTTCCTAGGCTTTCCTTTTGTTTCTTCGAAAAAGGAACTTTTAAAGCTATATTTTTGGCTTGTTGACTCTATTCCACCTCTTCCCAGTAATGTTCTCTTTACTAGGGTACTTTATAGATTTTTATCTCCAATCTAGTTTTAGTACTTACTTTATTCCTTCTAAGTATTTTTGGAAGTCTGGGAATGTCTTACAACCTTATCCATCCTCATGGATTTGGTTTCGATATCTCTAAGCATAATCTAGTAATTTCACATTAATTTCCATTTTATTTTATCAACTTTAAATAATAAAATAAATTCCACATAATTGTTTTCCATTGGGGTCCATTGTACCAATTAGACTTGTTCAAATGCCTAATAAAATCATAGCAAACTGGGGATATTACATATTCCCCCTCTAAAACAAAATAACGTCCTTGGTGTTGTAAAGACAAAATTAAAAAAAATATTATTTAAATAGTGATGGATATTTTTCCATCATATCTTCCTCTCTATCCCAAGTATCCTCTTCAAGTGCAAAGTGCCTCCACTGCACTTTCACCCTAACAATTGTTTTGTTCCACAGCTCAATTTCTTCCCGTGCCAAGATTTGAAGTGGATCCGGAAGGAATTCCCCTTCTTGTTCCGCCTATATCACATTCCAATCAGTAACATGAGTATGGTCATGCACATATTTTTTTAACAACGAAACATGAAATACATCATGAACCTTAATGTGACTGGGCAAAGCCAGTTTATATGCAACTGGTCCAACCCTTTCCAGCACTTCAAAAGTCCACAGTAGCTTGGGGTTAGTTTTGCATAGCTTCCAGTGTGCAAAGTACTCTTCTTGGGCTTCATCCTTAGGTAAATATCATCCACGTTGAATTCTCTATGAACTCTCTTTTTGTCTGCATAAATTTTCTGCCTGTCATGTGCTGCTTTGATATTTTGTTGAATTTTCTTCACATCTTTTTTCATTTCCTGCAAGGCTTCCAGTCCAAGTATTAATTTACCTTCAAGTTGAATCCAACTTAGAGGGGTATGACACCTTCTGCCATAAATTTCTTCAAAAGGACTAATTTTTATGGAATCTTGGTAGTTATTGTTGTATGAAAATTCTCTTAAGTGTAGAAATTCCTCCCACTTTGTTGGTTTATCCATGACATACATCCTTAACATGTCCTCCAAAATCTGGTTTTTTCTTTCAGTTTGGCGATCAGTTTGTGGATGGTAGGTAGTACTAAAATTTAATTTGGTACCCATGCCTCTAATAAAATCCTCAAAAAATCTGCAATAAACTTTGCATTTCTGTCTCAAATGATCATCTTAGGAATACCATGCAATTTTATAATCTCCTTCATGAATACATTTGCTACTTGAGTTGTACCACAGGTAGATTGTACAGGTATAAAGTGAAAAGATTTAGTCCAAGTATCCACTACTACCATGATTGATTCATGTTAATATTTATTCCTTGGTAAACAAGTAATAAAATCCATGGAAATAGTCTCCCACTTCCATTCTAGAATGGGTAAAGAATTCAACAATCCAACCGGATGTTGATGTTTTACCTTCATTTGTTGACATTATATTCACGTAGCCAAATAATTTGCCACATCATTTTTCTTAGCAGGCCAGAACAGGTTCTTTCTGAAGCCTAAAATTAATTTCTGGTATTTGGGATGTCCAACATAGGGTCTTTTATGGTACTCATCTAGAATTTATTTCTTTAAGGAGTCTATACCAGGAATATATAATCTATCTTTATAAAAAATCAATCCCCTCTAGCTCTGTGTATACCTTTTCATATATTTTTTTAGAATTTGTGCCTGTATATTTTCATATTTTTGATCTTGTCTCACTATTTCTTGTATCAGTCCTTCTATGTCAAATTTGGCACTACTTCCAACATTACTCACACTTTTCCAAGAATTTCTTCTTAATGCATCTGCAATCGTGTTTTCCTTCCCCTTAATATGTTTGATCTCCATGTCAAACTCACTAAGGAAGGACAACCACCTAGCTTGCCTAGCATTCAAATCAGTTTGTATGAAGAAATATTTTAAACTGATTTGATATGTCATCAATGTAAAAATTTTCCCTAAAATTTAATGTCTCCACATCTTTAAATCATGTATTACAACAGCTGGTTCTAAATCATAAACACTATAATTTTGTTCATGTTTCTTGAGTTTTCTGGATTCATAGGCTATAATCGAGTTTTCTTGTAGTATCACCACTCCTAATCCCTCTCGAAAAGCATCTTCTCACACTGAAAATTCCTGATCTGGATCAAAAATATTTAAAATAGGTGTTGTTGTAAGTTTCAGTTTTAGCTGGTCAAAACTCTTTTGACATTTTTCATTCAATTCAAACATAACTCATTTTCTCTATAGAGATGTAATAGGGTAAGATAAGGCTGAAAATATCCCTACAAACCTCCTATAATATCCTGCAATTCCCATGAATTATCTCAAATAGGACACATCAGTAGGTACATACCACTCTCTTATTGCTTCTATCTCTTCTGGGTCTACTGCTAGCCCCTTCTCTGAAATTATATGACCCAGGTACTGAATTTTATCTTTGAAAAATTCACATTTGCTAAAATTAGCATACAATTTGTTTTCTGTGAGTGTTTGTAAAAAAATTCTAAGGTGTTCTTTATGATCATCTTCATTCTTAGAATAAATCATAATGCCATCAATAAATACCAGTACAAATTTGTCCAAGTACTTATTTAAGACACTATTCATTAAGAACACAAAAATAGAAGGTGCATTAGTCAACCCAAATGGTAGGACCACAAGCTCATAGTGTCCATACCTGGTTCTAAATGCAGTTTTACTTATGTCTTCATATTTAATTAGTAGTTGATGGTAGCCTTTCCGTAGATCAATTTTCTAAAATATTTTTTCTCCTCTAACCTAGTCGAAGAGATCATCTATCTTAGGTAAAGGAAATTTGTTCTTTATTTTTGCTTTATTCAATTGACGATAGTCTGTACACATTCTAAAAGTACTGTCTTTCTTCTTCACAAACATCATCGGTTCTCCCCATGGGGATACACTTGGTCTGATGTAATCTCTATCTAGCAACTCCTGTATTTGCATCTTCAACTCCATCAACTCTGGAGTACTCATTCTGTACGGAGCTCTAGACACTAGTGTTGCTCCCAGAACTAAGTCAACTGAAAAATAAATTTCTCTCCTAGCAAACTGATCTCACATAGGACACATCAGTAGGTACATACCACTCTCTTATTGCTTTTATCTCTTCTGGGTCTACTGCTAACCCCTTCTATGAAATTATATGACCCAGGTACTGAATTTTGTCTTTGAAAAATTCACATTTGCTAAACTTAGCATACAATTTGTTTTCTCTGAGTGTTTGTAAAACAATTCTAAGGTGTTGTTTATGCTCAGCTTCATTCTTAGAATAAATCATAATGTCATCAATAAATACCAGTACAATTTTTTCCAAGTACTTATTTAAGACACTATTCATTAATAACATAAAATTAGAAGGTGCATTTGTCAACCCAAATGGTAGGACCACAAGCTCATAGTGTCCATACCTGGTTCTAAATGTACTTTTACTTATGTCTTGATCTTTAATTAGTAGTTGATGGTAGCCTTTCCTTAGATCAATTTTCTAAAATATTGTTGCTCCTCTAAGCTAGTCGAAGAGATCATCTATCCTACGTAAAGGAAATATGTTCTTGATTTTCTCTTTATTCAATTGACGATAGTCTGTACATATTCTAAAAGTACCGTCTTTCTTCTTCACAAACATCATCGGTTCTCCCCATGGGGATACACTTGGTCTGATGTAACCTCTATCTAGCAACTCCTGTAGCTGCATCTTCAACTCCATCAACTCTGGAGTACTCATTCTGTACGGAGCTCTAGACACTAGTGTTGCTCCCAGAACTAAGTCAACTGAAATATAAATTTCTCTCCTAGGGGGGAGATGAGAAATTTCATCTAGAAACACAACCTTGAACTCTTTCATAATAGGTAATGTTTTTGAAGGATTCTCTTCATGTTGATGTCCCAATTCTTCTGCATGCACAGAATACACCTGCCAGCTCTTTCTAGCAATTATTTTCAATTAAAGTGCTGAAATTTGTCTCACAGATATGGGTTTAGGTTTTCCTTTTACTATTACATGTTTTCCCTCTCCATTTATGCAATGTTTGGTTTTTTCTAAGCAGTTTAACATGTCTTTCTATTTCCCTAACCAGTCCATTCCTACCAATACATCATAAGATCCTAAAGGTAAAATATTCATATTTAGTTCAGTTTGGTATCCATTCATATTTATGGTTGTCTGGGGTAACTTATGAATCACTTTCCTTTTTGTACTAGTTTCTAACTCAACCAACCATGACTGTTGAAATTTTTCTGACTTTAATTTTCATTTTCTACCTTTTGACAACTGATATAACTTTAAGATGCACCTGGATCTATTAAAATAGAACATGTTTCTAAAAAATCATACCTTCTACTTCAACCATAGTGGACTGGTGTTTTGCTTGACGATCTTCGAGGGTAGCACTGATTTTTTGGATGTTTCTTGCCACATCATTTATATTCGTTGCTTCTCTCAGTACTTGTATTGTCTGTATGTTTCGGTGTGGACAGTCCCTCAGTAAATGAGGTTCTCCACAACCCAAAAACTTTGGAGGTTCTCTCATTTTAACTGATATAACTTGAACTATAACCTTATAAAGATTTAACTTTCATAATGATACATTCCATGAACTGGTATTTTTATATTATTTGAATACTATTTAAATTCTGTTAACTTCTTTTTGAATGTTATTTCATATCTGGTTTCACATTTTTGTTAGACTGTATAGTTCATTTAATGCCGCCAGAATTTATTTTCTTATATATAGAGAGTAGTAGTTAATGGAGCCAATTTCTAGAATAATACTACCGTGTACTATTTATATATGTATATTTATGAAATATCATTCTCCTACTTGTTTCTCTTCCAAATTAAAATAGTAAGGTATACTATTTTTCAATAGGCTTGCACCTACAGTTTTATTGTAATATTTCCATTCATATATCTATCTATATATATGTGTGTGTGTGTGTGTGTGTGTGTATAGTCTCTATCTATACAGGTTGTTCATTTTCTTTCTCTAATGTATGCAGAAGTTATTCTGGTGTATAGCACATTATCTAGTTTGGTATACAATCTAGTTTATAATGCATGCACATTCACTTCTCTTTAGAATTTATTTCCTAACAAACTATACAATTGATAAATGATTTCTAATGCCATTAAATTTACAAAGATCTCAGTCTCCTGTGAGGTACGTAACCTTAGATCTAGACCCAGTACTATGTGTTAGAAATTTTGAGAGTTGGTCTTCACAAAATATGTCTGTATAACAACATAGAATAAACTAGCCTCTTTATGTCTAATTATGTTCAATGTACAGGTCACAAAATTAATTTTCTAAGTCATATAATTTCTACAACATTTACACATGCCCAGACACAGAATTTCATATAGATTCAACTACTTCACCATTTCAATAACACATAATAGAATTAAAATCTCACTTCAAAATTAAATCAAATTAAATTTACTGTGCATACCACTTAAGGTAGACTAGAAACCTCGCAAAATTAGATCTCTTTCTCCACAACTCACCCCTGAGAAGAGATATTTTATTCCAGTGATAGAAAACCCTTTTCATATCTTGAGTCAGCTTATTTAAGCTTCCTTTCCCTAGCCTGTTTCCCTTAACTTCATCCTACTAATTCAAGATGTTGTATTCCTATTTTCCTAGTCTTTCCCTTTATTTCTTCCACACAGGTAAGTTTAAAGCTAGTTTTTCTTCTTTCCATCTTTATTCCACCTCTTCCCAATAGTTTCCTCCTTACTGGGGTATTTTTTATATTTTTATCTCCAATCTAATTTTAGTATTTACTTTATTCCTTCCAAGGATTTTTGGAAGTCTGGGAAAGTCTTACAACCTTTTCCATCCTCATGGATTTCATTTCCAGATCTCTAAACATAATCTAGTCATTGCACATTAATTTCCATTTTATTTTATTAACTTTAAATAATAAAATAAATTCTATATAATTTTTTTCCATTGGGGTCTACTGTACCATTTTGGACTTGTTCAAATGTCTAATAAAAGCATAGAAAACTAGGGATATTACAATGTGGCAAGATGATTGATATAAACAAAGAAAATAAAATGTCAGCATAGAACATAACACCTTAGTAAAATTAGTATTCAACATTCAAGGAAATATTTGCCACAACCATGCCAACTAAGTTACATGCTAAATATATCAAGTTGTAGATTACTTATACAATGTGGGAGTGCAAACAAAACTCCTATAAAATGCCAAATCTAAGTCTAGAATAAAATGAAATGAAGTCAAAAGTATACAATAATAGGATAGCCTTGTATACATGTATATAAATAGATAATGTATAAGGATAAGTGAATAAGTCTAGGGCTAGAGGTCGATGATGTCAATAATACCCAAGTATAATGAGAATTTCTTCAGATAAGAACTACTATTTGGGTCCATTATCTCATATGAATAAGCCAACTAGTATATATCAACTTATTAATGTTTTTCTTATATTTATGGATCACTACAATATAAGTGGATAAATTATAAAGCCAATTCCCTTGTCATTGTGTTCCTCACTTGCAATACAATATATTAGATGTGATTTGGAGCAAATTTTGAACATCAAAAATATGTAGCAATCACCACTAGTAATCGACCAAAAATGTTTATTTTGAAATGTAACTTTTATATTCCAGTTGTTATATGATTATTGAATGGAAAATACACACTGAATTCCAACAACAAACTTCCAATTTGAGGGAACACGTGTGGCCATCCTTAGTCACTCAAACTCAAAACATTAGTGATCATTATAATGAAAAGATAAAATAAGACTAGTTTTGATATGTTTTACAGATTTACATGCAAAGCACCAATATTTTTCCCATATTTATCGTACTTGTAATTTCCAAGATATAAAATATTAATTGATCTTTTACAAAAATACTTGATTCAGTACAAATAAGAATTTAACATATTAAAACAATACCATGAGTGTTTGATCCTCAATTAGTTCAAAATACTTAGCACAAACACTTCAAGAAAGAGAAACAAGTATAGATAAAAGATCCATCAGTTAATTATCAATAAAAAATGATAAGAATTTTATTGAAGTTTGATAAATAATCATAAATATTGACAATCTACTGCAACTGGTTGTGTTGTTCAAAAAGAAATACTACCTGGAGAACTCACCTTCCAAATTTTTTGCTCTATCCATGAAGATTTTTTCTATCCTCGAAACAAAATTCTCATTCAATATTTTAGTTTTTAGAAACTACTGAAAGGCCTTGCAAAATGAAGCAGTGAATTTCATTCATTTTCATCAAACTCTTCAGGTACAGAAAAATAATAGTTTGACCATGTGATAGACAATTCAAGCAAGTAAAAAAATTTGTACAATATTTCTTAGAATTATTCATGTTAAAAGGAAAACTTTCATATTTCAAATAGAAAAGGCATGTTTAAAGAGAGAAAAACATTAGCACACTGGTACTATATTTTTTTACATGGGTTATTCCCAAAATATTGAGATACCCTAGCAGACATGAATGTTTTCTCAACAGATGTGCACGAAACAAGTTCCTTGCCAATCAATCAGACAACCACCTCACTATTCCTTCTAATAGGTGCAACTATTGACTTAGAAATTTTTTACTAAAACATAATTATAATAAATGTAGTGAAACATTTGTACACAAATATCTCCACATGCAAACCCAAGGATGAACAGATCAAAGAGGCTTGATGGGGTCACATCCCCAAAAGTATCGTACTTCTCTTCCATCCTAAGAATCAGCCTTCTTTGTTAGGTCCCTATATTACTAGTATAGTCTCTTATTGTTGTTAGTGTAACCCCCTTATTTTTATTATTGTACCCTTTTAACCCCCATTTTGTTATTATTGTGCCCTTAAATTATTATTGCTAGGTCGGCTAGGATTACACTATGGCCCACTAGGATTACATTATGGCCCCATGGACTCCTATATATAGAAAGGAGGTTTTGTAAATTGTATCATCCAAGAATTTTTCATTTATGTAATGTATTGGAGGTTGCCCCCTCGAAGTGGCTTATTTCTAAGGCGTTGATATCTCTTTTCTTCTATTTTTGGAGCTAGTTACACAACATTTGGTATCAGAGCTTTGGACTCTAGGGTTTCGCTGCTCCAAATAGGTAATCGTGGTATTTTCGCTATAACTTTTTTTTTCTACGAAGCTTCAAAAGCTGAAATTTTTAGGGTACGAAGCCAACATCCTGAGGAACATCGTCAAAAAATTTCAGAGTTTGGTTCGCAATATTTTTGGAGATATGATCTGTGTAATTTAGGTTCTTTTTCAGGCTCCTAAACAGGTCATCGTGGAATTTGCGCTATAAATTTCTTTCTACGAAGGTTAAGAATCTGAATTTTTTTGGGTGGGAAGCAGAAATCCTGAGGAAAATATTAAAAAAATTTCAGATCATGGTTCACAATATTTTCGGAGATATGATCTCTGGAATGTAGTGCTTTTTCAGGCTCCATAATTTCATCTCAAAGAGGTGATCGTGTGAAAATATTCATAACTCTCTCTCTGAGCATCGGATTGGAATGCCATAAAAATTGGTCACAAGTACACGGAATTTAGTTTCTTTTCTTTCAATTTCAGATCTGAAGGATGAAAAAGTGACACGTGGCAAGTCTTACAAGTTCGCTCTACTGAACCAGTCGAAAATTGGGTCATTGTGGGAGATTGGACATATATTTGTCTTGAAGAATCCATATTAGATCAGACCTGTGGCATTTGAAAGAAGCTTCAGAGGGCTACTATAGGGCTTAATTTCAGATATTGAAGATTTTCAATTACAGATATAATTCAATTTCAGTATCGAGCTCCTCAAAGCAAGTAAAAGGTGTGTACTTTTTTTTTCCGAATTGCATAAGCCTTGTTTGAAGAATCAATTTGAATTGATTACAAGGGCATATTGTAGAATAGATATCAATATTGGATTCTAAAACGGCCCCTAAAAATAATTCAACACCCATTAAGCCTTTAGAAGGCTCTACTATTACTCATGAAGACGAAGAATGGCAACATGACATATCAAAATTACAAGAGCAAGTGCAACAAATTTTTCTCTCGCAAAGAACAAAAAAAAATGAAATGGAAGTTTTGAAGAAAGGCGTGGAAACTAAGATGGATGGTTTGAAGAAAGGCGTGGAAGATAAGATGAATGGTTTGTAAGCTAAGATGGATGGCATGGAAGTGAGCATGGAAGCTAAGATGGATGACATGGAAGTGAAGATCGATGAAAAAATGAAAGACAACATGGAAAACATGAAGAAGGATCTAAAAGTAGACATCGAAGGTTTGGAAAATTTGATACAGGAAATGTTTCGTAATGGTGAAAAGATAGTAGAGGAAACTCATGATGAGAACAAAATAAATGTTAATCATGATTTCATAAACTCTATTGTTGGAGGCAAGAACCACCATATTCCAAAAATGGATATGAGGAAATTTGATGGAAAGGATCCTGTAACATGGATACTACAGATGGAGAAATATTTTGATCTCCATAATGTGAAAAACACACAAAAAGTACGCATTTCAACTTTACATTTAGAACAAAATACATTTGTATGGTATCGAAGGCTTTACTCTCGTAAAAAAATTGTCACTTGGTCAATTTTTACAGAGGAAATGATAGCACATTATGAGGATACAAAGAGCAACACCTTCTTTAGCCAATTGATAAATCTCAAACAAAAGGGTTTCATGGGGCAACACATTGAGGACTTCCAAAAATTGAATACAAGGGTAGCCAATATTCCAGAGGAACAATGGATTGATCTCTTCATAGGCACTTTAAAGGATAACATACAACATGAAGTTCGCGTTTTGGAACCTGATTCATTGGAGAAGGCATTCAGGTTGGAAAGAAAAGTTGAATGTAAAATTATGGCGACAAGGAAGCCTACCATTCAATTCTATAAAGAAGGAAGTGTTGCTACGCCTAGATTTCCACAACCTACAAGGTTGACACCACAAAAATTGGAAGAAAAAAGAGCAAAAGGGCTTTGCTACAGTTGTGATAGAAAATACACTAAAGGTCATAAGTGTTTTGAGAAGAAATTATTTTACATAGATTGTGAAGAGGAAGAAGAAAATGAACAAGAAGAGGATATACACCAGGAACCAGCCCTAGAAGAGGAAGAAATGAATCCGACCATATCGTGTGATGCACTGGCAGGAATTACCACTCCTCAAACTCTCAAGATAGAAGGACATATCAAGAAGAAAAAGGTAATAGTGTTGATTGATTCAGGTAGCACCCATAATTTTATTCATTGTAAGGTAGCCAAGGAATTAAATTGTTTCCTATACCCAGCACCAGAATTCCAAGTGATGGTTGCAAATGGAGGAACTATAAATTTCTCTGGGAAATGCCATAATATCAAGCTAACCATGGGGGAATATGTATTGACTAGTCCAATTTTTTCCATTCCTATGGGAGGTGCTGATGTTGTACTAGGAGTACAATGGTTACAATCTTTGGGGACGGTAGCTTTTAATTTTCAAGAACTTTTCTTGAAATTTTTTTCAGAAGGAAAGGAAGTCGAATTACAGGGTATTGAAGGGAAGCCGAGAAGGATAATAAGCTCTAATGTCATGACAAAGCTTCTAAAGAAAGAACAACGAGGCGTAATTGCACAATTATGCTCACTAGAAGTTCCAACATCAAAATCATCTATTTCTGCAGATCTCCAACAAGTCTTGGACAAGCATTCCAAGGTGTTTGAAACTCCCAAAGGACTCCCACCTATTCGTGATCATGATCATGCTATTCATTTGATTCCAGGAAGTGTTCCTCCAAACATCAGGCCTTATAGATATCCTTACGTCCAAAAGAGTGAAATTTAACGTATGATTGCAGAAATGTTAGAGGCGGGTATAATTCAACCTAGTCAAAGTTCTTTCTCTGCTCCTGTAGTATTGGTACACAAGAAGGATGGATCATGGCGAATGTGTCCGGATTATAGGGAGCTCAATAAGCTCACCATTAAAGACAAATTTCCCATTCCTGTGATTGATGAATTATTGGATGAATTAGATGGAGCAATTTATTTTACCAAGTTGGATCTTCGTTCAGGATATCATCAAATTAGAATGAAGACTGAAGATATTCCAAAAACAACATTTCGAACTCATGAGGTCATTATGAATTTTTGGTCATGCCTTTTGGCCTTACCAATGCACCTTCTACATTTCAAGGGTTGATGAATTCCATTTTCAAACCCTTCCTTAGAAAATTTTTGCTAGTATTTTTTTGATGATATACTAATCTACAACAGGTCTTGGAAGGATCATGTTGAACATGTTGACAGGGTGCTCAAACTATTGCAGGAGAAACAATTATATGCAAAAAAATCCAAATGTTTCTTTGGAGTACAAGAGGTGGAATATCTGGGTCATATTGTATCTCACGAGGGTGTTAAAGTAGACCCTAATAAAATTAAAGCCATTAAGGAATGGAAAGTCCCCACGACCATAAAGCAGTTGCGAGGATTTCTCGGGTTAACAGGGTATTATCGCAAGTTTGTTAAGAATTATGGGAGAATAGCAGCACCTCTAACAACATTATTGAAGAAAGATGCATTTTCATGGACTCCTGAAGCAACTAAAGCCTTTGAACATCTTAAAGAGGCAATGTGCCTAGCACCGGTCTTAGCTACGCCAGACTTCACAAAAACCTTTATTGTGGAATGTGATGCCTCAGGAAATGGAATTGGTGTTGTTTTAATGCAGGAAGGAAGACCCATTGCTTTTGAAAGTCGTCCAGTCAAAGGAAAGTATTTACATAAACCTATTTATGAGAAGGAAATGTTAGCAATACTGCTTGCACTAAAGAAATGGCGAACTTACCTAATGGGAAGACACTTCAAGGTAAAAATTGATCATGATAGTCATAAACACTTTTTGGAGCAAAGACTATCTTCAGAAGAGTAGCAAAAATGGGTCACAAATATGTTGGGTTATGACTTTGAAATAATATAAAAAAAAGGAAAGCTTAATGTTGTTGCAGATGCACTCTCAAGAAGGAATGAAGAGGTGGAAGCATTTCTTTGTGCCATTTCTATTATCCAACAAGATTGGATAACTGAAGCAAGAGATGAATGGAAGAAGGACAAAGATGTATGGATACTCATTCAAAAGTTGCAGCAAGATCCTAGTACATCTGATACATTTAGTTGGAAAAATGATTCCTTATGATACAAAGATCGCTTATATCTTTGTAAGAATTCCCAACTAAAACAAAAGATTCTTCTGGAATTGCACACTTCTCCTTTAGGAGGACACTCAGGATTTTTAAAAACTTACCACAGGGTGAAGAAAGAATTTTTTTGGGATGGCCTTAAATGTAATATTCAAAACTTTGTGGCGGAATGTTTGGTTTGCGAGCAGAATAAAGTTGAAACAATTAAGACCCCAGGACTTCTACAACCTTTATCAATTCCTAGTCAACGTTGGGAGGAGATTTCAATGGATTTTATCACAGGTTTACCTAAGTCCGAAGGAAAGAGTGTCATCATGGTGGTAGTTGATAGAATTACCAAGTATGCACACTTTTGTGCATTATCTCATCCATTTAAAGAAAGTACAATTGCTACTACATTTATGGACAGAATTCAAAAGCTACATGGAAGCCCAAGGGTCATTGTGAGCGACAAAGATCCCATTTTTACTGGAAATTTTTGGACGGAGTTATTTTCTTGTTTGGGTACTCAATTAGTTGATAGCTCATCTTATCATCCTCAATATGATGGTCAAAATGAGATAGTAAATAAATGTTTGGAAGGATATCTTCATTGTTTTGTATCTGATAAACAAACACAATGGGTCAAGTGGTTACCTCTCGCTGAATGGTGGTATAACACTTCCTTCCATACTGCAGCAAAAATGACCCCATTTATGGCACTTTATGGATATCATCCACCATCCATCACATCATCTTTAGGGGAAAATTCGAAGGTTCAAGCAGTGGAAGATCACATCGAGCATCAGCAAGAAGTTCTCCAACTCTTAAAGGATAACCTGAATTTGGCACAAAATCGAATGAAACAACAGGCAGATCAACATCGCAGCGAGAGAAGTTTTGATGTAGGAGATTTGGTATTTTTACGGCTGCAACCATACAAACAAATGTCCCTCAAGCAAGCTAAGAAGGATAATAAATTATCACCAAAGTACTATGGTCCTTACAAGGTGTTGCAAAAGATTGGTTCTATGGCATACAAATTGGAGCTTCCTGCTTCTTCGCGAGTACATCCAGTTTTTCATGTTTCATGCTTAAAAAAGGTTATAGGTGAAAATCTTCCAGTTCAAACAATATTGCCAGAACTTGATGAGGAAGGAAAAATCATATTGGAACCTGAAGCGGTCACGGAAACAAGAACTCAATAGCTACGAAATCGATCAATTTCAGAGTATCTCATCAAGTGGAAGAAGTTACCCACTGAAGATTCTACATGGGAGGATGAGAATTTTATACAGAAGCACCCAAAGCTACTCAAGCGTTGAGGACAACACTTTTTTGAAGGAGAGGGGCATGTTAGGTCCCTATATTACTAGTATAGTCCCTTATTGTTGTTAGTGTAACCCCCTTATTGTTATTATTGTACCCTTGTAACCCCCATTTTGTTATTATTGGCCCTTAAATTATTATTGTTAGGTCGGCTAGGATTACATTGTGGCCCACTAGGATTACATTATGGCCCCATGGACTCCTATATATAGAAAGGAGGTTTTGTAAATTGTATCATCCAAGAATTGCTCATTTATGTAATGTATTGGAGGTTGCCCCCTCGAAGTGGCTTATTTCTAAGGCGTTGATATCTCGTTTCTTCTATTTTTGGAGCTGGTTACACAACATTCTCACAATGTCACCAAGACACATTCCCAAAAATAGTTACTTAAAACCTTGAAGCAAACTACAAAGAACCATTAAAACTTCTTCAAACTATAAGTCAGGTACTCAATAACTCTACAAAGTAGAGCAGTGAAAAGTTTCATGCTAGAAATTATAAATTTTCCTAATCGCCTATATTTAAATTATTCACATCTAAATAATCATCATAATGGTTCCATGGCATATTACCTGACAAGATCTTTCCCCATTCCATGTTGATTACCCAATTAACAAAGCCAATTCCAGGTAGTTCTTGCATTCCAAACTCTATAAGATTAAATAAAGGTGCAAAATAAATATTTATTAATATATTCAGCAAGAGAAGTATCCATAGCAAGATTATAGAGGGGAAAAATGCATAGAAAAAGGTGAAAGGTTACCATGCTACCAAAATTTGCAAGTTTTCATTTAGTCATTTCATTTTATCTCTCTACATAGCAAGAATATTTTCATGTCCCAAGAATTGTTGTAGCCATCACATCTTGATCATAATAGCGTGCTCTGGCAAGTGTTTGGACAATATGATTAACATAAAATTTCCAAACCAACAGTGAAATTTTAAGACATTTTTTTTGTTACGAACTTACAATCCTTACATCCATTTAAACTATCGGGCTCCCCTGTCCCAGAAATGCAGTGGAACATAGCCTAGTATACCTACTTTAGGATCCAAAAATAGAAATCACTCAACTATAGACAAAACAACTTCACTGCAAATCATTCCCTCACAATATACTGAATACGTTAAGTACAATGGAAACTCTCACTCAAGATGTAATCTTAATCCCCTTTCCTACAATTGACATGATGCATGATGTCCATGTTTAGTTCAGCTTCTAGAATCAAATATCACCCTAGAAAAATGTGTATATGATATGTTAAAATGAACCACAAAATGGTGTCCTCTTCATAATGGCCCACTAACAGCATCATAATACATGTGAGATAATTGGGCATAGATAGGTTCAATTTAGAGAAAATGTTGTTTCTTTAAGACAATTACCTAATTTGTCATTCGTCGAACATCCTACTTCCATTTCAGATGCTAACTGGTCTATGACTTATGCTTTGTTATCCACATTCATGTACTCAATATGTATGTAATGGTTACAATTCAAATTTTGCATGCAAGAAAAGAGACATACCTCCACACTGAAAGAGAAATCAACAAGATCAATGAGGTTTGAAAATGACAGAAATTACATTTTCATTTGTCAAATCTAACATAATGAATTTTAAAAGGTATATAATTACAAGGAATGAGATATTCATTAACTAATATTTTGTTCCCAAAACATCTCAAGACTCGAGAGGAATAACCGAAAATTTTTGAATCATCCTAAACTAAGATTTAATGTGCTCCAAATTGCTATAAAATAGAGTAATCTCATAAAAAAATTGTTTCTAGACATTCTCCTGTATACATGCAGTCAAATGATTTTACACCTGGGGTGAAAGTGTGGAAAAATTATAGATATCCACCCTTACATAAATTTGAATATTTTTAAATCTAAGATATGACTATACTTCTTAACCATTTGGCACCTAAATATTTATTCCTAGCCACATGTGCCACATGGGAATCCAACAGATTTGGAGCACCCCTTACAGATTCCTATGTGGCTTCAGGTCAAGTGTCATGAGAAGTATGGAATACTAGAGACTTTGATGGAAACAAACTAAATATTTTCCTATTTTTGGTTAGAATAAAGCACTCACATTGTTTGTTTGAAAAATAAAGGTCGAAAATTAAGAGAGGACATTATAAAAGTGTCTAAATATCCACCACTTCAATGTTATTTTATAAGGAAACTAAGTTAAGAATTTGAGGAAAATATCTTCGTATTAAAAAAGAGAGCAGAAAAAAAATATAAAAAATCATGCTTCAAATTTATCACAAAGTACAGATGAAAAACACATTAGAGTTCCTTGAGTCATGTTCAATGAACACTCTAGGCACAAATATAGGCATGTTAATTATTGATCGAAGAAGCATTTTAAGGTTGGTCATGTAATATCATATATTAAAGTTGAAAAACATTTCCCCATTCATATTCATGCATGTGCACCAAGTTTCTTTCTTCCTAATAAAGAAAGTGAACACAAATAAAAGTCTAGAAACCTTACTATGAACCGTTGATTTAAGGATTAAGGGGTAAAACTCACCGTGTCTGCAATTTGAAATCCTTTTGTTCATTTAATGAGTATGCTTGAATAAATGGACAACTACTTCATTAGAAAATGGAAAGTAAACCCAAGCTCCCTTTCTACTTTTGAAGGAGTATGGAAACGATCACCTTCACTTTGCACAAAAACATCTAGTTATGATGAAATAAAACCAAATAGTTCCTGCATACATTGAAATATATTAAGACAAGCATAGGGATTCCTTCAAAAAACTATAACTAGACCCTAAATTCATGCACCTTTTGAATTATTATGAGCATTGCATGTTATGGGTGAGTAGTGATGGTATCCAAGTTGGAAATGACAAAATACATAAAAAAACATTAAACACTTCAACTCATAAAATGCCACTATTTCGAGTTAGCATGATTTAAAATGAAACAAGATTGGTATGCATGTTTTTATGCTCAAGTATCATGGCCACATATATGATATCATACTTATCGGCTTGGTCAAAGAAGGTCAAAATGGTAACGAACAAGAAATTCTTTTGTGATAAAGGTATGCATTTTACCTACCTTGGTTGTTCCTGTCATTATATGTGAAGGAATAGACACTTCTGCAAAGTTGAGATTCATAATTCTTCCACCTTCAAGATGAACTTTAAATACCCTAAAAATCATCCCACCCATATCCAATTCATAATATGTTCCCTTCTCATCCCCACAAAAATCATGGAAAACAGTCATTGATACATGTGCATTACGAAATTGTACTCAATCAAATCCTCAAATGCAAAAAAAAATGAACAAATTTAAACACTGATAAAGAGTAAATACATTGCATCCCACACATCAGGATGTGTTCTGGTGGTTGGGACAAGTTGTCAACATGAAAATAATCCAGGTTCAAACAATATCTATTCTATTCAAGTTTGATGGTTGCTAGTTTTAAAGTGGGACCATGCTAATGCAGAGATGGGGTTCATAATGCAATCATACTTACAATAAAAACACTTTATGTCTTCCCAGCAACATCCATAAGAAAGGGCTACAACAAATCCATTCAAATATGTTTTTCTAAATTGTGTTCTGCCTACTCCTCAACATAAATAAAGGGAACCCTATGAAGAACAAATTCCCCAGATAATCTGCTCATGATTAGGTCATCGACAATCAAAAGTTTAAAAAATTTTAAACACTCCCACGAGAATCTAAAAATTTGGACACAAGGATATAATGATATACCACGAAGATCACAAAACGTGGCACACATGAGCTCTTAATATAAGATGATTAGGAATGAGAATAATAAATGAATCATTTTCGCATTATAATCCCCACAATTGGGATAAAGGACATATATAGTACTATCTTGTTGATGGATTCTTGAAGCACTACTATTAGTGATCTGATACTCCCCCTTAGGGAAAAGTATGGAGCTAAAGGCATTTAACATTATATTTTTTCATTTATTTTTTCACATAATTGATGATAAACACTTTCCACACCATTTACAAGGAGATTAGTACAATTATATCTGAGAAAATCCCCAGGAAAAAACCTAATTAAATACATCTTGAAAATTGTGAAATATGTGTTATCTGTAACTAGCCTATAATACAGCACCGTCTGATCAAAAAAATATATGTTTTAAGAACTGGAATAACTCCTGCTGGCAACAAATTCTGGAAGCTCTTTATAGCTACAATAAATTTGTGAGCACGTCCATTAATTATCTTCATAAATGGAATAAGAGGCAGCAATGAGTTCAAATCCAATACCAGATCCATCATTGGGCAACCTAATGACGATATGTTGATCTATTTCCTCTCCAAGGAGTTCCACAATAGCCAACTGCCAATAGTTTCTAAATTTAGGGTAGTGCTTATAAAGACCATCATCTATGGCAATAATTGTTCTCATCATTTTGTTTGTTGCATCACTCTTCACCCTGCCACCCACTATGCATGTAGCTCCATCTATAACAATCTTCTTGAGTACTCCCACAATGCCACCTGCTGCCAACCAAGTTGATCTATTTGTGACTAAATCATAGACTTCCACAATCAACCTTCATACTTTAAAAGGGGCATTTTAAATCCAAAATATTTCTTTATATATTAATTCTACATAAAGTGTTAAAAGGTAATTCAAATAATGAGTCATATGACAATTAATATTGAGATAAGCATGGTACTAACCCCTAAAACATCTTTCATAACTTTACCAACTTCTCTCAAATCTGTAGATTCATCTTGATGCATGGCTAAGACAAATTGGGTCCTACAATAGACAATAATGTTTTGTAATGGAGACTTGCAAGAAGATAATAAACATGAAATGTTTAACATATATTAGGAGATGCTGAAAGATGAAATCCCCAGTTGTTTTTAACAATTGTAGCAACTTGGAATGAAATGTGCATTACAATAAGAGTTATCCATAAAATATTTTTCAAGGATTTCTAAAGCTCAATTCAACAAACTAATACAATAGGTTATGTTAGACATGGTTCATTTCTTGCACGTTTCGAACATCTTGCTTCATTTTAGATGAGTTTGTGTCTTGTGCTTTGGTCTCTACATTGATTTACTCAATATGTACCTAATGATTACAAGTGAAATTGTGCATGGAAGAAAAAATACCTACTGACACTGAGAACATAATCAACAAGATCAATGAGGTTTGAAAATTACTAACAGTACATTGTCATTTGTCAAATATAACTTACCTAATTTGAACAAGTATATAATTGAAAGGAATGGACTATTCATTAAATAATAAGTTGTTCCTAAAACATCCCAAGACTCGAGATAAATAACCAAAACTTTTTGAATCATCCGAAACCAAGATCTAATATGGTCTAAATTGCTACAAAATAGAGAAATCTCATAAAAGTTTGTTTCCAGACAATCTCATGTATACATGCAGTCAAGTGATTCTAAACCTCAGATGAAAGTGTAGAAAAATTATAGATATCCACCCTTACATAAATTTGAAGTTTTGTAAATCTAAGATATGATTTTACTTCTCAACCATTTGGCCCCTAAATTCTTCTTCCTAGCCATATCTGCCACATGGAAATTTGGAGCACCACTTACATATTACTATGTGGCTTTAGTTCAAGGCTTTAGGTCAAGTCTTCCAGATTGGTTGTAGAGTAACCATTTGACATTTAAGGCATGGTTATATTTTACTATTAAAGAAAGGGTAACAACATCTAAAATTCTATAAACACTATCAATATGCGGGGAGAATTTATGTTATTTATCATAAGTTAATGAAATTGATAATTTACTTGGCATATACTGTATGTTCAGGAATGCCGGATTCCAAGTGAATATATTAACAACGCGCTATGAAAATAATATCCTTCCATGTTTGGAAGAGTAATAAATAGTGGTTAGATTATTCCAAAGAAACTTGGTTTGCAATAAAAAGTTAAAAAAATGCTAAATACTCCCACGAGGATCCCAAAAAATGGACCCGAGGGTATAATGATATCCCATGAGGATAAAAAATTAGACACACATGAGCTCTTAATATAAGATGATTAAGAATAAGAATAATAAATGAATCATTTTCCCATTATACTTCTCGCAGTTGGGATAAAGAAGATATACAATACTATCTTGTTGATGGATTCTTGAAGCACTGCTATTAGTGATATGATACTCCCCCTTTGGGAAAATTAAGGAGTTGAATCCATTTTACATAATATATTTTCCTTTCTTTTTTCACATAATTGATGATAAACACTTTCCTCACCATTGACAAGGAGATCAATACAATTGAATCTGAGAAAATTCCCAGGAAAAATTCTAATTAAATACAACTTGAAAATTGTGAAATATGTTCTATCTGTAGCCAACCTATAATACAGCATGGTATGATAAAAATTATATATGATTTACGAATTGGAATAACTCCTACTCACAACAAATTCTAGAAGTTGTTTACAGCTAAAATCAATTTTCTTTTTAGAACACGTCCATTAATTATCTACATAAATGGAATGAGAGGAAAAAATGAGTGCAGCTCCATTGCCAAATCCATCATCGGAGATATTAATGATGATATGCTGAGCTATTTTTTCTCCAAGGATTTCCACATAGCCAACTGAAAATAGTTTCTAAATTTAGGATAGTGCTCATAAAGACCACCATCTATGGAAATAATTGGTCTCTTCATTTTGTTTTTTGTATCACTCTTCACCCTACCACCCACTACACCTAGAGCTCCATATCTACCAATCTTCTTGAGTATTCCAAAAATGCCACATATTTCCAACCAAGCTTCTCTTTTTCTAACGAAATCACATACTTCCACAATCAGCCTTCGTACTTTAAAAGGGACATTTAAAATCTGCAATTTTTTAATTTTTGTATATATTAAGTCTACATAAAATGCTAAAATATCATTCAAATAATGAGTCGTATGAAAATTAATATTGAAATAATCATGATACTTACTCCTAAAACATCTTTCATAACTTTACCAACTTCTCTCAAATCTACAGATTAATCTTGATGCATGGTTGAAACAAATGGAGTCCAGCAATAGACAATAATGTTTTGTAATGGAGACTTGCAAGAAGATAATAAACATGAACTACTTAACATATATAGGGAGATGATAAAATATTAAATCCCCAATTGTTTTTAACAATTGTAGCAACTTCAAAAATGTGTGCATTGCAATCAAAGATATACATAAAATCTTTTCCAAGGATTTCTAAAGCTCAATTAAACAAAATAATACAATAGGTTATGTTAGGCATGGTTTATTTCTTACACGTTTGGCACAGAAATGAAGTTAGAGTAGAGTGTTGAAATCACTCTATTGTTCACACATGATAGAATCATATTGGAGATATGAGATACAACCGTCAATGTAGATTGCAATTTTTAGATGCTTACAAGGCTGAAGCTCAAAAGGGAAGACGGAAAACTGGTGGAAGTAGGAGGGTCTCAAAAGGAGACAAAGAAAAGGAGAGTAAGATTTACACAATCTTCACCACATATTTCACCTCCTAAAGAAGCAGAAGCTCCATTAAGCATGCCTCATGACGAAGGAGAAATTCATGAAGAAGTTGACCCTAAGGAAGAAGAAAGAGTGTTTAGGAAAGTGTTTCTTGACATGACTGAGAAGGTTAGAATTATTTATCAAGAAAGGAATGAGAGAATGGAAGGAGAAGGATCTAAACTCCAAAAGGAACGTCAAGCTTATTTAGGAGGTCAACATTACGAAGACAAGTCAAATAAGGAAAATGGAGTAAATGGATGAAATTGAGAGCCACCATATTCACTATCATAATCATCAGCAGCAGCATCTTCTACCTCTTCTTCAGTACTGGTAAACTAAGTCGAAGAGGACTGGTAAATCTCCTTTATTAAAACTTGATGTTATGTTGGAATTGCCAATGTTTAATGGTGAAGTAAATGTAGACAAGCTAGATAATTGGATTTGAAAATTGAAGGTCTATTTAAGAATACAGAACCTTCAAGATAATGATACAAAAATTCAATTAGCTTCTTCGAGAATGGAAGATGCAACATTTGTTTGGTGGGAAGCCAAGACATAGGAGGAAATCAAGAAACATTGTAAGATTATTCTATCATTTTCAGTTTTATCCATTAGCTCATATGAGGAAAGCCATCATGAAATAGCATAAATTTAGGCAGTTAAAGGGACAAAATTTACAATAATACACCTAGGAATTTAGGAGGAGATCTCCTTTATTAGGGGTGGATTTGCAGAGCCAAGACACTTTGCTAAATTATGTAGGATGCTTACATAGCTACCTAAAAGATATTATTCTCATGTTTAACCCCACCAGTCTAGATGAAGTTTGTGTTCAACCCAGACATCTAGAAGCTTGAGGGAAGAACATTCCTGAAGAGGGTATGAAGAAAACTTTTAAGGGTAAATCCAAGGAGAAAACCCCAAAAGGTAAAAACAAAAAGAATGAATCTATTCAGAAATATAGATAAAAAGTGACTTGTAAAGATTGTTCAAAACAAGGCCATGACGAAACTCATTGTTGCAAATTACATCCATAATTGAGGACAAAGAGACCCATTCACAAAGGGAAACATAAAATTTTTTCTACAACTCAACATGACTTAGGGTCTGATTCAGGTGATGAGACTAAAATTACAACCATGGGATTGAAGAATATGAAGGAAAAAGTAATTAAAACTAAACCCAGTACCATCACATCAAACTGTCACATAAACACTCCAAATGAAGAAAAAAGAATAGAATTGTTTCATGTGAGGGTCATGTCCAAACATACCAGGATTGACACACTGTTTGATAGTGGGTCACAAGAAAACTTAATCTCTGAAGATTTGGTCATAAAACTTAACCTTGATTCAATACCACATCCAAAACCATATCCATTGGATTGGATTTGTAATCACTACAAGCTTTGTTGACACAGTTGAATTCGATGTTGTTCCACTTGACATAATTGGTATTTTATTAGGGAGTCGTTACTTGTATGATAGGAAAATGATCTTCTATCGTCATGAGAAAAAGTATCATTTATTCAAACATGGCAAGGAGTTCATTGTTATAGCACACGTCAAGAAGAAAAATATTGCTTTGGTAAATGCTGGAAAGGTAAAGAGGCTGGTAAATTCAAGTAAGAATTTTTTTCTTCCTGTGATTAAGCCAAAAGCTGATATTAATCATGAATATTTTGATGGATGTGATCCTAAGTTGAAATTAGAATTATATGGTGTGGTTAATGGGCATCATGAGATGTTTCAAGAGCCAACATGATTGCCTCCAAAAGGGGAAATTCAACATGAGATTCAGTTGCAGCATGATTGTCCTCTTCCAAACATCAGTATGCATTGCCTGTCGATAGTGGAGAATGCTAAAATAAAGAGGCAAATGAAAGAGATGTTGGATAGAGGTATGATAAGGCCAAGCACCTCACCATGTGATTCACCCATAGTCTTGATACCAACGAAATATGGGACTTGGCGCATGTGTGTAGATTTTCGAGATTTGATCAAAAGTACGGTAAAAAAATTGTTACCCACTCCGAAGAATAGATGATTTTCTTGATCAGTTGAAAGAAGAAATTTTTTTCACTAAGTTATATTTATGAAGTGGATATCATCAAGTAAGAATTACACAAAGTGTTATATGGAAAACTACATTAAAATCCAAACAAGGACTCTTTGAGTGGCTAGTTATGCCTTCTGGTTTATGTAATGCACTGACAACTTTTATGCAAGTTGTGGTTAATGTTTTGCGACCGTTCCGTGATGAATTTATTATTTTGTACTTATATGTCATTTTTATTTTCAGTAAAACAAGAGAAGATCATGTCTTGCATGTAAATATAGTTCTTGATATTTTGAAGAAAGAGAAATTGTTTCTTAAGATGTCAAAATGTGAGTTTAGAAATACTTCTTTGGTCTATTTGGGACATATTGTAGGAGGAGAATTGAGAATCGATCCTTATAAACTGGAGGAAATTTTGAATTGGCCCACACCCAAAAAAGTTACTAAGCTAAGAAATTTCTTAGGTGCAACTCAATATTGGAGGAAATTAATTGCTAACTTTTCTTCCATCGCAGCTCCTATGCATGCATTGACAAGTGTGAAGAAAGGCTTCCAATGGGGAGGCAAAAATTAACAAGATTTCGAAGCCTTAAATGCAAGATCAGTTCAGCTCGAATCCTTTCACTACCAAATTTGAGACATCCATTTGAGATACAAACCAATGCTAGTGACTATGCCATGGGCACAGTCCTTTTGTGTCATGGTAAGCCTATCACCTTTTAATGGTGCTGTGACTAATTATCCTACATATGAAAAAGAAATATATGCTTTGTTAAAAATTGTCAAGAAGTGGAAAAACTACTTAATGGGTAAAGAGACTATTGCAAACATCGATCAACAACCATTACAGTACTTGCAGTCAAAAGAAAAATTGTAGCAATCTAGACATTTCAGGTGGATGGTATTTCTTCAACAATTTCACTTAGTTATAAGGTACAAAAAACATATATTCAAGAAAGTTGCATATATTCTTTTGATACCAATCATTAATGTTTCTAATTTACTAAAAAGTGATTCTCTTGTACATGAGAGTTACATAGAAAAATAAGCACATGAGATTGATTTCAAAGATGTGTATTCTAGTTTGAGTGAAGGGAATCAAGTTCAAGAAAGAGATTAACACATGCATAAAATTATTTTGTTTCATTTGGGAAATATATGTATTCCACAAGGAGAGAGGATAAATTTCATGAGAGAAGCTCATCATTCTCTTATTGTTGGACACTTTTTAGTAAGCAAAACAGTGGCGCATCTACAGAGGTATTTTTATTGGCCTCACATGATAGATAGTGTGTCATGTTTTATAAGAGGTTTATATTTGTGGAACAAGTAAGCCTAGTAATAGGATGCTTGGATTGTACACGCCACTACCGGTACCATCAAGGCCATGGGAGAGCGTCTCCATGGACTTTGTTGGAGGTATACCTATGTCAAGAAAGCAACAGGATTATCTTTTAGTAGTTGTGTATAGATTCAATAAAATGTGTATACTTATTCCATGTAAGAATACCATTAATGCTGAACATACTGCTGAACTTTATTTTCAAAATGTTTGGGTTCATTTTGGATTTCCCACTTCTATTGTTAGTGAGAGGGATTCAAGGTTCATCGGGAATTTTTCGTCAATTCTACGGATAATGATGGACAAAAAATTAAAAAAGAGTACTAATTTTTATCCATAAACAGATGGAAAAACCGAAGTGGTGAACAGAATAGGTGTACATATATTGAGAGGATATTGCAGCAAACATCCTAAGTTGTGGGATGAACAACTGCATTAAATTCAACATGCTTACATCTGGGCAAAGCACTCTTCAACACAAACCTCACCTTTTGAAGCATGCTTTGGGTATTTTAAAAAATTTCCATTAGAATTCATCATTGGGAAGGATGTTGCTATTGATGGCCATAGTGATATTAATAAGGCTCGAAATTTCATTGAGAAAATTCAGATGATACATGAACAAGTTCAAGAAAAACTTGAGAAAAGTCAAAGAAAATACTTTGAGAGGCATGAAAAACACTGGGTTGATCACAAGTTTCAAGAGGGAGATGAGGGATGGTTGCACATTAGCAAAGAAAATATACAAGGGGGAGGTAAAAAAACTCAAACCCATTCGCTATTTTCCTTTCAAGATCATAAAAAAAGTTGGTACTAATGCATTCCAACTTGATTTTCCTTCTTACATGCAAAAGTATTCAGTTGTTAATGTTGAAAAATTACACTTGTATGAGCCTCCTTTGATTGATGATCAAGGAAGTGTTGTTCAAATACCTTTTATTTGATATTTCTCACCAGATGTTTTGGACGATCTAGAATAAGATACAATTCTTGATAGGAGGACAAGAGCATCAAAGAGGGGAAGTATTTACTACCTTCGAGTTGGTCTCAAAGGCACTAAACCAAGAAAGGAAAAATGGATGGATATTGGAAAGGTGAGGGAGTTGTACAATCATCTACTCAATAGGAAATCAAGTATTTTGGGGTAAAATAGCTTCCTAATGGGGAAGAATGATCAGGAGTTCATAAATTTTACTCAAAATTAAAAGTTACAGGATTGGATTGAAGCTAGGATGGTTGCATAGATCTCTTCTTCCTGATTTTGGCACCATGAACGACTCAAAAAATTGAAGTTGTATGAGGAAGATATTGTGTTCTGACCGAAATGGAAAACATGTTCACAACCAGATCAACGAGCAATGTGGGATTCTAAGAAGAACCCGTTGAAGGCTGAACGGAAGGGCAACTGAATGAGAGATCAATGAGGACTGTCATATCAACGGTGCAGTTTAAATTAAAAATAGAGAAATTTCACACATTGGCATATTTTATGTTTACGGTTAAGTCATTGCAAATCATTTGTTATATCTTGCGATGTGATGAAGAGTGACCACGTGTCAGCACAATGGTCTAGCACATATTGCCTATGATACAGGATAACGTTAAGGAGGAGAGTTGGATCCTTGAATGGTGAAGTGAGATAAACCGTGGATTTTTTGATGTTGTGATATGACATCATCATTGCATCTTTGCATCGGTAATTTTATTATTTAGCACGAATGTTATTTTTTATACTCTACGACATGCGATGTCAGAAAAAATCTAAAATGTGATATGGTTTGGGGGTTGTATATTGCGATGAGCTAAGGATTACCGATAGATATTTGGTTAAAAACTACTAAAGTTAAGATAAAACGACCACTCTTGAAATGCTTCCATATGTATGTGGGCTATAAGCCGCCAACGGTTCCTGGAAGACGTCAACAAACCATAGTCCACCATTTAACTATAGTCAGGAGCGGATGATCCGCTAACTGTCAAAACCACTAACGGTTGAGGGTGCACATGTGGCCACCACCATAACCATAGCACTTAATGTGCTTCTTAATAGGTAGAGCAGATAGGGGCATGCCAAATTTGGTGATCAACCCTAATTTAACTCAAGTTAACTGGATTTCTCCACATTTAGCGAAGTTTTTCTAGGATATATTGGGTAAAAGTGTAGGAGGCTTAATTTTCAACTAGTAAAAGTGAATGAAGAGTCGTTCTTGACTGATTGGAGCATTCTAAATCGATTAGAGCACTGTAACTACATGTAAAATCAAAATTATGAGCATAATGAAAGATGGACAAGCCATTGGGAGTTGGACTGACAGATGTAGCCCAGGAGGGGTGAATTTCTTCAACATGTCTGTTGTGCAAACTTAATGTGGTGAATTATTTATCTATTCTACACTACTGTTCAGTGTTATTTAAACTTATTTTATGCTTCTAATTCACTAAATTTCATCTATAATTCATGGAAATAATCCTTAATCCTTATGCAACCTAATGAACCAATTATGCACATGTTTTTAAAACTGAAAGACCCTTAGCACAAAAAAAATAATACACACATTTCATAACCTCCATGCTTAGTCTTATTTTGGTATTTTTGCTAACTCCTTCCTATGGAATATCCATTTAAGAACTCTCTACACTTTTTTATTCTAAATACAATTTACTCACTTTCTTCTTCTGATAAATTTATTGTTCTTCCTTCACTCTCTATTGAAATGTTCCTTGTCATAATCTTGAATTTCAAATATTCATTATTTCTACTTGTAATCATTAATTAATCTACAATTAACTTAAGTAAAGACAATTACCTCGCGTTCAATCTTCTCTTCAATAGACAATTCTCGCTACAAAATTATTTTTACCATTGTCATTTTTTTTTTGTTGAACTCCCTCTTTAATACCATTCTTTCTGCTCATAAATTTGGTCATCTTGAATTACATGTTTGATTTATGTACTTAACTCAATGATATCCTTCTCAAATCATTCATGAATGAATTCTTTGGAACTTTTCTTATTCTTCCTATGACTTTCCTTTGAATCCTTCCATGACTAATAACAATTATCTTCACCTCTTCTTCCTGTGAACTCTTACTATCTACTAGTGAGATACAAGAAGCCTTTTCTGTAAAAATTCTTTGACTTTTCACCCGTACCAAGTCATCCTCTTCATATCTTCTCTTCTCTAGGTTCTCTGCAATGTAACCTCTTATTGAATACTCTTGTTCCTCAACCTTCAAATCGTTGGATACTAAATCTTCAGCCGCTCATTCTTCTTAGTTTTACTATCCTTTTCTATCACAATTTATTCATCCAAGTGATTTTCTTGGTATTTCTCCTTTGAAATAGCTTACCTGCTATGGAAGATGCTATCAATTCAGCCCTACAAACACAAATATTTTAATTACTAAGTTAACAGAAACACGGTATTCAATTTTATAAGATGCATAACGATATATCATCTTCCATTATTTGCAAAACCAATTCCTCTCAAACCAATACATGTGGTTTTTTCTCTCAAAAGCACATCAACACTTCACTCCTTTGTAATCACATCACTTAATGTTATAAGTTTATTTTTTGTTTTCAACCTCTCTTCATTTTCAATCTGTATTCAAACCTAGATATTCCATTTGTACATGGATAAAGTCTTCTTTGATCTCTATTCCATATACATCCCATGGGTATTTTTCCAACCTCTTCATTTACCTTCTAGAGCTATTTTCCCCTTCCACATAGAAATGGTTAAAATTCCACTTATTATTTAACAATAAGCTTGACCAATCCATGGTGGAATAAACTACGATGATGATATTTACCTTTTCTTTGTACCTTTTCAGTCATATTGATAAAAATATTGAATAAATAGCTAGAAAAATTGAGTGGCTTAGTAGTAGTGAAGTGCCCCAATAACATGACATGGTACTAGTATAGCCTTGAGAATCTCCCTTCACATATATAATATTTCATAATTAACTTCATCAATGGGGAATATTTATCAAATAAATTCCTGAAATGAAAGGTATGCTTAGGATCATCCTTGAAATGAGGTTTTAGAAACATTTTATAGTTTTCAAGGTCTAATTCCATCCCTTTGAAACATATTTCTCCATGGTTTGGGATACCTTTTGTTGTAGCAATAAAATCTATTGATATGTTGAACTCAATGCCCATTATGATGGCCTTGTCTCTCCTGAAGCTAGTGTAAAAAATGTTTGTCAATTGAGAATGAAAACCAACCTCCTTGATCCTCGCACAAAACCTCAAAAAACCACTATTTTCAAAACATCCCTTGGAAAAATGAGAGGCATTGATTTCTTACAAGATATATGGTTCAAACCAGGCATGGTGGCCTCCCTTAAAAATATTTTTTTCACCCACCATAGTTTTCGTCAACAAGATAAAACCCTAGATAGATGTAGTGGGTAGGGAAAGTGAATATTTAGGAAAACAGGGGATAGTGGTAAGGTGATTTTAGGGGCAAAAATCAGGTGGAAGGAAGATGGAGAAAACACCCTAAAAAATTGGGGAGGTAGGGTAATGATTTGGCTTTACACTGCAACTGAAATTTTTGAAAATGGGCATGAGGAAGGTGCCAAAATGGTCGAAACATAGGGATTTTCTAGTCTTCTGCAAAAATGTAGTGAAAAATAGGGTTTTTATGAAATTGATGGAAACAAGGGTTGTGAGTGGTGTTCATTGTTCGGGCATGGTGTATGAAGGTTGTATGAATGTTATAGATGGTTAGATTAGGGTTTTATCTGCTAAAATAAACCAAATATGGAAAAGAACAAAAACGTAGTGGTAATAACCTAATGAAGGAAACCACTTATTTGCTGACAAAATTTTACATAAGAGAGATATTGAGGGTGTCAAATTAATTTTTAGGTGTATGAATCTTTGTGCATGTTTTTTGAATTTTGGATGACTAATTTGGATCTCAAACACCAAAATTGTAGCACATGCCAGAAGCATAGTGAAACACCTCAAAAGCATAGTGCAATACCTCCAGAAGCATAACAGAGAAATTTAGGTACAAATTTTCTTGTTTTTATTCAATCCTTGATAGCTGTGGAGTATTATTGTAAGAAGAGAGGAGCTCTATCGAAAAAAAATGATAAAATGAGTGAAGAATCATGTTTTTCTTTTATAACAATCACAAAAATTTCTTTTTTGTCTTCTAGTGAAATCAAAAGCTCTTTCGATGAAATTTAGTTTTTGAAAACATTTAGTCAAGAAACACACTTTATTTGAGGAAAGAAAAAGTTCCTTTACTTATTTCACTATGTTTACTAAAACCCTATGTAAATGAATTATATGGTGAAAATGAGGTTTATTTCGCCTTCTTTCATGACATAATTGACTCTTATGGTGGTGAAACAAATGAGACCTAGACTTTAACCTAGATTAAGGTGTGGTCAATGACCTCAGACCCTAGATGATAATGGATGAATTGAAATATAAAATTATGATGACCATGAATGGAGTGAAGGGACTAGAATTTTGGACCTAGACACATTCAGTGAACAAAATTTTATTTGAAATTTGACTTGAAACATGAAATTTTGACCTAGGAGCATTGTAAAGTAAACATGAAAAGAGCTTTTTTCATAAGTGAACATTAATACACTAACATTGGGGAAGCATAAAAACCTCTCCCTTGTTCCATTATACTAACCAATCACATCTTCATGGCCTCAAATTGTTCCTTAAATAAACCATCAATTTATTATGTCCTTCTTCAGCGATATTACAAAGCTAAAACATTTTCTTATTAAAATTGGCCACAAATGGGTTTTACAATGTTCACACAACATGGCGCTCTAGTTTTCGTACAAATGCAAGAATTATACAACTACAACTACTCAAGAAACAATGCGAGAAAAAACTATAGGCTATAGGAATATTTACTTCATTCTCAAGAGCATTGTTCCTAGCCTTAGGGGAATACATAACCAAACAAAAACATTTCATTCAAACCAACAAGGCATGACTGCATCCAAACATATGCTCTATGTTTTTCTCTAATAATGCTCAATCACCACACACTCGCCCACCAAAAAAGAACATGCACTCCTTCACAGATTTTAAAGCATTCCAACAAATCACAATGATTTATGGCTTGAATATGTGGGTTCTTAATATAACTCGATGGATTAAGAACACACTTTCAAGGATAATAAATACACAAGAATGAACCCAAATTTACCCACAGTCCATAAGCAGGAATTTATGGAACCCATGCTTCATCACATGATCTCTAACCCATACACACGGGTAAATATATTTTCAAATCCACATTAATTTTAAAGAAAAAAATTGTTTTGATACAAAGGCATACCGACATGACACATTAAAATTCGTACCATGAACAAATTTCTAAAAACGGAAATATAGAAGAATATGTGACCATAGAAAATTTTTTAGATAGAAATCGATTTATCCACATACCAAAAACATATTAATCATATAAAAATGGATAATTACACAACCACAAAGATATTTAAACAAAATGTGACATATACTAAGCTCCCTAGATTTATAATGTGGGCATGTCCAACCAAGACTGTCATCCTCTACCTCTTCTCCTAACACTCGAGCTCCTCCTCTTTTCTTCCACTACAATTATTCTTTGATATCACACACTCTTATTCTCAAACACTCTTTTTTTTATAAAGAAAGCTAACATTGATAACCAAGAGTCACAAGTGATGGTTTGTTTCCCCTTCTCCCAAAATAAGGGAAACTGAAATTACATTTACATCCTAATGAAAATATCTACAAAACATTTAAAATCTCTCCCAACATCATCATGTGATTATCTGTTAGGTCCGCATATTACTAGTATAGTCCCTTATTGTTGTTAGTGTAACCCCTTTATTGTTATTATTGTACCCCTGTAACCCCCATATTGTTATTATTTTTCCATTAAATTATTATTGTTAGGTCGGCTATGATTACATTGTTGCCCCATGGACCCTTATATATAGAAAGGAGGTTTTGTAATTTGAATCATCCAAGAATTGTTCATTTATGTAATGTATTGGAGGTTTCCCCCTCGAAGTGGCTTATTTCTAAGGCGTTGGTATCTATTGTATTCTATTTTTGGAGCTGGTTTGACAACATTTGGTATCAGAGCTTTGGATTGTAGAGTTTTGCTACTCCAAATAGGTCATTGTGGAATTTTCACTATAACTTGTTTTGTACGAAGGATCAAAAGCTGAAATTTTTAGGGTGTGAATCAGAAATCGTAGGGAACATCGTCAAAAAATTTCAGAGCTTCATTCGCAATATCTTTGGAGATATGATTTGTGGAAGGTAGGGCTTTTTGCAGGCTCCTGAATTTTACTTAAACAGGTCATCGCAGAATCTTCGCTATAATTTTTTTTCTACGAAGCTTCAAAAGCTGAAATTTTTAGGGCACGCAGCCAAGGGCCTGAGGAACATCTTCACAAAATTTTAGAGCTTGGTTTGCAATATTTTCAGAGATATGATTTGTGGAAGTGAGGTCTTTTTTAGGCTCCCTAATTTCATCTCAACGAGGTGATTGAGGGAATATATTCAAAACTCTCCCTCTGAGCATCAGATTGGAATTCTACAAAAAGTGGCAGGAAGTAAATGGACTGTAGTTTCCTATCTATAAATTTCAGAACCAACAGAGAAAATAGTGACATGTGGAAAGTTGTACAAGTTCACTCTACTGAACTAGTCCATAATTAGGTCATTGTGGGACATTTGACATAAATTTTCCTTAAATAATCCAAATCAATTCAGACCTGTGCATTTGAAAGAAGCTACAGAGGACTACTACATGGCCAAATTTTAGATATTGAGGATCTTCAGTTATAGAGATAATTCAATTTCAATATAGAGCTTTGCAAAAGTAAGTAAAAGGTGTGTATTTTTTTTTTCTAAATTGCATAATTCTTGTCTGAAGAATCAAGTTGAATTTATTCCAAGAGCATATTGTAGAATATGTATCAGTATTGGTTTCTAAAATGGCCCCTAAAAATAATTCAACACCAATTAAGCCCTTAGAAGGCTCTACTATGACTCATGAAGATGAATAATGGCAACATGCCATATCAAAAATACAAGAGCAAGTGCAACAAATTTCGTTCTCACAAAGAACAACAAACATGACATGGAAGTTTTGAATGAAGGTGTGGAAACTAAGATGGATGGTTTGAAGAAAGCTGTGGAATCTAAGATAGATGGCATGGAAGCTGGCATTCAATCTAAGATGGATGACATGAAAGCTAAGATTGATGAAAAGATAGAAAAAATGAAGAATGATCTAAAAGCAGACATGGGAGGTTTGACAAAGTTGATACAAGAAATGTTTCCTAATGGTGAAAAGATAGTAGATGAAACTCATGATATGAACAAAATAAATGTTAATCGTGATTTCATAAACTCTAATGTTGGTGCGAAGAACCACCATATTCCAAAAATGGATATGAGGAAATTTGATGTAAAGGATCTTGTAACATGGATATTACAGATGGAGCAATATTTTGATCTCCATAATGTGCAAAACAGACAAAAGGTACGTATTTCAACTTTACATTTAGAACAAAATACATTTGTATGGTATCGATGGCTTTGCTCTCGTAAAACAATTGTCATGTGATCAATTTTTACAGAGGAAATGATAGAACAATATGAGGATACAAAGAGCAACACCTTCTTTAGCCAATTGATAAATCTTAAACAAAAGGGTTTAGTGGGGGAGCACATCGGGGACTTCCAAAAATTGAATATAAGGGTAACTGATATTCCAAAGGAACACGGGATTGATCTCTTGATACGTACTTTAAAGGATAACATCCAACATTAAGTTGGCATTTTGGAACCTGATTCATTGGATAAGGCATTCAAGTTGGCAAGAAAAATTGAATGTAAAATTATGGTGACAAGGAAGCCTACCACTCACTTCTATAAAGAAGGAAGTGTTGCTACGCCTATATTTCCACAACCTACAAGGTTGACACCAAAAAAATTAGAAGAAAAAAGAGAAAAAGGGATTTGCTACAGTTGTGATAGAAAATACACTAAAGGTCATAAGTGTGCCGAGAAGAAATTATTTTACATATATTGTGAAGAGGGAGAAAATGAACAATAATAGGATATACACCAGGAACCAACCCTAGAAGAGGAAGAAATGAGTCCGGCCATATCATGTAATGCATTGGTAGGAATTACCACTCCTCAAAATCTAAAGATAGAAGGACATATCAAGAAGAAAAAGGTAATAGTGTTGATTGATTCAGGTAGTACCCATAATTTAATTCATTGTAAGGTAGCCAAGGAATTGAATTATTTCCTTTACCCAGCACGAGAATGTCAAGTGATGGTTGCAAATGGAGGAACTGTAAATTGCTTTGGAAAATGTAATAATATCAAGCTAACCATGGGGGAATATGTATTGAATAGTCCAATGCTTTCCATTCCTATGGGAGGTGTTGATGTTGTACTTGGAGTACAATGGTTACAATTTTTGGGGACGATAGCTTTTAATTTTCAAGAAATTTTCTTGAATTTTTTTTTAGAAGGAAATAAATTTGAATTACAAGGTATCACAGGGAAGCTGGGAAAGATAATAAGCTCTAATGTTATGAAAAAGGTTCTAAAGAAATAACAACGAGGCATAATTGCACAATTATGTTCACTAGAAGTTCTAACATCAAAATCATCTATTTCTACAGATCTCCAAAAAGTCTTGGACAATCATTCCAAGGTTTTGAAACTCATAAAGGACCCCCACCTATTGGTGATCATGATCATTCTATTCATTTGATTCCAGGAAGTGTTCCTCCAAAAATCAGGCTTTATAGATATCCTTATATCGAAAAGAGTGAAATTGAACATATGATTACAGAAATGTTAGAGGTAGGTATAATTTATCCTAGTCAAAGTTCTTTCGATGCTCCTGCAGTATTGGTAAACAAGAAATATGGATCATGGCGCATGTGTATGGATTATATGGAGCTCAATAAGCTCACCATTAAAGTTAAATTTCCCATTCCTCCAATTGATGAATTATTGGATGAATTACATGAAGCAATTTATTTTACCAAGTTGGATCTTCATTTAGGATATCATCAAATTAGAATGAAGACTGAAGATATTCTGAAAATAGCATTTCGAACTCCTGAGGGTCATTATGAATTTTTGGTCATGCCTTTTGGACTTACCAATGCACCTTCTACATTTCAAGGGTTGATGAATTCCATTTTCAAACCCTTCCTTAGAAAATTTGTGCTAGTATTTTTTGATGATATAATAATCTACAGCAGGTCTTGGAAGGATCATGTTCAACATGTTGACAAGGTGCTCAAATTATTGCACGAGAAACAATTATATGCAAAAATACCCAAATTTTTCTTTGGAGTACAAGAGGTGTAATATTTGGGTCATATTGTATCTCACGAGGGTGTTAAGCTAGACCCTGACAAAATTAAATCCATTAAGGAATGGAAAGTCCCCACAACCATAAAGCATTCTTGAGGATTTCTTGGGTTAACAGGGTATTATCACATGTTTGTTAAGAATTATGGGAGAATAGCAGCACCTCTAACAACATTATTGAAGAAAGATGCATTTTCATGGACTCCTGAAGCAACTAAGGCCTCTGAACATCTTAAAGAGGCAATGTGCCTAGCACCGGTCTTAGCTACGCCAGACTTCACAAAAACCTTTATTGTGGAATGTGATGCCTCAGGAAATGGAATTGGTGTTGTTTTAATGCAGGAAGGAATACCCATTGTTTTTGAAAGTCGTCCAATCAAAGGAAATTATTTAAAGAAACCTATTTATGAGAAGGAAGTGTTAGCAATACTGCATGCACTAAAGAAATGGCGAACTTACCTAATGGGAAGACACTTGAAGGTAAAAACTAATCATGATAGTCTTAAACACTTTTTGGAAAAAAACTATCTTCAGAAGAGCAGAAAAAATGGGTCACAAAGATGTTGGGTTATGACTTTGAAATAATATACAAAAAAGGAAAGCTTAATGTTGTTGCAGATGCACTCTCAAGAAAGAATGAAGAGGTGGAAGCATTGCTTTGTGCCATTTCTATTATCCAACCAGATTGGATAACTAAAGCAAGAGATGAATGGAAGAAGGACAAAGATGTATGGACACTCATTCAAAAATTGCAGCAAGATCCTAGTACATCTGATACATTTAGTTGGAAAAATGATTCCTTATGGTACAAAGATCGCTTATATCTTTGTAAGAATTCCCAACTAAAACAAAATATTCTTGTGTAATTACACACCTCTCCTTTAGGAGGACACTCAGGATTTTTGAAAACTTACCACAGGGTGACGAAATATTTTTTTTGGGATTGACTTAAATCTGATATTCAAAAGTTTGTGGTGGAATGTTTGGTTTTCCAGCAGAATAAAGTTGAGACAATTAAGACCCCGAGTCTCCTACAACCTTTATCCATTCCAAGTCAACGTTGGGAGGAGATTTCAATGGATTTTATCACAGGTTTACCTAAGTCCAAAGGAAAGAGTGTCATCATTGTGGTAGTTGATAGACTTACCAAGTATGCACATTTTTGGGCATTATCTCATCCATTTAAAGCAAGTACAATTGCTACTACATTTATGGACACAATTCAAAAGCTACATGGAAACTCAAGGGTTATTGTGAGCGACAAAGATCCCATTTTTACTGGAAATTTTTGAATAGAGTTATTTTCTTGTTTGGGTACTCAATTAGCTCATAGCTCATATTATAATCATCAATTCGATGGTCAAACTGAGATAGTAAATAAATGTTTGGAAATATATCTTTTTTGTTTTGTATTTGATAAACAAACACAATGGGTCAAGTGGTTACCTCTTGCAGAATGGTGGTATAATAGTTCCTTCCTTATTTCAGAAAAAATGACCCCATTTATGGCAATTTATGGATATCATCCACCATCCATCACATCATCTTTAAGAGAAAATTCAAAGGTTCAAGCAGTGGAAGATCCCATCGAGCATGAACAATAAGTTCTCCAACTCTTAAAGGACAACTTGAATTTGGCACAAAATCGAATGAAACAACAAGCATATCAACATCGCAACGAGAGAAGTTTTGATGAGACTGTGTATTTTTACGGCTATAACCATAAAAAAAAATTTCCCTCAGGCAAGCTAAGAAGGATAATAAATTATCGCCAAAGTACTATGGTCCTCACAAGGTGTTGCAAAAGATTGGTACTATGGCATATAAATTTGAGCTTCCTGCTTCTTCACGAGTGCATCTAGTTTTCCATGTTTCATGCTTAAAGAAGGTTATAGGTGAAATTCTTACAATTCAAGCAATATTTCCAAAACTTTATGAGGAAGGAAAAATCATATTGGAACCTGAAGCGATCATAGAAACAAGAACTCGACAGCTACAGAATCAATCAATTTTGGAGTATCTCATCAAGTGGAACAACTTACCCACTAAAGATTCTACATGGGAGGATGATAATTTTATATAGAAGCACCCAAAGCTACTCAGGCATTGAGGACAACACTTTTTTGAAGGAGAGGGGCATATTAGGTCCCTATATTACCATTATAGTCCCTTATTGTTGTTAGTGTAATCGCCTTATTGTTATTATTGTACCCCTGTAACCCCCATATTGTTATTATTGTTCCCTTAAATTATTATTGTTAGGTTGGCTAGGATTACATTGTGGCCCCATGGACTCCTATATATAGAAAAGAGATTTTGTAATTTGAATCATCCAAGAATTGTTCATTTATGTAATTTATTTGACTTTGCCCCATCGAAGTGGCTTATTTCTAAGGCATTGATATCTCTTTTCCTCTATTTTTGGAGCTGGTTTCACAACATTATCCCATCATTTTGGTAAGCTTTGGTCCAGTCTTCATCAAAATTTGTGCTCCATCTATGCACTTGCATAAAATAATGTACTAGTTGAAAACTAATTGGGGGGGAATGTGATGAATGCACTATGTTTCATGGTATGGTTTTCAAGATGATAATAATTTTGGTGGAGTCATAGATATTGGAAATAATGGTATTTTCTTTATTCACAGTGAGAATAGGTAGAGAATTATTTGAAACTAAAGAGGAAAAATTTAAAGAATTTATTAAATACATTTCTTATTCTCGCGCCAAAGTTAGGAATTAAATATACTTATGTATCACCAAAGTGTTTTTCCCTTCAGGAAAGGAATTGGCAGCCTATTCGTAGTTTCCTATATCACAGTTTCAATACTATGAGATTGTGGACCTTAGGTGCCCAACTAGAAGATCGAGTTGCAAGTCTGTGTGATGTTTTGTTTGAATTTGATGCTGATTGAAGAGGAATTTTCCACTTGCAACCAAAGAATTCTTTTCTCCATAATATCATATGACGAGATGAGAGCATTCGTATCAAATTATGTTATGAAGTTTCATATTTGTGGCATGTGGTGGAATTCATAGAGGAAAGTGTTTTCTTGAACTTTCATAAAGAATTAAAATAATGGAATAGTCGATAAGTATTATAAAGCTTTGGAGAAGAAGGTAAGAATGCCCAATTTACTACAATATCATATGTAATCAAGATTTAATTCAAAGCATGAGTCTGTCTATGTGAATGAATGCGTAGTGAAGTGTTCGCAGTGTAGAGTATTCCTATAGAGTTGGAATGATTGTGGAAAAGAATATAACGTGTATAGTTTCCAATAAGTTGATAGTATACACCACATGGAAATAAATTCCCTTTCCTTGTTAAATAATGACAAAAATTAATGATAATAATGTAATTATCAAGGTAAATCTAGTTTTATCGTTTGGGTAGTTGTGTAACTATAGGGAGTTATGTAACGAAATGTTTGAATATTAAAGTGGTAATTTCCCAAGAGACTTGATGTAATTTTTTGGAGAGTCATTTTGACCTAAAACAATAAGAATTGCAATCCCTCACCTCGTGGAGGCTTCCCTGACACACTGTTGAAAGAATGTTTAAGGTGTAATATCCATTTTTTTATCCTTTTAAGTTGTAATAAAATATTAGATGGCAGATAAGAGTCGAATAAATACCTTATTAAAGTGGAAATTTACTAAGAATAGGTGAGAATAAAACTAGAAAGAGGGAAAATCTATTTTTAAAGAGATTTTGTGGAAAAGAAAAAAATTAAAGCCTAGGCTAAGGGAAAACAACATCCCAAATTAACTGGACAAATTTATCCAAACATGATGAGGGAAAGAAAGCTTAAATAAGCTATTCCTAGTTAGACAAGGGGTTTTCTAAACAGTGGAAGAATTAATCTCTACTCAAGGGGAGCTGTGGATTAAGCTCAAGGTTGGGTGGAAAATAGTATTTACCATATTCGGTATGCACATTCTCTTAAAATTTGTATTATGATTTCTGATATCTTTTATGAAAATTTGAGGTATTCAGATATGGTTATGTTTATGAGTTAGAATTGAAAGATTTAATCCTTGAATTATAAATTAGGTGTATAGTATGTTGTGTTCAAAAATGAATAGTTGTCATATGTACTTAACACAATTTTAACTATAGCAACTATAGTTAAATATTTTGTATGGTTACATAAACTGAAATAAATATTTTGACCAACATACAAAATCTCTGAACCCTGAGGGTTCTGTTGTTAGGTCCCTGTTATAAATTTTATTACAGCTATAGAGAACATAATTTACATCAACTATACTCATAACTGTACAGAGATATTTCAATAAAACATAGTTTAGTTATGTAAACATATGTTGGAATTATGTATATACAGTTGAGAGGTGAAGTACAAATTTAATAATAAAATTATAAATCTGTAAAATAAATAGGTACTTCAGATTTAAATTCCATAATTCCTACTCTATGCCCATTCATACATATAGAGATAGATATGTAGTGAAAATAATATGTTTAAATTTTATATAATAGTTCTGACATAAAAGAAGTTCTGCTTACAGAGGTGAATATAAAAACGTAATACACTTAAATTAAAAATATCAGTTACAATAGTTAATTACATCTTCACTGAAAGTCATCCATTTAATAATTTCAGTTATAGAATGTAGAGTTTAAATTCATAAATATCATTGGATATAGATTATTGGAATCTACATAATTAGATCACCAACATGGAAAGAGACGAAATGTGTCGTCATTTCTGCTCATTGTATTTGGAAGTAACCTTATTAGTATTGAAGGAAATATAAAATACTTGCACATAAATATATAGAGTTATGTTACAATAACGCCAAGAGGAATAAGAGAAATTATAAAACATAGAAAACTTATATAAGAATTAATATTTCAAATTATACATGTCTAAGGAACCTGAAGGATTGGAATTCGTCCTGCATAGGACAACAATAACATATTAAGTTAAGAAAATTTAAAAGAACTGCAAAAATGAGAATATTGTAATTAATTCGAATGAAAAAGCTGAGAAATTAGTTACTTATGAGGAGAACTATAACCTAGTACAGGGTATCGGGGAAGAATTGAGGAAATTATGAAAATTTGGAAAAGAGGTTTTTCTAGGGTCAGATGATAAAAACTAAAAAACTATTCTAAGAAATTTACAAAAACGAAATTCAACTTAGAATACTATCTTGTTATAAGAAATCAAAATCTGAGTTATACTCTGGATATTTTATAGGATTATATTATAAACATATTAAACTAATAAATGGTAGAGTCTTACCATAGCCATAGAAATAGGGGATGTGTGCATGAATTGAAGTCATAATTAAGTTAAAAAGACAATTTGTCATACCTTTGTCTTCACGCAGTACCAAAGCTGTAAATAAATCGAATTAATTATATTTGAGGCTGAGAATGTAATTAACATTGTACAGACTATGCATAGATAGGAATTTTATTTAAATTGAAATTATTAATCTAGGTGCAAACGAAAATTAATAAACCTCTGTCAAATATACATGGAAGTAAACTTTGAAGCACTTGATGACAAACCGAGGATACCCTCCTGAAAGAAATTAAAATCTTAAAAATTAGAAAAACAGTATTTCAATTTTAGATTGAAATACATTAAGAATTTGATACAAAAATCCTCTTTACTAATGCAACCATGATTCAATATAAATATATAGAAAATTTTGATATTGGATTTACAGTTGGGGTTCAATACGAAGGTACTGGAATTTTCAATTGGTTTTCATAAAATTTTACAAAGATAGTAATGAAAATTTGAGATATTCAAATAAAATAACAATATACCATAAGGGAAGAACGTTTTAGAGTTATCCAAATGGATTTTAGTTAATCAAAATACTTGTATAGTGGAGAAGTGGGGAATTGGAAATTACTGAGTTCCTATATGAGTAATGAAAATGAGAAACAATGCTTTAATCCAGAATCAAGATGATTGTGCTAATGATAATAAATTAAAAAACTTAAATTAGAAAACCCAATAACAATGGGCATACATTAATCCTAGGAAATATTGACTTCTTAGTGGAGGGCTGAATAGATTTGGGGAAAAAGCTATTCTAACATCTAACAAAAACTTCTAAATGTAAGGAGAAGATCCTTCTTCATTCAGAGGAGAAGTCAAATCGATTTGGGGAAATCCTATTCTACCATTCCATCTGAATTTCTAAACAAATGGACTAAAAATATCTGAGAACCAAACTCAACTTCGTTTTTCCGTAATAAAACCCCTCAGAACCAAACTCAAATTCGTCGTTAATTGTAGTGAGATTCCAGAACATATAATGTGGAAGAAAACAAAATTAGAACGAGGGATAGAATACCAAAAATGAAATTTAAAAATTATTATGTGAATACAGAGCCATAGATCGATGGAAAATAAATACAATGGGAGTGTAACACCCCCAATTTATGTGTTTGAATTTCAAAGCTAGACATTTGAACTTTAATCCTAAGGGGAGTGGATCCCAAAGGATGAATATTTTGTGAATGTAATTAAATATTTAATTGAGTAAATGAATAAAATGATGTGGTGCAGATTGACCAAAATGAGATTTATGAGATCACTTGCTAAATCCATGAGGATGGATGAGGCAAATATTTCCCCACAATCTTTCAAAAATCCTTGAAAGAAATTATTTCTAAATTGGATTTTTGAGGAAAAATCTAAATTCCCCAATGATGAGGAAAGTAGTTGGGAAGAGGTAAAAAGCTGGAAAAGCTGAGGAAAAGCATAAAACAGCTTTAAAGAATCCCGAAAATGAGAAGCCTAGGCAAACAGGAAGAAAAGCATCCTGTTATTCTGGACACAGAATTAGAAACAGGTTTTGGGGAACAATAGCCTAAATAATCTGCTCCTAAACAGAGTAGAGGTTGATCTGTTCTAGGAGATGATCTCAGCTCGAGGGTGAGTTCTGGGAGACAGAAGAACTCTAAGGTTGGGAGGTTGGTCAATTGCATGAGTGGTATGTCTTTGAAATTATTGAATGTGTTTCTTTTCAGATAGTATGAATTGGCTACATATAAAAGAAAGAAAAAATTTGATTTATATGTTATTATATTTATTAGTGCTACATTTAACAGAATTAATCATAAGGAATTCACCTTTATAATTCTGTATATTTGTAGAACAGAATTCTGTAGGGTAGAATCCAACAGAACCTCTAAACCAAGATTGGCTTAAATCTGAGGATACATATCCTCTACAGATAACTTACCTCGAATTACTTCTGATATATGAATATACGTTTTTGATCATGACTAATATAAAGTAGTATGGGAGTTCCTATATTATACATGAGAATAACAGGAGATGAACTGTAGTTTAAACTATGCATTAAATAATGTAAGGAAAGATTGTACAGACTGACTTTAGCATCAGCACATCATTCATATATAACCAGAAGCTCAATGGTAAATTAATTTGGCAAGTAGGTAGCTAATACAATAGCAGAAGAAAACAAATATTAATTTGCATGAAACTACTCATTGTTATTTATCTTAATGGAACAAATCTTATATTAGAGAAAAGAACTAATGGATGAAAGGAAGTAAGTAAATAACTAACATACATATTTACCACAGCAGGGCATATTTAAATATATGTATTCTAGTCTATCATGTGAACCCAAGGCAAGGGTGTAAAATGGTAGATTATAAATACAAATGTCTTCTAGAAAAAAAAATAGAGATACATATTCGTACACCACTTGTAGATAATTTAGACAAATATCCTGTGCAAATTAATAACAGAGATATAGAACAGAGTTGGTGATATGTTGTACTATTTCCAAAATTATCGAAGAGACTTAGTCACTGTACCTAACAAAACTATAAACTAGTGTGGCGTGAAAACTACATGCAAATGCCTTGGATAAAACATCTTACTACTACGAAAATAGTATCTCCAAAACTATTGTTTAACAACAAAATAAAATGTGTAAATATAAGAATACAGGATACTGATTTACGATATAGAGAAGAGCAGTATAGTATTCACTAAAATATCACCATGTTCATGAATATAGCCTCATGACTAGACGGTGTGAAAGCTCCAAGGCAATAAAATACACATAGAAATCCATTAAATCAAAATGGGTATTATGAAAAGTAAGGTATAGTATATATATATATATATATATATATATATATATATATATATATATATATATATATATATATATATATATATATATATATATATATATATATATAAATCCAACATCTACACGCCACTGTGGCCTGGGGAAAGTTCATAATGCTCCCAGAGCTGATATAAATCTACATGCAATATTGGGAATTAACATTTATAATTGACAAAATAAATTCTACAACTTTATCAGTACAATTTTTAAGCTGTAGAAGGACAGACTTCCTCTAACCAGTGTTCGGTGAATACCGACCTGAGAGAGGCAAGAGAAGCCAATGTTAAATGTAGGAAGAAGCCACGACTCTCATTGCTCCAGAGAGAGAGTAAGGTGCAGGTCGTAGTTACCTGTAAGACACAAAAACCCAAAATAAATACGATGCACAATATGGCAAGGAAGAATAGGTGGAACAAAGATAAAATGATAACTAAGAGGAGAATGTCTACCTGGCGAGAGAGAAACTTACTCCATCCATGCCCTGTTACATATAAATAGAAATTTTCATCAATACATACAACCTGGGCATTCAAATTCAAATGGTGAACGAACCAGAGGTATGGCGTTCTACACAGGTCGAAAAACCAAAATGAACCAGAATGTTGAGAGAGATAGCTTCCTTCTAGAGTCCTGTGGAGAACCTCAGAGAAATCTTCGTTGAGCGTACAATGGAGGTTAAGCTTCGAAACTTGAGCGCAGTCATTCGTGCCTAACTCTGGAGAATAAGTGTAAGGGATTTAACCTACGCAAATCAAATCACTTGAAAATGAAGCCACCAATTCTCTGCGAAAACAACAGAACTTGTTGTAAGAAAGCACCACAATCTTGACCAATTTTTAGATGCAACTAAATCTGGAACTAAACGATGGAAAGTGAGCCATCTCAACCCAAAAATCTCAGTGCTGACGCGAAGTAAGAAGAGTAAACCTAGACCAGAAAATGGAATCCATTGGTAAACAGTGATATTAAAGCGTGAAAATTCAAACCTATGGAATTTTCATACCTGAATTGTCAAATACAACTTAGAGATACGCCAAAGACTAGACTGAGTCCCATTCAGCTGTCGGTGGCATTGAACTTCATTTTCGTGTGACAGACCAAACGCGTAGAGAGGGAAAAGAACCAATGAGAAAATTAACGTGGTGAATTTATATCAACGCTTCCAGAATCGATAAATAAAACCCTAACACTCAGGATGAATCGGAGTAGTCCATATGGAAAGATCTTAGGGTAGAAGCCACGGATCGAAGAGTTAAATATGCAATGTATGTCATACGCCAAAAATTTAATATGACAAGCAACACAATTAAATGTTAAAGCATCCGGATCGTGCCACAAGAATCTCCGTGGCAACAAGATAGGCTGACGGAACGAATCCAGAGTTACGTGGAGCTAACACCCGTGGCCACGAACGAACAGAAAACCATTGCAAACTCTGAGATGGAAAATAAAGACAATCATATGGGAGCTTGCGTGGGATCCAACATCCCATCTCAATCCACAATTATGTTGCACACATTTACAAAATTTTATTAGGTGGAAGCCAACACAGATAATTCCAAATCTTGATTTAAACGCGTATGGAAAGCAAATAAATAGAGGCGAGCTCTATGCACGCATAGATATAAACATAGTTGAATTTCATAGCAAGAAGAGTTATATATCATCAATGAGTGGAGACATGGAGTAGTAATCGTGGGAAATCAAAGTAATTTCATAGAGGACCATTGACATATAACAATATGGGCAACGTGTGAAATCGAACCGATTTCACATAGGGTCATCAAACCTACGAACATGTTGAATGCGCAAAGGTTGATGTTATACAAATAAAGGTTGAACCTAGGATAGCTAGTGATAATTAAACCCATAATGTGCTATGTTAATTATGGGTAGGTTTTGTTACCAATATATCTCTTTCCCATTTGAGTTACAAATATGTTTACAATGGAGTTACAAATATATTTAATTATCAAGTGGTTGAAGATAGTTGATACATGGAAATAAACTGTAAAATTGGGAAACAAGTTGACCTGATCAAATCTGCAAAGTAATAGTAAAATACCTTGCTAAAATTAAACTTGAAAGGTTGACTGGAAAAAAAATAAAAAAATTGGGAAGGAAATTGGGAGGTGTGACAAATGGTATCAAAGTCCAAGTTATAAAAACTGGGCTGTTGACATAGTGCTCACTGTTGCTGTGTGTTCCCTGTATAAATGAATATTGTGGAAAAATTTTAAATTTTACTGATCTGTGTTGTGTAATGTACAGTGGTGCTGGAATGGCAGAAGGTGAAGAAATTTATGTTGATCTGCATGATGAGTATAGTACACCAGATCCCAACGCTTCGGTGATGGTTATGTTGCACAGGTTGCAACGAGAAATGGTTGAGCTGAGAAGCCAGAATGACAGGTTGTCATTAGCCAGTAAGGAGCAGGAAAAGCTCATCAGAGAGCTAACTTCACGGAACAGCCAAGAAGGTGAAGGTTCTGGAAAGAGGAAGACTGATGAGTCTGAGGATGATGATGTTGTTAGGCATCAGTATAAGCAGAAAAAGGAATTACAGGGGGAATTCCGAAAGATAAAACCTCCCTCCTATGATGGGGATAAGGAGGAAGATGCTGAAGCCTGGTTGCTGAATATGATTAAGTATTTCCAGGTCTGTGAATATGAAAGAAATCTGAAGGCAAGATTAGTTGTTTACCAGCTACAAGGTAAGGATACCTTATGGTGCGAGGAGACAAAAATGGTTCATGCCATTGATGAAAAGACAGTCACCTGGGAAGATTTCCAGGTTAAGTTCAAAAATCGCTACTTGAATGAGCGTTACTATGATGACAAAGAAAAGGAATTCCATGAACTTAGACTGGGACAGCTCACTATTGATGAGTTTGTTACTAAGTTTACAAATCTGTTGAGATATGTACCCTACATAAGGGAAGAAAAGGCAAAAGTTCAAAGATTTCTGAATTGTTTGCCTGCCGTATACAAAGAGAAAATCGAGTTTGACAACCCAAAAACAATGGACGAAGCTGTTAGAAAAGCCAGATTATGTTACCAACAGTTCAAAGGAAAAACTGAACAAGGGAAAAGCTGGGTAAATAAGAATGAGTTCAAAGGGAGGAAATAGAAACCAGCCTATTTGAAGAATTTTGGCAGAGATCATCAGCGGAAAAAGTTTAATAAACCCAAAGAAAGTCAAACGGCTCAGTCCCAAGTGGCCTCAAAACAAATAGATGGAGACAATAAGAAAGAGGGCACAATGAAAATGAGAGAACCCCTGAAATGTTGGGGCTGTGGAGAACCCCATCTTTTGAGGGACTGTCCTCATCAAAACATTCAGATGATCATGAGAGATCGAGAAGCTACAACAGTAAATGACATAGCTAAAAATATACCAACTATCAGTGCAGCCTTGGAAAATCGACAAGAAGAACATCAAGCTACCATGGTGGAAATGGAGGGTAATATTTATGACCTATCTGTTACTGTTATGATTGATCCGGGTGCTTATTTGAGTTACATTAATCCAAAAATTGTAGAAAAATGTAATCTGAAACCTGAAAAATTTCAACATTCATGGTTGGTTCAGTTGGCCACTAGAACCAAGAGGAAGGTAACACATAAATTGCCCCGGAAAACAATAAAATTAAATGATTTTCACACAGAAGTAAATTTGAACATTCTGCCCTTAGGTTCATATGACCTGCTGATAGGAATGGACTGGATCGAAAAGAAGAAAGCCTTAATGAACTTCTGGGATAATACTCTGCATTGTGTAGATGAGGAAGGGAAACCTTTTATTCTTAAAGGAAAACCAAAACCTATCTCTGTAAGACAAATATCAGCACTGCAACTAAAACGAACAGCTAGGAAAGGATACCAATTTTATGCAGTACATGTGGAAGAAATAGAACAGAAACCTGAAGAGAGATTTTTGGATGCTGTGCCAGTGGTAAGAGAGTTTAAGGAAGTCTTTCCAGATGAGATCCCTCATCTACCCCCCAAAAGAGAGATTGAATTTTCAATCGATCTGGTGCTGGGAGCAATACCTGTTTCCCGAGCCCCTTATCGAATGAGTCCCCCTGAACTGATGGAACTGAAAATGCAATTGCAAGAACTGTTAGATAAAGGTTATATTAGACTGAGTGTGTCTCCTTGGGGAGCACCAGTGCTGTTCATGAAAAAGAAATATGGAACTTTTAGGATGTGCATTGATTACCGTCAACTGAATAAGTTGACTATTAAAAACAGATATCCCTTGCCCAGAATTGATGATCTTTTTGATTAGGTGAGAGGAGCTTCAGTATTTTTGAAGATTTACTTAAGGACTGGTTATCACCAGCTAAGAATCAAAGAAGAAGACATCAGCAAAACAGCCTTTCGAACCCGGTATGGTCACTACGAATTTGTAGTCCTACCTTTTGGTTTGACAAATGCCCCTACCACATTCATGTGCCTGATGAACAGTGTGCTAAATAAGTACTTGGATAAATTTGTCCTTGTGTTCATAGATGATATCTTAGTCTACTCAAAAAGTGAGGAGGAACATAAAGAACACTTGAGGATAGTATTGCAAACTCTAAAAGAAAATCAGCTATATGCCAAGTTTAGCAAATGTGAATTTTATAAAGATAAGATCCAATATTTGGGTCATATTATTTTTGAACAAGGCCTTGCTGTTGACCCTGAAAAGATAAAGGCTATAAAAGAATGGCTTGTACCAACTGATGTTTCAGCAGTGAGATCATTCATGGGGATTGCAGGCTATTATCGCAGATTTGTGGAGAGGTTTTCTGCCATAGCACATCCCATAACATCATTACAAAGGAAGGGTGTCAAATTTGAGTGGACCGAAAAATTTCAAAACAGTTTTGACCAATTAAAATTAAAACTTACTACTGCCCCTATACTGAAGATTGCAGATCTTGATAAAGAATTTGTGGTATGTACGGATGCCTGTAGAGAAGGGTTGGGAGGAGTTCTTTTGCAGGAAAATTCAGTTATTGCCTATGAATCTAGGAAACTGAAGATACATGAACAAAACTATAGTGCCTATGATTTGGAATTAGCAGCTGTTATCCATGCTTTGAAAATGTGGCGACGCTATCTCCTTGGAAAGAAATTTACGTTGATGACTGATCATATTATTCTCAAGTATTTCTTTTCCGAAACTGATTTGAATGCTAGACAAGCTAGATGGTTGTCTTTTATAAGTTAATTTTATATGGACATAAAACATATCAAGGGGAAAGAAAATAAAGTTGTTGATGCCTTAAGCAGAAATGATTTTGAAAATATAAACAGCATTGGAAGTAGTGCCTAGTTTGACTTAGAGGAATTAGTGAAAAAGGCAGTAAACCAAGATTTAAGTTATGAAACATTTTGATGAAACTACTAAGGAAGGAGAACACTGATTCTACTCAAAACAAAAAAGGGCTGATTTGCTACAAAAACATATTGTATATTCCCAATGTAGAGTCCTTGAAAAGAGAGATTTTAGATGAATATCACAAACAACCATATGCAGGACATCCAGGATATCAGAAAATGTTAACAACTTTGAGAAAGAAGTTGTTTTGGCCAGGAATGAAGAAAGATGTAGCAGAATATTTAACTAGATGCATGGAATGTCAACTAGTCAAAGTTGAGCATCAGCATCCTGCTGGTCTTTTAAACCCTTTGCCGATTGCAGAATGGAAATGGGACACAATTTCCATGGATTTCATAACAGGATTACCCAAAGCCAAATACCAACATGATTCAGTGATGGTGGTAGTAGACACTTTAACAAAAGCTGCCCATTTTATACCAGTGAAATCTACTTTTGGGACTGCCGAGGTAGCAAATGTATTCCTGAAAGAAATAGTAAGACTACATGGGGTTCCAAAAGTGATTGTTTCTGACCGAGATGCTAAGTTTACAGCCGCTTTTTGGAAAGGGCTATTTGGAGGTATGGGCACTCAATTGAATTTTAGTACCGCCTACCACCCTTAGACCGATGGGCAGACAGAGAGGACTAATCAAATTTTGGACGACATGTTGAGAATGTATGTGATGGATAGGCCATCAAAGTGGGAAGATTAATTGCATTTAGCTGAATTTGCCTATAATAACAGCTACCAATCCTCTATCAAGATGAGTCTGTTTGAGGCATTGTATGGAAGAAAATGTTGTACTCCTTTGAGCTGGAGCCAGCCAGACGATAAACTAATGTTGGGACCAGATGCTTTACAAGAGATGGAAAGAATTGTTAAACAGATAAAAAGAAACATCAAGACAGCACAAGATTGCCGGAAAAACTATGCTGATAAGAAAAGAGTGCACCGAGAATTTAAAGTGGGGGAGCATGTGTATTTGCGTATTAAACCCAAAAAGAGCACACTCTATGCTGGAAGCTGTGAAAAACTGGCTCCTAGATATTGTGTTCCTTTTGAAGTATTAGAAAGGGTGGGACCAGTGGCTTACAAGCTGACCTTACCACCCCATGTTAGATTTCATGATGTGTTTCACGTTTCATTGTTAAAAAGATATGTCCATGATGCTTCTCACATAGTTGATTGGAATGTTGTACAGGTGGAACTAGAAGGGGAGTTTCTGCCAGAACCGATTCAAATATTGGAGCGGGAAGAAATTGAATTGAGAAACAGAATAGTAGCAAGAGTAAAGGTGCAGTGGAAGCACTTTACTTCTGAAGAAGCTACCTGGGAAAGGGAAGCTGAAATGATGGAAAGATATCCATTTTTGTTTGAAAAATGAACTCTAGTAGTTGAATAACAACACTGAGGACGGTGTTTATTTTCAGAGGGGGAATATGTAACACCCCCAATTTATGTGTTTGAATTTCAAAGCTAGACATTTGAACTTTAATCCTAAGGGGTGTGGATCCCAAAGGATGAATATTTTGTGAATGTAATTAAATATTTAATTGAGTAAATGGATAAAATGATGTGGTGCGGATTGACCAAAATGATATTTATGAGATCACTTGCTAAATCCATGAGGATGGATGAGGCAAATATTTCCCCACAATCTTTCAAAAATCCTTGAAAGAAATTATTTCTAATTTGGATTTTTGAGGAAAAATCTAAATTCCCCAATGATGAAGAAAGTAGTTGGGAAGAGGTAAAAAGCTGGAAAAGCTGAGGAAAAGCATAAAACAGCTTGAAATAATCCCAAAAATGGGAAGCCTAGGCAAACAGAAAGAAAATCATCCTGTTATTCTGGACGCAGAATTAGAAACAGGCTTTAGGGAACAATAGCTTAAATAAGCTCCTCCTAAACACATTAGAGGTTGATCTGTTCTAGGAGATGATCTCAGCTCGGGGGTGAGTTCTGGGAGACAGAAGAACTCTAAGGTTGGGAGGTTGGTCAATTGCATGAGTGGTATGTCTTTGAAATTATTGAATGTGTTTCCTTCAGATAGTATGAATTTGCTACATATAAAAGAAAGAAAAAATTTGATTTATATGTTATTAGATTTATTAGTGCTACATTTAACAGAATTAATCATAATAAATTCACCTTTATAATTTTGTATAGTTGTAGAACAGAATTCTGTACGGTAGAATCCAACATAACCTCTAAACCAAGATTGGTTTAAATCTGAGGATACATATCCTCTACAGATAACTTACCTCGAATTACTTCTGATATATGAATATACGTTTGTGAGCATGACTAATATAAAGTAGTATGGGAGTTCCTATATTATACTTGAGAATAGCAGGAGATGAACTGTAGTTTAAACTATGCATTAAATAATGAAAGGAAAGATTGTACAGACTGACTTTAGGGTCAGCACATCATTCATATATAACCAGAAGCTCAATCGTAAATTAATTTGGCAAGTAAGCAGCTAATACAATAGCAGAAGAAAACAAATATTAATTTGCATGAAACTGCTCATTGTTATTTATCTTAATGGAACAAATCTTATATTAGAGAATAGAACTAATGGATGAAAGGAAGTAAAAATCTTATATTAGAGAACATAACTAATGGATGAAAGGAAGTAAGTAAATAACTAACATACATATTTACCACAGCAGGGCATATTTAAATATATGTATTCTAGTCTATCATGTGAACCCAAGGCAAGGGTGTAAAATGGTAGATTATAAATACAAATGTCTTCTAGAAAAAAAAATAGAGATACATATTCGTACACCACCTGTAGATAATTTAGACAAATATCCTGTGCAAATTAATAACAGAGATATAGAACAGAGTTGGTGATATGTTGTACTATTTCCAAAATTATCAAAGAGACTTAGTCATTATACCTAACAAAACTATAAACTAGTGTGGCATGAAAACTACATGCAAATGCCCTGGATAAAACATCTTACTACTATGAAAATAGTATCTCCAAAACTATTGTTTAACAAAAAAATAAAATGTGTAAATATAAGAATACAGGATATTGATTTACAATATAGAGAAGAGAAGTATATTATTCACTAAAATATCACCATGTTCATGAATATAGCCTCATGACTGTATGGTCTGAAAGCTCCAAGGCAATAAAATACACATAGAAATCCATTAAATCAAAATGGGTATTATGAAGAGTAAGGTACAGTATATATATATATATATATATATATATATATATATATATATATATATATATATGTATATATATATATAAATCCAACGTCTACATGCCACTGCGGCCTGGGGAAAGTTCATAATGCTCCGAGAGCTGATATAAATTGTCACACCTCCAAATTTCACAACAAAAAAAAAAAAAATTCTTCACGAAATTCAGGCTTTTACGCATAGGTTTATTATGAAATTCTACTTCTCTTTACCATGATACTTTTCATCATAACATCATAACTCAAATAAACCCTCTATTACTTCTTCTTGCCTTATGTTATTCTAGCTCCAAGTATGGAGAATTTTTTTTTATATGTTTTAATTCTCCATAGAAGTCTCACATATCATTTTAACCTTTGCTTGGTTGTCACTTATATCACTTATAATTTAATCTATAACTAACCCTTCGCATGCATTATATATTATGGTTTGGAATGGGTTATGCCTATGAGCATTCCCGACCCTTTTCCACTATACATGGTCACAACCTTTCTATCAATTAATTGTATCGACCTTGGGTATTGATTTTTGATAAAATGCAATGTACATCGTATTATGATACTAACTCTTTTAGGCGTCGGCGGTCATATGAAGTGGTATTAATATGCACGTCTCCGTTGATATGACAACATATCATTGTACTTAAGATTTTTACTCAATGTATAGATATGAAACTTCAATTTCGTGATCCATCTACACCTAAAGCGTGTAACCCCATTCAACTCGAGTTTATGTGTTCGTGGTTGTGAGGTAAACCTTCTCCACGTCAGATGCTATGATAAATAGGGTGGAGTTGTCTGGTTTATCCTTTTGTTTGTTCACATGGAGGATCCACGTCGATGTGGCTTACTCGGCTTACATAACTCTCCATTGTATGTGAACAGGACGCCTTGAATTAAATCCGGATCTGAACACCATAAATGTTATACGACAGTTTTAATGTCACTTGCCAACCTCTCAATTCGTGGCTTGGCTCTTACGATTTTTCCAAGTGGATGATAGCGATCCTTTCATATTAGGGTTCCTGGGTCTATCGAGGAATTATATAAGCCTTCATTTATGGTTAGAGACATTTTCCGCATTATTTGTTTGGTTTTGTAGCTCCTCATCTGCAAGGTTCTTATTCCTCAGAGGCTTACTGTCCTTAGTCCACGAAGAAGAGCTCTGGCGTGCCTTCTCCTCTGTGACAATACCAGGTAATGGTTTATGAATTCGTTTTTCTCCCTCGTATGAGTAAAAATCAAGGTCGTGGCACATATCTGGTTAACCGTCGGTTCTGAGGAAATCTGCGTACGATCCTCAGCTGAATGCATTTTGTTTTGGGCTTTTTGTATGATACACTCGGTGCAAAATTATCATTATATTCCATTTCCTGTTTATTCTCGACTATACTCCTATGTCGATTCCATGAAATTCTAACTGGTTTATGTTATGAATGCTGTGCAGTGTCCCAATTGACGTGCTTTGCATCACTTCAGGCAAACGACTGCCATTCCTTCAGACGGCATGAGGTTGTTGTTCATCCTACCTATACACGTTTTCTTCCTCCTGTTATTATATATGGAGTTTCACATTAATCACTATTCTGTTTATAATTTTTGATTTCAGAGGCTCGTAGGACCTGAGATGATTTTTTTTATTTCACAGGTAATGCCTTGGTTGCTTTGTATATTTTTTTGTTTGAGAAATTTCTCCGTTCGCTCGTTTTCCAACGATGGCTCTAGTTACTCATTCCCATCTTGGCTTTATTTTCCATAGGTAATCGAAGATCTCTTCATATGCTTATGAATGCAGTAATAAGACTTTCAGAAGTTATGGATATTAACCTCGGCCTTCTTGACGTATCAGGTCGGTATGCCTATGGGAATACTCTCCCTCTCCCGTTGAGTTGTTTCATCGGTCGTCGAATCATTACTCCCTTATGATTTTACTCAGTGTTCTTGGAGGAATGAGACTCTGTCAGAGTTGTGTTATTAATCTGTGTCGTTCCTATGGGGCGCTCTTTTAAATTGGTTTTATTGAGATAAGGGTTTTGATTTTCATACCCCAGCCTGATAGGCTCAGCATGTATTATGATATTTTTGGACATACATATGTGTATTCCTTACTTTCTGATGGTAAATTCGCTATGGCAATGCTACAGTGTAACTTTATATGGATTGTCTGCGTCGGGTATATGATTTAATACCATCAAATTTCTCTTTGTTTAGTTTGCTTGCCCGCATAGTAAGTGTATGTTATGTGGTTCTCTGCAACACTAACGTTGTTCCAGATTCCTCAGTTACATTCATCAAAATTTCTGGGAAGTCATATTAAATTTTATCTCTTCTTCTGATGTATTTCGTTAATTATTTTCTGTAGCTAGATATCTCTACACTGGTACCAGTATCATATTTACAATTTCCCTCTGTTCATGTTTACACTGAACTTATTTTACAATTGTCTGTCTATGCATATAAATGGCATTCATGGAATTGTGAGTACATTCTCATTTATACACATATAGTTAATAGGTATGAAGTACCAGGACTAATATTCTCCTTATTTTCCAAGGTTATATATTTCTAATGAAATCTTCTTCTTATTTTCATATATCTATTTACAGCTCTTGCCTACCTAGATATCTGGTGGTAGGTATTTCTATAGAGCTGATTATGTGTTTGGGAATTTATTCTCTGCTTCTCTTGGTCAAGGGAAATAGTAGTTACATTAACTTTAAATGTGTATACTATTGGAAATAATTCAACTATCTGCTCTTTACTTCACAACTATTAAAGAATTAATTCTGCACTCTATGTATTTACTTTCTGTGATATAATATTAGAGTGGTTTCATAAGGCCACTGTCTATGTTCAATCCTTTGTAAATATTTAGCTCCTTTCCTCTGCTATAATAAGTGTGGCTTACATGCAACCTTGTTGTTTTAGACCATTTAATTTTCTGGATTATATTTGAATGGTATGTTGACCCTGAGGTCAGTTTATAGAGTCTCTCCTTCCATTCTTTCATACAGAGTATAAGTTTCAATTCATTTCCTACTATTTTTTAGTATAATATAGGGAATTCAATTTCTCTCTCTCCTGTAGATACATATTAGAAACATGCTAGGAAACAGAAGCAGATTAAAGTTAATTCACAAATTTTTCCTGAGAAGAACTAAGTATCCTGAGATTTAAACCAACCTTGGTTTAGACTTTCTATTGGATTCTACTTTACAGGATTTTTCTCTACAACCATACAAAATTTATCAGGTTACTGCCTTATGATTAATTCTGTTAAATGTAGAATAATAAATTTAATACCTTAGAAATAAATTTTGTTTTTACATGTAGCCAATTCATACCATAATAAGCAGGAAGATAATTTAATTCAGAGACATACCACTCATGCAGTCGACCAACCTCCCAACCTTAGAGTCCTTCTGTCTCCCAGAACTCACCCCCGAGCTAAGATCACCTCCTAGAACAGATCAACCTCTAATCTGTACAAGAGCAGCTTATTTAAGCTATTGTTCCCCAAAGCATGTTTCTAATTTGTGTCCAGAATCTCAGGATACTTTTCTTCTTGTTTGCCTAGGCTTCCCAATTTAGGGATTCTTTAAAGCTGTTTTATGCTTTTCCTCAGCTTTTCCAGCTTTTTTACCTCTTCCCAACTACTTTGCTCATCATTGGGGGAATTCATATTTTTCCTCAAAAATCTAAATTTAAAACTTACTTTATTTCAAGGATTTTTGAAAGATTGTGGGGAAATATTTGCCTCATCCATCCTCGTGGATTTAGCAAGTGATCTCATCATCTCATTTTGGTCAATCTGCACCACATTATTTTATTCATTTCCTCATTTAAATGTTTAATTACATTCACAAAATAATTATCCTTTGGGGTCCACTCCCCTTAGGATTAAAGTTCAAGTATCTAACTTTGAAATTCAATCACATGAATTGGGGGTGTTACATATTCCCCCTCTGAAAATAAACACCATCCTTGGTGTTGTTATTCAACTACTAGAGTTCATTTTGCAAATAAAAATGGATATTTTTCCATCATTTCAGTTTCTCGTTCCCAGGTAGCTTCTTCAGCAGTAAAGTGCTTCCACTGCACCTTTACTCTTGCTACCGTTCTGTTTATCAATTCAATTTTTTCTTGCTCCAATATTTGAAGCGGTTTTGGCAGAAACTCCCCTTCTAGTTCCACCTGTACAACATTTCAATCAACTATGTGAGAAGCATCATGCACATATCTTTTTAACAATGAAACATGAAATACATCATGAACTCTAACATGGGGTGGTAAGGCCTGCTTGTAAGCCACTGGTCCCACCCTTTCTAATACTTCAAAAGGACCACAGTATCTAGGGGCCAATTTTGCACAACTCCCAGCATAATGGGTGCTCTTTTGGGGTTTAATACGCAAATACACATGCTCCCCCACTTTAAATTCTCTGTGCACTCTTTTCTTATCAGCATAATTCTTCTGGCGATCTTGTGTTGTCTTGATGTTTCTTTGTATTTGTTTGACAATTCTTTCCATTTCTTCTAAAGCATCTGGTCCCAACATTAGTTTATCTTCTGGCTGACTCCAGCTCAAAGGAGTACGACACTTCCTTCCATGCAGTGCCTCAAACGAACTCATTTTGATGGAGGATTGGTGGCTTTTATTATAGGAAAATTCAGCTAAATGTAAGTAATCTTCCCACTTTGAGGGTCTATCCATCACATACATCCTCAGCATGTCCTCCAAAATTTGATTAGTTATTTTCGTTTGACCATCGGTCTGAGGGTGGTAAGCAGTGCTAAAATTCAATTTAGTGCCCATACCTCCAAATAGCCCTTTCCAAAACGTTGATGTAAACTTAGCATCCCTATCAAAAGAAATCACCTTAGGAACCCCATGGAGCCTTACTACTTCAGGAACACATTCGCTACTTGTGCCATTCCAAAGGTGGATTTCACTGGTATAAAGTGAGCAGCTTTGCTTAGAGTGTCTACTACTACCATTACAAAATCATGCTGGTATTTGGTTTTAGGTAACCCTGTTATGAAATCCATGGAAATCGTGTCCCACTTCCATTCTACAATGGGTAAAGGGTTTAGAAGGCCGGCAGGATGCTGATGTTCAACTTTGACTAGTTGACACTCCATGCATCTACTTAAATATTCTGCTACATCTCTCTTCATTCCTGGCTAGAACAACTTCTTTTTTAGGGCTGTTAACATTTTCTGATATCCTGGATGTCCTGCATAAGGTTGTTTGTGGTACTCATCCAAAATTTCCCTTTTTAAAGACTCTACATTGGGAATATACAATCTGTTTTTATAACAGATCAACCCTTTTTGGTTTTGAGAGAAATTAGTTTTCTCCTTTTTCTGTAATTGCACCAGAAGTGTTTCATAAATTGGGTCTTGGTTTGCTGCCTTACTCACCAAATCTTCTACATAAATCTGAGCACTACTTCCAATATTATTGATATTCTGACAAGCATTTCTGCTCAATGCATCAACAACTTTATTTTCTTTCCCTCTAATATGTTTTATGTCCATATCAAATTCACTTAAAAAGGACAACCATATGGCTTTTCTGGCATTCAAACCAGTTTGGGAAAAGAAATATTTGATACTAATATGATCAGTCATCAATGTAAATTTTTTTCCAAGAAGATAGTGCCGCCACATTTTCAAAGCATGAATAACAACTTCTAATTCTAAATCATAGGCACTATAATTCTGTTCATGTATCTTCAGTTTCCTAGATTCATAGGCAATAACTGAATTTTCCTGCAAAAGAACTCCTCCCAATCCTTCTCTACAGGCATCCGTACATACCACAAATTCCTTATCAGGATCTGCAATCTTCAGTATAGGGGCTATAGTAAGTTTCGGTTTTAATTGGTCAAAACAGTTTTGACATTTTTCGGTCCATTCAAACTTGACACCTTTCCTTTGTAAGGAAGTGATGGGATGTGCTATGGCAGAAAATCTCTCTACAAATCTGCGATAATAGCCTGCAATCCCCATGAATGATCTCACTACTGAAACATCAGCTGGTACAAGCCATTCTTTTATAGCCTTTATCTTTTCAGGGTCAACAACAAGGCCTTGTTCAGAAATAATATGACCCAAGTATTGGATCTTATCTTTATAGAACTCACATTTGCTAAACTTGGCGTATAGCTAATTTTCCTTTAGAGTTTGTAATACTATCCTCAGGTGTTCTTTATGTCCCTCCTCACTTTTTGAGTAAACTAAGATATCATCTATGAACACAAGGAAAAATTTATCCAAGTACTTGTTTAACACACTATTCATTAGGCACATGAATGTGGCAGGGGCATTTGTCAAACCAAAAGGTAGGACTACAAATTCGTAGTGACCATACCTAGTTCGAAAGGTTGTTTTGCTGATGTCTTCTTCTTTAATTCTAAGCTGGTGATAACCAATTCTTAAGTCAATTTTCGAAAATACTGAAGCTCCTCTCACTTGATCAAAAAGATCATCAATTCTAGGCCAAGGATATCTATTTTTAATGGTCAAATTATTCAGTTGACGATAATCAATGCACATCTTGAAAGTTCCATCTTTCTTTTTCACGAACAACACCGGTGCTCCCCAAGGAGACACACATGGTCTGATATACCCTTTATCTAGCAGTTCTTGTAATTGCATTTTCAGTTCCATAAGTTCAGGAGGACTCATTCGATAAGGCGCTTGGGAGACAGGTGTTGCTCCCGGCACCAGAGCGATTGAGAAATCAATCTCTCTTTTGGGGGGAAGATGAGGGATTTCCTTTGGAAAAACTTCGTTGAATTCTCTTATTACTGGTACAGCATCCAGTAATTCTTCTTCAGTTTTCTGCTCTGTTTCTTCCACATGCACTGCATAAACTTGGTGTCCTTTTCTAGCTTTTCTTTTTAATTGCAATGCTAAAATTTGTCTTACAGAAATAGGTTTTTGTTACCCTTTGAGAATAAAAGGTTTCCCTTCCTCATCTACACAATGCAAAGTCTTATCCCAGCAGTTCATCAAGGCTTTCTTCTTTTCCAGCCAGTCCATTCCTATCAGTAGATCATATGACCCTAAGGGTAGAATGTTCAAACTCACTTTTGTTCGAAACTCATTTAATTGGATTTCTGTTCTGGGCAGTTTATGTGTTACCTTTCTTTTAGTTCCAGTGGCCAGCTGTACCAACCATGACTGTTGAAATTTTTCAGTTTTTAAGTTACATTTTTCTACAATCTTTGGACTAATGTAACTCAAAGAAGCACCTGGATCAATCAGAACAGTAACAGATAGGTCAGAAATATTACCCTCCATTTCCACCATGGTTGCTTGATGTTCTGCTTGCCGATTTTCCAGGGCTACACTGATAGTTGGTATATTTATGGCTATATCATTTACTGTTGTCGCTTCTCGATCTCTCATGAGCATATGAATGTTTTGATGAGGGAAATCCCTCAAAATATGGGGTTCTCCACAGCCCCAACATTTCAAGGGCTCCTTCATTCTGACTGTCCCCTCATTTTTACTGTCTCCATCTATTTGTTTTGAAGCCACTTGGGACTGAGAAGTTTGACTTTCTTTGGGTTTATTAAACTTTTTCCGCTGATGATCTCTACCAAAATTCTTCAAATAGGCTGGTTTCTGTTTCCTCCCTTTGAATTCATTCTTATTTACCCAACTTTTCCCTTATTTAGTTTTTCCTTTGAACTATTGGTAAAAAAATCTGGCTTTTCTAACAGCTTCGTCCATTTTTTTTGGGTTTTCAAACTCAATTTTCTCTTTGTATACAACAGGAAAACAATTCAGAAACCTCTGTACCTTTGCCTTTTCTTCCCTTATGTAGGGTACATATCTTAGTAGATTGGTAAATTTAGTAACAAACTCATCGATAGTGAGCTGTCCCAATCTAAGCTCATGAAATTCTTTTGCTTTGTCATCATAGTAACGCTCATTCAAGTAGCGATTCTTGAATTTAGCCTGGAAATCTTCCCAAGTAACTGTCTTTTCATCAATGGCATGCATCATCTTTGTCTCCTCCCACCACAAGGTAGCCTTACCTTGTAGCTGGTAGACATCTAATCTGGCCTTCAGATTGCTTTCATATTCATAAACCTGGAAATACTTAATCATATTCAGAAACCAGGCTTCAGCATCTTCCTCCTTCTCCCCATCATAGGAGGGAGGTTTGATTTTCTGGAATTCCCCTTGTAATTCCTTTTTCTGCTTATTCTGATGCCTAATAGCATCTTCCTCATCAGATTCGTCAGTTTTCCTCTTTCCGAAACCTTCCCCTTCCTGGCTGTTCCGTGAGGTTAATTCCCTTATGATCTTTTCCTGCTCCTCACTGGCTAATGACAATCTGTCATTCTGGCTTTTTATCTCAGCCAATTCTTGTTGCAATTCCCGCAACATAGCCATCATGGACGCATTGGGATCTGGTGCATTTTCCTCACCATGCAGATCGACATAAATTTCGCCACCTTCTTCCATTCTATCACCCCACTGTACACTACATAGCACAGGTCAGTGAAGAAAAAAAAAAAAAACAAAATTTTTGTTACAGCAATAAAATTATACAGTGAGTACACAACAATCGTGAGCACAATGTCACCAGCCCAGTTTTATAACTTGGGCTCTGATACTATTTGTCACACCTCCAAATTTCACAACAACAAAAAAAAAAATTCTTCACGAAATTCAGCCTTTTACGCATAGGTTTATTATGAAACTCTACCTCTCTTTACCATGATACTTTTCATCATAACATCATAACTCAAATAAACCCTCTATTACTTCTTCTTGCCTTATGTTATTCTAGCTCCAAGTATGGAGAAATTTTTTTTATATGTTTTAATTCTCCATAGAAGTCTCACATATCATTTTAACCTTTGCTTGGTTGTCACTTATATCACTTATAATTTAATCTATAACTAACCCTTCGCATGCATTATATATTCTGGTTTGGAATGGCTTATGCCTATGAGCATTCCTGACCCTTTTCCACTATACATGGTCACAACCTTTCTATCAATTAATTGTATCAACCTTGGGTATTGATTTTTGATAAAATGGGTATTGTATCAACCTTGGGTATCATAATACATCGTATTATGATACTGACTCTTTTAGGCGTCGGCGGTCATATGAAGTGGTATTAATATGCACGTCTCCGTTGATATGACAACATATCATTGTACATAAGATTTTTACTCAATGTATAGATATGAAACTTCAATTTCGTGATCCATCTACACCTAAAGCGTGTAACCCCATTCAACTCGAGTTTATGTGTTCGTGGCTGCGAGGTAAACCTTCCCCACGTCAGATGCTATGAGAAATAGGGTGGCGTTGTATGGTTTATCCTTTTGTTTTTTCACATGGAGGATCCACGTCGATGTGGCTTACTCGGCTTACATAACTCTCCGTTGTATGTGAACAGGATGCCTTGAATTAAATCCGGATATGAACACCAAGTGGCTTGGATCTTACGATTTTTCCAATTGGACGATGGCAATCCTTTCATATTAGGGTTCCTGGGTCTGTCGAGGAATTATATAAGCCTTCGTTTTTGGTTAGAGACAGTTTCCGCGTTATTTTTTCGGTTTTGTAGCTCCTCGTCTGCAAGGTTCTTATTCCTCAGAGGCTTACTGTCCTTAGTCCACGAAGAAGAGCTCTGGCGTGTCTTCTCCTCTGCGACAATACCAGGTAATGGTTTATGCATTCGTTTTTCTCCCTTGTATGGGTAAAAATCAAGGTCGTGGCACATATCTGGTTAACCGTCGATTTTGAGGAGATCTGCGTACGATCCTCAGCTGAATGCATTTCGTTTTGGGCTTTTTGTATAATACCCTCAGTGCAAAATTATCATTATATTCCATTTCTGGTTTATTCTCGACTATACTCCTCTGTCGATTCCATGAAATGCTAACTGGTTTATGTTATGAATGTTGTGCAGTGTCCCAATTGATGTGCTTCGCGTCACTTCAGGCAAATGACTGCCATTCCTTCGGACGTCATGAGGTTGTTGTTCGTCCTGCCTATACACATTTTCTTCCTCCTATTATTATATATGGAGTTTGACATTAATCACTAATCTGTTTATAATTTTCGATTTCAGAGGCTCGTAGGACCTGAGATGATTTTTTTTATTTCACAGGAAACGCCTCGGTTGCTTTGTAATTTTTTTTGTTTGAGAAATTTCTCCATTCGCTCGTTTTCCAACGATGGCTCTAGTTACTCATTCCCATCTTGGCTTTATTTTCCACAGGTAATCGAAGATCTCTTCGTATGCTTATGAATGCAGTAATAAGACTTTCTGAAGTTATGGATATTAACCTCAGCCTTCTTGACGTTTCAGGTCGGTATGCCTATGGGAATACTCTCCCTCTCCCGTTGAGTTGTTTCATCGGTCATCGAATCATTACTCGATTATGATTTTACTCAGTGTTCTTGGAGGAACGAGACTCTGTCAGAGTCGTGTTATTAATCTGTGTCGTTCCTATGGGGCGCTCTTTTAAATTGGTTTTATTGAGATAAGGGTTTCGATTTTCATACTCTAGCCTGATAGGCTCAGCATGTATTATGATATTTTTGGACATACATATGTGTATTCCTTACTTTTTGATGGTGAATTCGCTATGGCAATGCTACAGTGTAACTTTATATGGAATGTCTACATCGGGTATATGATTTAATACCATGAAATGTCTCTTTGTTTAGTTTTCTTGCCCGCACAGTAAGTGTATGTTATGTGGTTCTCTGCAACACTAACGTTGTTCCAGATTCCTTAGTTACATTCATCAAAATTTCTTGGAAGTCATATTAAATTTAATCTCTTCTTCTGATGTATTTTGTTAATTATTTTCTGTAGCTAGATATCTCTACACTGGTACCAGTATCATATTTACAATTTCCCTCTGTTCATGTTTACACATAACTTATTTTACAATTGCCTGTCTATGCATATAAATGGCATTCATGGAATTGTGAGTCCATTCTCATTTATACACATATAGTTAATAGGTATGAAGTACCGGGACTAATATTCTCCTTATTTTCCAAGGTTATATATTTCTAATGAAATCTTCTTCTTATTTTCCTATATCTATTTACAGCTCTTGCCTACCTAGATATCTGGTGGTAGGTATTTCTGTAGACCTGATTATGTGTTTGGGAATTTATTCCCTGGCTCTCTTGGTCAAGGGAAATAGTAGTTACATTAACTATAAATGTGTATATTGTTGGAAATAATTCAACTATCTGCTCTTTACTTCACAACTATTAAAGAATTAATTCTGCACTCTATGTATTTACTTTCTATGATATAATATTAGAGTGGTTTCATAAGGCCATTGTCTATGTTCAATCCTTTGTAAATATTTAGCTCCTTTCCTCTGATATAATAAGTGTGGCTTACATGCAACCTTGTTGTTTTAGACCATTTAATTTTCTGGATTATATTTGCATGGTATGCTGACCCTGAGGTCAGTTTATAGAGTCTCTCCTTCCATTATTTCATACACAGTATAAGTTTCAATTCATTTCCTACTATTTTTCAGTATAATATAGGGAATTCAATTTCTCTCTCTCCTATAGATACATATTAGAAACATGCTAGGAAACAGAAGCAGATTAAAGTTAATTCACAAATTTTTCCTGAGAAGAACTAAGTATCCTCAGATTTAAACCAACCTTGGTTTAGACTTTCTGTTGGATTCTACTTTACAGGATTTTTCTCTACAACCATACAGAATTTATCAGGTTACTCCCTTATGATTAATTCTGTTAAATGTAGAATAATAAATTTAATACCGTAGAAATAAATTTTGTTTTTATACGTAGCCAATTCATACCATAATAAGAAGGAAGACAATTTAATTCAGAGACATACCACTCATTCAGTTGACCAACCTCCCAACTTTAGAGTCCTTCTGTCTCCCATAACCCACCCCCAAGCTAAGATCACCTCCTAGAACAGATCAACCTCTAATCTGTACAAGAGAAGCTTATTTAAGCTATTGTTCCCCAAAGCATGTTTCTAATTCTGCGTCTAGAATCTCAAGATGCTTTTCTTCCTGTTTGCCTAGGCTTCCAAATTTAGGGATTCTTTAAAGTTTTTTTATGCTTTTCCTCAGCTTTTCCAGCTTTTTTACCTCTTCTCAACTACTTTCCTCATCATTGGGGGAATTCAGATTTTTCCTCAAAAATCTAAATTTAAAACTTACTTTCTTTCAAGGATTTTTGAAAGATTGTGGGGAAATATTTGCCTCATCCATCCTCATGGATTTAGCAAGTGATCTAATCATCTCATTTTGGTTAATCTGCACCACATTATTTTATTCATTTCCTCATTTAAATGTTTAATTATATTCACAAAATAATTATCCTTTGGGGTCCACTCCCCTTAGGATTAAAGTTCAAGTATCTAACTTTGAAATTCAATCACATGAATTGGGGGTGTTACATAAATCTACATGCAGTATTGGGAATTAACATTTATAATTGACAAAATAAACTCTACAACTTTATCAGTACAGTTTTTAAGCTGTAGAAGGACGAACTTCCTCTAACCAGTGTTCGGTGAATACCAATCTGCGAGAGGCAAGAGAAGTCAATGTTAAGTGTAGGAAGAAGCCACGACTCTCATTACTCCAGAGAGAGAGTAAGGCGCAGGTCGTAGTTACCTGTAAGACACAAAAACCCAAAATAAATATTATGCACATTATGGCGAGGAAGAATAGGTGGAACAAAGATAAAATGATAACTAAGAGGAGAATGTCTACCTGTCGAGAGAGAGACGTACTCCATCCATGCCCTATTACATATAAATAGAAATTTTCATCAATACATACAACCTGGGCATTCAAATTCAAATGGTGAACGAACCAGAGGTATGGTGTTCTACACAGGTTGAGAAACAAAAATGAACCAGAATGTTGAGAGAGATAGCTTCCTTCTAGAGCCCTGTGGAGATCCTTAGAGAAATATTCATTGAGCGTACAGTAGAGGTTAAGCTTCGAAACTTGAGCGCAGTCATTCATGCCTAACTCTGGAGAATACGTGTAAGGTATTTAACCTACGCAAATCAAATCACTTGAAAACGAAGCCACCAATTCTCTGCGAAAACAACAGAACTTATTGTGAGAACGCACCACAATCTTGACCAATTGTTAGATGCGACTAAATATGGAACTAAACGATGGCAAGTGAGCCATCTCAACCCAAAAATCTCAGCGCTGACGCGAAGTAAGAAGAGTAAACCTAAACCAGAAAAGGGAATCCATTGGTAAACAGTGATATTAAAGCGTGAAAATTCAAACCTATGGAATTTTCAAAACCTGAATTGTCAAATACAGCTTAGAGATACGCCAAAGACTGCACTGAGTCCCATTCATCTATCGGTGGCATCGAACTTCATTTTCATGTGACAGACCAAACGAGTAGAAAGGGAAAAGAACCAATGAGCAAATTAACGCGGTGAATTTATATCAACGTTTCCAGAATCGATACATAAAACCCTAACACTCAGGATGAATCAGAGTCGTCCATATGGCAAGATCTTAGGGTAGAAGCCACGGATCGAAGAGTTAAATATGCAGTGTACATCATACATCAAACATTTAATATGACAAGCAACACAATTAAATGTTACAACATCCGGATCGTGCCATAAGAATTGTCGTGGCAACAAGATAGGCTGATGGAACGAATCCAGAGTTACGTGGAGCTAACTCCCGTGGCCACGAACGAACAGAAAACCATTACAAACTCTGAGACGGAAAATAAAAACAATCATATGGTAGCTTGCGTGGGATCCAACATCCCATCTCAATCCACAATTATGTTGCACACATTTACAAAATTTTATTACGTGGAAGCCAACATAGATAATTCCAAATCTTGATTTAAACGCGTACGAAAAGCAAATAAATATACACGAGCTCTATGTACGCAAAGATATAAACATAGTTGAATTTCACAGCACGAAGAGTTATATATCATCAACGAGTGGAGACATGGAGTAGTAATCGTGGGAAATCAAAGTAATTTCATAGAGGACCATTGACATATAACAATATGGGCAACGTGTGAAATCGAACCGATTTCACATAGGGTCATCAAACCTACGAACATGTTGAATGCGCAAAGGTTGATGTTATAAAAATAAAGGTTGAACCTAGGATAGCTAGTGATAATTAAACCCATAATGTGCTATGTTAATTATGGTTAGGTTTTGTTACCAATATATCTATTTCCCATTTAAGTTACAAATATGTTCACAATTGAGTTACAAATATATTTAAATCTCAAGTGGTTGAAGATAGCTGACACATGGAAATAAACTGTAAAATTGGGAAACAAGTTGACCTGATCAAATCTGCAAAGTAATAGTAAAATACCTTGCTAAAATTAAACTTGAAAGGTTGACTGAAAAAAAAAAAAAAAATTCAAGGGAAGGAAATTGGGAGGTGTGACAGGGAGACTATACCAATTACCTTAACAAGTTTGAAGCAAAGAGTATCCCTGTAAACTCGAATGAGGATTTTAATTCGTAGCTAAGATGTTTCCATACTGATAACCAAAGAATTGATAAATGTATAAGAGAGAGATCTATGTACGTTTTTTCACAAATTAAAAATGACATAAACAAAATTGTAAACCCTACCATAGTCAATTCAACCTGGAGGGAATGTGAATTAATATACACCGTTGAAACTACAACAGATCAACCCTACAACTATCTCTATCATAAGCAATCCCATGTGATGATCAAGTGTCAGAGGTAGGAAGATTTAATGCGTGGGAGAAACAAAACGATAAAAATTAAGGGATATGTAGTTGTTTTGGCTGTTCATTTTAACTGTCTGTAAGTTGAATTTAATGCACATAGATGTTATCTAACCTTAGAAATTAACCATATATTATGTAATACTAATGAAGGATATATCTAAATCCACAGACAAAGTTCTAAATCACCAATGTTATACATACCATTAAGGTTATGAAGACGGGATATGTCATCCGAATATGGAGGTAAGTATAGGGTGATATATGAATTGGGTAATACCAATTATTGTTGCCAATTGAATATATTAGGAATATGATTATTCATATTAATATCCATGTGGAGTGTTCCATAGGGAAACATATATTACATAACATATGACATATAGGTGTTCGAAATCATTTACAAGTATGGGATATAAAATATGGAGGACTAGGATAGCACTTTAGACCAAAAATATATATTTTATGGAAATAACAAAGGTCATTGAAAATGTGTAAGATATATGTATATATATCATAAGTGTTGAGAATTTGACATTGGATATAGAGTACCTGTGTTTAATTGTATTATAAATTCACTATATATATATATATATATATATATATAATTCCTAATACTATAATGGTATGAAATAAAATTAGAAATGTATGCATTCATTGATATTAAAATTAAATGAAACGTATAGAAGACGAATTAAGGATGATGCCTTTGTGAATTAAAGGTACTAAATTTCCTTGAACACATTCAGGGGTATGAATGAAGTTACTGATAAATTAAGGATAAGACAAATATAAGAACAAAAATAAATTTCACTAGCGAAAATCTGTAAGATTATATTATTGCGATAATATTTAAGGATGAAAGTGTTGGAACAGAAGTATGAAGTACTATAAATAGAAAAAAATTGAGTAAGTGGAGTTGTTACAAATGCTATTAGAGCCCATGTTGAAAACACTGGCCCTAAGTATCCCAACATAGCAAAAAAATATTCTGCAGTGAAAAATTGTAAATAATAATTATTATTTTTAGAATTTTGTGTACTAATTAAATTTTGTGAACAGTGACTGAAGTGAAGGAATAGTTACAACTATTGTTATGATAACGAAGAAGAGATGTACATGGATCTAGGGGGGTGCAGGAGACCCATCAGATCAAAATGCTCAGTTGTTGGACATGATAAGGAATACACAACATGAAATGGTTTAGCTAAGGACTAGTAATGAATGATTGTTGCAGGACAGTAATTACCAAGAGAGGTTGATCATGGAATTAACCTCCTTTTCTAGTCATGAAAGTGAAGACCATGCAAAAAAAGAGAAAATAAGTTGAACCCAACTCAGAAGGGTCTCAAAGTGGGGAAGAATATAAATCTAAATCTATAAAGTAAAAGGAGTTGTAAGGGGAATTCCGCAAAATCAAACCTCCAACTTTTGATGGTGAAAAGGAGGAGGATGTGGAAGCTTGGCTCCTAAACATGGTCAAATACTTCAAGGTATATGAATACATAAGTAATTTGAAAGCCATATTAGCAATTTACCAACTACAGGGTAAAGCGACACTTTAGTGGGAAGAGTCAAAACTGGTATATGTGCTGAATGAAAAAACTGTTACCCAGGAAGACTTTCAAGAAAATTTCAAGTATAGATCCCTGAATGAGAGGTATTATCATGATAAAGGGAAGGAATTTCATGAGCTTAGATTAGAAAAACTCACAGTTGATGAATTTGTTAAAAAATTATGAACTTGCTTCGCTATGTGCCTTATATAAGGGAAGAAAAGGCCAAAGTACAAATATTTTTGAAATTCTTACCTATTATCTACAACGAGAGTATTGAATTTTATAATCCAAAAAAAATGGATGAAGTTGTTCGCAAAGCAAGGTTATGCTATCAACAGTTTAAACAGAGAAATGATCAGCTAAAAACCTGGAAAAATAAAGAGAAAGGGAGAGGAGAGAAAGATCAAAACCAATATATCTGAAAAACTTTGGGAAAAACCACCAGAGAAAGAAATTTAACAAAAGTTGAAAAAACCAACCAACACAATCACATACTATTTCTAAATAAATCGAGATAAATAGCAAAAACGAAAGTATTGTAAAAGTGAAAGAACCATTAGAGTAATGGGGTTGTGAAGAACCTCACATGCTACATGACTTCCCACACAATACAAGAACATTCAAGTAGTACGAGAGGAAACTATAGTAAACAACCTTGCTCGCAACATTCCTAGGAACAATCCTACATTAGAAGATATACAAAATGAACACCAATCAACCATGACAGAAATTAAAGGTGTGATTGTTGAACAACAGGTTTCTATTTTAATAGATCAAGAGAAATTTTAAGTTATGTCAGTCCAGAGATAGTGGAAAAGTGTAAGCTATATTCGTAAAAAATGCAGCAAGCATGGTTAGTGCAGTTAGCTACTGGAACAAAGAGAAAAGTGACCCATTAACTTCAAAAAATTGTTGTAAATTTAAATGGATATGAAACTGAACTCCATTTAAACATTCTTCCTCTAGGATACTATGATATGTTAGTAGGAATGGACTCGCTGGAAAAATAGAAAGAAATTCTAAATTTCTTAGACAAAATAGTACATTGTATAGATGATTTAGGAAATCTCGTAATAGTAAAAGGAGAACCAAAAAAAATATCTGTGAGACATATTTATGCATTAAAATTAAAAATAGTGGCAAATAAATTTTATGTTGTACAAGTGGTATAATTGGGACAGCATGCAGAAAAAGAAGTTGCATAAAACTTAAGAGTGATCCAAGAGTTCAAGGATATATTCCTAGAAGAAATCCCCCATGTACCACCTAAAAGGGACATTGATTTTTCAATTGAACTAGTACCAAGAGCTACCCTAGTTTTGAGGGCACCCTATAGAATGAGTATTCCTGAACTAATAGAATTGAAACTTCAATTGCAAGAATTTTTAGTCAAAGGGTAGATTAGACTAAGTGTATGTCCTTGGGGATCACCTATATTTTTTGTTAAAAATAAATATGCCTCATTCATCATGTGTATAGATTACATACAACTGAATAAGTTAACTATTAAGAACATATATCCTCTTTTAAGGATAGACGATTTATTTGGTCAAGTAAGAGGAGCTACTATCTTCTGTAAAATTGATTTGAGGACAAGATATCACCAACTCAGAATCAAAGATGAAGATATCAACAAAACAACATTCTGAAATAGATATGGACACTATGAATTTGTATTCCTACCCTTTGGACTTACAAATGCCCCTGCTACATTCATGTGTTTAATGAATAGTGTTCTACATAAATATCTAGAAAATTTTGTATTAGTGTTCATTGATGACATTTTAGTGTACTCCAAAAATAAAGAATAAAACCAAGAAAATCTCAGGATAGTACTACAAACACTTAGATAACATCAGTTATATGCAAAAATCAGCAAATGTGAATTTTACAAAAATTAAATTTAGTATCTGGGTCATGTGATTTGAAAGGATGGATTAGTAGTAGATCCGGAAAAAGTACAAGCAATAACGAATTGGAATGTACCCACAGATGTATCAAAAATACAGTCATTCATGGGTATTTCCAGAGACTACAATATGTTTGTTGAAATATTTTTTGCATTATCCTATCCTATTACTTCATCACATAAAAAAGGAGTAAGGTTTGAGTGGACAACAAAGTTTCAAAGTAGTTTTGAACAACTAAAATGGAAATTAACTACTTCCCCCCATTTTGAAAATTGATGATCCAAACAAAGAACTTGTAGTGTGAGAAAATGATTGTGTAGAAGGACTATGAGGAGAATTATTGCAAAAAAATTTAGTAATACCTTATGAGTTACGAAGATTGAAGAAGCATGAACATAATTATGATGTGTATGATTTAGAACTAGTTGTTTTTATACATGTGTTAAAGATGTGGAGACATTATTTTTTGGGAAATAAGTTCATATTAATGATAGATGACATAATATTGAAATACTTTTTTACCCAACCAAATCTAAATTCCAGACAAGCTCTATGGTTAGCTTTCCTTAGTGACTTATATATAGAAATTAAACACATTAAAGGAAAGGAAAACAAAATTTTTTATTCTTTAATTAGGAATCCTCATAAAATGTTGACATATGCAGGAAGTAGTGTAATGTTTGATGTAGAAGAACAGATTCATGGAGTATTGATGAAATATCAGCAATATGTAAACTTGCAAGAGAAATTACACGAAAGTGAAGTTGTAGGATATACCACAAACCAGCAAGCACTAATTTATTATAAACAAAGATTGTATATTACTAATGTGAAATATTTAAAATAGGAAATTTTAGTTGAATATCGTAAGACACCTTATGCGTTTCATCCTGGTTATCAAAAAACGATTTCAGCATTGATGAAGAACATGTTTTGGCCTGGTATGAAAAAATATGTAGTTGATTATTTGGCAAGGTGTTTATAATGTCAACAGGTAAAAGTAGAACATCAACATCCCGCAGGACTACTGAATCCTCTCCCTATTACAGAATGGAAGTGGAAAGTGGTTTCAATAGATTTCACTACCTGATTGCCACGAATTAAGTATCAACATGACGTAATAATGGTGGTAGTAGACACTTGAACGAAAGTAGTGCAATTTTTACCAGTGGAATCTTCTTTTGGCACAGCTCAAGGGGCCAATGTGTTTATGAAAGAAATTTTGAAATTACATGGAATTTCAAAAATGACTATATTTCACATATATGAAAAATTTACTTCATCCTTTTGGAAAAATATGTTTGGAGGAATCAGTATGAAGTTGAATTTTAGTATCTCTTAGGATCCTCAAATAGATGGATAGACTGAAATAACCAATCATATTTTGGAAGACATGATGTGCATGTATGTGATGGACAAACCCACAAAGTGGGGAGATTTTCTGCATCTCACAAATTTTTTTTATAAAAATAATTTATCAATATTCTATTAAGAAGAGTCATTTTGAAGCTTTGTATGGCAGAGAATACCACACTCAAATCATTCAGAGTCAACTAGAGGATATGTTGATTCTTGGACTAGATGCACTACAGGAAATGGAACGAACTGTGAAGAAGATTCAGAAAAATATTAAAATGGCTCAAGATTGTCAAAAGAGTTACGTAGAAAAGAAAATAATCCACAGATAATTCAAAGTGGAGACCATGTTTATTTCAGGATTAAGCCTCGCAAAAGTACATTATATGCTAGTAGTTGTGCTAACTTAGCACCATGCTACTATGGACCATTTGAAGTTTTAGAAGCAGTGGGGGAAGTAGCTTACAGATTGGCGCTACCTAGTCATATTAAGGTTCACAGTGTTTTTCATGTTTCCTTATTAAAAAAGTATATACATGATCCTACTCATGTAATTGATTGGACTGTGATACAAGTCGAAACAAAAGGGGAATTTCTTCCAGATCCCCTTCGCATACTGGAACGAGAAGAAATCAAGCTTCGAAATAGAGCAATAACTAGGGTGAAATTGAAATGGGGGAACTTTACAGCTGAGTAAGCTTCTTGGGAGTGAGAAGATGAGATGAAAAAGAAATATCCATCATTGTTTGAGAAGTAAATAGAAATACTTGCAACACTGAGGATGTTGTTTTAATTTAGAAGGGGAATATGTAAATCGCTATTTTTGTGTTTTTATTTAGAAATTTAAGAATCCTGAAGGTTAAGTGGACCTAAAGGAAAAAAATATGTGTACACATTAATTTTGGATTAAATAAATGTGAAACTTAATTATTGTGCAAACACTAGAGTATTTTGGAGACCAGGATTTGAAATCCACGAGGATGGAATAAAACCCTAGGACTTTCCCAAAATTGTCAAAAAATCCTTTGAGAAAAATAAAATAAAATTAAAATATTAGATGGGAGATAAGAATCTAAAAAATACCACAGTAAAGTGGAAAATTACTGAGAAGAGGTGAGAATGAAACTAGAAAGAGGAAAAAGTTAGTTTTAGAGAGCTTTTGTGGAAAAAACAAAAGTAATGCCTAGGCTAAAGTAAAGAAACATCCAAAATTACCTAGACGTAGTTATGGGAACATGTGGAGGGAAAGCAAGCTTAAATAAAATATTCCTATTTAGACAAGGGGTTGTCAACACTGTGGAAGAATTTGTCTCTGCTCGGCGGGAGCTATGGATTAAGCCTAAGGTTTGGTGGGAAATAGTCTTCACCGGATTTGGTATGCACATTCCGTTAAAATTTTTGTTATGATTTATGTTATCTTTTATGAAATTATAAGGTATTAATATATGGTTATTTTTATGAGTTAGAATTGAAATATTTAATCCTTGAATTATAAATTAAGTGTATAGTCTCTTGTGTTCAAAAATGAATAGTTGTCATATCTATTTAACATAATTTTAAATATATCATGTATAGTTAATTATTATTTATGGTTACATAGACTGAAATAAACATTTTGACAAACATACATAATATTTAAACCCTGAGGGAAGGGTCTAAATCTGTTGTTAGTTCCATATTATAAATTATATTACAGATATAGAGAACACAATTTATATCAACTATAATCATAATTGTACATAAAGAAAATACAGAGAGATCTTAATAAAACATAGTTTAGTTATGTAAACATATTTTTGAATTATGTATATACATTTGAGAGGTGAAGTGCAACTTTAATAATGAAATTATAAATCTATAAAGTAAATAGATACTTCATATTTAAATTCTGTAATTCCTATTCTATGTCCATTCATACATATAGAGACATATATGTAGTGAAAAGAATATGTTTAAAATTCATATAATACTTCTGACATAAAAGAAATTCCTCTTATAGAGGTGAATATAAAAACATATTACACTTTAGTTAAGAATATCAGTTACAATAGTTATTACATCTTGACTGAATGTCATCCATTTAATAATTTCATCTACATAATGTAGAGTTGAAATTGGTAAATATCATTGGATATAGATGGATGGAATATATATACTTGGATGATTGACCTCAAAAGAGACGAAATGTGTCGTCAGTTCTTCTCATTGTAGTTGGAAGTAACTGTCTTATAATTGAAGGAAATATAAAATACCTAAACATAAATATATAGAGTTTTGTTAGAATTACACCAAGTGGAATAAAATAAATTATAAAAGATAGACAGATTATATAAGAATTAATATTTCAAATTATACCTGTCTAAGGAACCTAAAATATTGGAATTCCTCCTACACAGGACAACAATAACATATTAAGTTCAGAAAATTTAAAAGAACTGCAAAAATGAGAATATTGTAATTAATTCAAATGCAAAAGCTGAGAAATTAGTTACCCATGAGGAGAATTGTAACCTAGTATAGGGTGTCGAGGATGAATTGAGGAAATTATGCAAATCTAGAAAAGAGGTTTTTCCACGATGAGAGTACGAAAATAGAAATTTATTCTGAGGAATTTAGAAAAATGGAATTCAACTCAAAATACTATCATGTTATAAGTAATCAAAATAAGAGTTATACTCTAGATATTTTATAGAATTATAGTATAAACATATTAAACTAAGAAATGGAAGAGTCTTACCATAGCCATAGAAACAGGGGATACATGCATGAACTGAAGTCATAATTAGAAATAAAAATATTCATGCCTATGTCTTCATGCAATAGAAAACCTATAAATAAATTGAATTAATTATATTTGATCTTTACAATGTAATTAACATTGTACACACTATGCACAGACAGGAATTTCATTTAAATTGAAATTCTCAATTTAGGTTCAAAAGAAAATTAATAAACCTCTGTCAAATCTACATGGATGTAAACTGTAGAGCCCTCGATGTAAAACCGAGGATACCCTCTTGAAAGAAATTAAAATCTGACAAGTTATAAAGAGAGTATTTATATTTGATATCGAAATACATTAAGAATTTGATACAATAATCCTCTCTATCAATGCAACCATGATTCGAGAATATAAATAGATAGAAATTTTTTATATCGAACTTTCAGTTGGGTTTCAGTATGAAGGAACTGGAATTGTCAATTGGTTTTCATAAAATTCTACAATTATTGTAATGAAAATTTTATACAGTCAAGTAAAAGAATGATATACCATGACCGAAGAATGTTTTACAGTTAGCCAAATTGATTTCAAATAATTAAAAGACTCATACAGCGAAGAAGTGGGGAATTGGAAACTACCCAGTTCATATATGAGTAATGAAAATGAGAAACGATGCATTAATCGAGAATCAAGTTGACTGTGTTAATGATAATAAATTAAAAAGCTTAAATTCCAAAACCTAGTAACAATGGACATACATTAATCCTAGGAAATAATGATTTCTTAGTGGAGAGTTAAACATATTTGGGGAAAAATCTATTTTAAAATCTCACAAAAACTTCTAAACATTAGGACAAAATCCTTCGTAATTCAGAGGAGAATTCAAGTCGATTTGGGGAAAGCATTATCTACCATTTGATTTGAATTTCTAAACGAAAGGACTAAAAATATCCGAGAATAAAAAACCCAAAACCAAGAGATTATGTGTTAACAAATAGTTACAAAATTTTGAAGGCTGAAACACTACCAAATTTCTAAATGTTGGGATGTGCTGAGACACAGCGTATGTAAGCCAGAAGAGTACCTTCGTTTTGCAACAAGAAAACCCTCAAGAACCAAACTCAAATTCGCTGTTAATTGTAGTGAGATTTGAGAACCTACAATGCAAAAGAAAAGAAAATTAGACCCAAGGATAGAATAACAAAAATTAAATTTAAAAACAATTATGTGAATACAGAGCCATAGAACGATGGAAAAGAAATATAATGGGAGACCATACCAATACCTTGCAGTAAGTGTAGAGCATTCCTAAAATTCGAATGAGGATTTTAGTTCATAGTTGAGACATTTCCATATTCATAACCAGAGAATTGATAAAGGTACAAGAGAGAGATATGTGTAACTTTTGCACAAATGAAAAATGATAGAAACCAGACTGTAAACCCTAGCATAGTCAATTCGACCTGGAGGGAATACGAATTAATATACATCATTGAAGCTACAAAAGATCAATCCTACAACTGTCTCCATTGTAACAAGCCCATGTGATGAACAAGTTTCGTAGGTATGCAAAATTAATGTGTGGGAAAATCGAAACGATAAGAATTAATGGAGATATAGCTGGTCTCGCAGTTGATTTTAATGGTCCGACAGTTGAGTTTAATGCACATTGATGTTATCTAACCTTCGAAATGAACCATACATTATGTAATACTAACGAAGGATATCTCTAAGTCCATAAGCAGAGTTGCCAATCACCAATATTATACATATGTTTAAGGTTATGAAGAAGTGATGTGTCATGCGAATATGGAGGTAAGTATAGGGTGATATACGAATTGGGTAATACCAATCACTGTTGCCAATTGAATATATTAGGAATATGATTATTCATATTAATAAGCATATGGAGTGGTGCATAGGGAAATATATATTAAATAAGAGATGACATATAGGTATTCAAAATTATTTACAAGTATTGGATATAAAATATGGAGAACTAGGATAGCACTTTAGACCAAATATATATAGTTTATGTAAATCACAAAGGTATGTGCAAATGTGTAAAATATATGTATATATATCATAAGTGTTGAGAATTTAATATTGCATATACAGTACATGTGTTAATAGTATTGTAAATTCACTATGTACAGAACTATATATATATAAGTTGAGCTAAACTATATATATATTGCATAATTCCTAATACTATAAGGGTATGAAATAATATTATAAATTTATACATTCATTGATATTGAAATTAAATGAAAAGTATACAAGATGAACTAAGGATGATGCCCTTCATGAATTAAAGGTAATAAATGTCCTTCAACACATTCAAGGGTAGGGATGAAGTTATTGATAAATAAGGATATGTAAGATTGTACTATTGCGATAATATTTAAGGATGTAAGTGTCGGAAAAGAAGTATGAAATACTATAAATTGAAAGAAAAAAAAAAAATTAGTGAGTGGAGTTGTTACACAAGTGCTCAAAATACCAACAAGTGGTATAACAAATTTGTTATGAGGACCATGAAGTGTAGTTGTTAAGTATGTCTGCCATTGAATGTCGGAAGGGAATTCAATGGCATCACACAACATCGACACTCAAACATTGCAATTGATCATGCCAATAGTGCCACAATGACCTCGCCTTCAAGCAAGGTTACGGATCTGCTTCTCCGAGCTTCAAAACATAGGCTTTCGAAACCCTTACTAAATTGATAGAGGATAATGGAGTTTGATCTAGCTTTGATACCACTGTATTGAGTTTGGAGAATTCCGCGATGAAATTGTTGCATTCTTGAATTAATTTATTAATCATTAAGGTAACATTTATACTTGAAAGATACAGTTAGGTTTCCATAACTGCAAGTACCTAATCTATAACTATATACAAAAAACCATGAAGGATTACACCAAATTTTATAAAAGATGTGCTTTTAGGAGGTAGATTTAATTGGTTAGTAAGTGTGAGAGACATGAGATAGTCGTTGTGAGGTAAGTGGCACAAAGGGAAAGAAGAATAGGAGCTTATATGAAGTGTATTTGAAGAGAAGGAAGAGATAAGAAGTGGAAGTATCTAGAGTTAAAGACCAGGTAAGCCAACATGTTGAAATTTGTATGTATTAGGTTGAAGCCTCCAAATAGAGGTAGGAGCTTCCAAGCAAGTTGTAGCTTGCAGAAGTAAAATGAGATAAGAGCCTTACATAGGCAGAAGGTTGAAGAAAATTAATGTAAGAGGTAGTAGGAGCTTATGAGCAAGTTGTAGCTTTTAAAGTAATAGAGAGGTAGAAGGATGACGAAAATTAATGTAAGAGATAGTAGGAGCTTCCAAGCAATTTGTAGAGAAGTTGGAGCCGCCAAAAGCTAATGTAATGGAGAAAATAAGCCCTTGCCTTTGCATCACAATATCAAAAATTGTTGTTTTCTCTCTTTATAAATTTCCACTTATATTTGGTGTTCACATATAATTTATTTTATGTGTGTCTCTTATGTTATGTTGTGATTTAAATCTTGCTTACATGTTAATTCTGGTATTTGTATGAAATATTGATGCTCATCTAACAATTTAAATAAATATAAAATAAAACATGACTAACGAATTTAATACTGTTTACCTATTAAATTTTCTATTTACATATAGTATTGTGGCTTATCTACTAATTTAGATAAATATTAAAAAATGTAAACATAAAATTTGATGTCCATGAATACTCCATAAAGATTCAAGGATTGTGAGTTTATTGGAGTTTCCAACACACTCTTAATAATTATACTTGTGAAATTATATTTTTTGGATCCTATATTATTAATAGAAAAAATATTCGTAATATTTAGATAATATTAATATTATATTTATTATAATTTTTTAATGTTATATTATTAATATAAAAAATTAATATTAATATCTATTTTTACGCACAGCTAAATTAACCAGTACTCTGAATGTGAAATAGAAATTTTCAGATTCAAATTCCCTCTGAAGTGTCTCATACCATTCAAAAAAAGCTCCATCTTATTGTCATTCGAATAAATTTTGGTTTCAAGGGTTAAAAAGGAGAAATCGATTCGTCAGCACCTGTTAAGAAATATGAAGTTTATTACGGAAAACAACATCAGCGAGGCACGCTTTTCCACTCTGCTTCATTTGATGGCATGAATGATTATTTGAATTTGTGTTCCATCCAAATCCTATTATATTAATCTAAGTCGACAGAAGAATAAACGGCAAACATAAAAACATATACTAGTGGGAAGTTTTCGGGTTTCATCAAACCGCCGGCGTCCAAATGGAATATCATGTCAGTAAATATGATATGCTGACGCGTGCTTTCCACCGTTAACAGAAGTCTGAAAACTCTTCATTAACTCTGCCTTGCGATCTTCCTTCTTCCGCTGCTCCTTTTCTTGGCGAGTGTGTGGACATGTCGGAACATGAATGTTGCAGGCAGGTCCGGGAGATCCCCCTGCTGCCGCTGCTGCTACAAATTAGGTGGAGGTGGGGGTTTCGGGGAGTTACGGTTGGGTTGACCATCATGAAGTGATTGCCACAATGTTAACCCTGCTGCTGCCTCCACCGCTTCATTCGAAGAGTGAACACTAATGCTTTTATCGGTCATCAGCTGCCTTTGCCTGATCGTGGCGGAGACTTCCTTAAACGTCGTCATAAGTAAGACGAGAGTAAAAATTACAAGAGCAGACACATTGGTTTTAAGTTTCAGGGGCACTGGCATTATCATTCTACTTTTGTGACTTAAAAGACAATATCTGTGTAATCGTACACCCTAATAGCTGAATGGCGATGATGGATGGTTCCTAAATACTGGAGATAATGAAACTGATTCCGGAAGCGCTATGTATGTCTGATTTGCCTCTTGTGGGCGATTCATTCATATATCAAATATTCACAGAGGGCAGAGAAGGATCCGAGCACAGAAGGATGGTGAATGAATCTGAATATTGAATTGAATCCCAATTGATTGTAGTCTGCACCCTCTAGAAAGTCATCGTTCGTAGAGGATACGGGAGCAAACATTTATATACGGAAAATCTCCGTTTCAAGTTCAAAGCTGTGATTTTAAATTCATGATATCAAGTTCATCGCTGTAATAAACGAGTGTAGGGGCACGTGGAGTAATAGGAAAATACGACGGAGGTTGCTATGACTAACCCAACTTTGGTCACGGGAAACCACAGTCACTATTTGATTATTTCTCTTACGGAATTGACTACCCTTCGAAGATTACGGATGTCTGACCGTAGCTGATATGTCTGACTCAATATCGCTTCTGGCCGATACAAGCGGACCATTTGGCTTTTATCTCTTATTTGACTAGCCGGAAGCACCTGGGAAGCATTACAGGGAAACCGTAGGGTGAACGTAAGGGAGAGCAAGTCTCGAGAGGGTAGACATGTCGAGATATGTTTCTAGTATAAAAATTGTTTATGAAGTTAATCTAGAAAATATGACTAGAGGTCAATTTTCATACCTGAAAATTGGCTATCTTTTAATGAGAGAAAAGTAGCATCAGGATATAGAAGATAATCTCGATGGAAGTGAAAATTGGCTATCTTTTAACGAGAGTAAAGTAGCATAAGCATATAAGATCATCTCGATGGAAATGTTGTAGAAGTGGCGAAAGATGCAATTTCTAAAGTACTATGTTGATACTTTTCTGTTAACAAATAGATGGTAATTATTTACAACAGAAGGTAATTACAATTATTTCAGATGTTTATACAGGGGTGTTAAATTAAACCAAGCTTTATGCTAAATAAAACTTTTTTTCCCAAATGTAAGCGCAGGGATTTGACAATATGGTTTTTAAATGTAATTGTAACTGTTTTTATTTGAGAATTGTTTTTTTTATTAATATACTATTATTTAAGAATTAATCTTACTATTATATAAATACGCTTGAACATTCTGTGTCAAGGTATTATATATTAACAATTAATTTTAATGTTTCGTGTAAAAATATTATATTGTAATATTGGTTTGTATATTTACTTTATAAATGTGATAAAAATATCGTATATATACAATTAAAAAAAAATTAATAAAAAAAAAAAAAAAATATTATAAGCATGAAATAAGTTAACTCTATTTTATTTTCTATTTTTTTATTTGTTTTAATAACATAATTAAGGAGAGGGAATTGCATTGAGTCATAGAGATATGCATAGTTAATATTTATAAATTAAAAAAAATAGTAATAACAAAAAATATCTAAAAATATTGCTAATTTATATGTAATTCTTCATTATTTAATATGCACTTGAGACATAGACATAAAAATAAAGTTATTAATACCACATGATGGGTAATTCATTCTATGTTTAGTTGACATGTAATATTTAAAATGAAAATATATCAATAACAATCAAACGTTTTAATTTTAGCCATAAGTAAAAAAATTCAACATTCATATTAAACAACATAATTTTATATAAAATTTATGTAAACAAAAATAAAATAATTTAATTTAAAAATATCTTATATGTTTACTTTTCATTATGATAGGCATGTGAAATTTCTTCCATACTTAATATTGAATTGATATATTTTAATGTGTGTGTAACACCCCTAGTTTTATGTTTTTTCAAGTTAGACATTTGAACTTCAATACAAAGGGGACTCGACCCCAATGGATAATTATTTTGTGGATGTAATTAATTATTTAATCCTGAAAAATAAATAAAATATTGCTGTGCATATTGACGAAATGAGAATTTTGAGATCACTTGCCAAATCCATAAGGTATGGAAAGAGGCTAAGACTTTCCCCAAAAATATTTCAAAAAAATCCTTGAAAGAATTTATTTCTAATTTAGATTTTTGAGGAAAAATCTAGATTTCCCCAATGATGTGGAGAGTAGTTGGGAAGAGGTAAAAATTTGAAAAGGCAGAAAGAAGCTTTAAAGTCCCTAAAAAGGGAAGCTTAGGCAAATAGGAAGAAAATCATCCTGTAATTCTGGACGCATAATTAGAAACATGCTTTGGGGAGCATAAGCTTAAATAAGCTACTGCAGAATAGATTGGGGTTGGTCTGTTCTTGGAGAAGATCTCAGCTCGAGGGTGAGTTCTGGAGACAAAGGAACTCTAAGGTTGGGAGGATTGGTCATTTGCATAATTGGTATGCTCATAAGATTTTTATGAATGGTTAAAAGAGTTGTTGGAATATTGTACTAGAGCATATTGTAGTTAATATTTTATTTAAGTTAAAATTTTTGTTCCTTACTTTTAACAGAATTCCATAGAAGAAATAACTCTTCCAGAATTCTGTGATGTAGTAGGAGTACAGTGTAAGGAATACTATCAACCAAAATCTCTAGACCATAGGCTGGTCTAAGTCTGGAGATATTAAATAATTCTTTAGATATTAAACAAATTTCTTAGAACAAGTAAAGTGTAACTTTAATCTGCTTTTGCAATATATATATATATATATATATATATATATATATATATAAACTCAATTTCCAAACACTGAGAGTTGAATAGAGTGAGTAGAAATTATTAGTCTCTGTTTGGCTATTTACACTTGATTGCATGTAGTCATTCTATTAGTTAAATGCAGAATATTAAGTTCAAGCAGAAGTACGTATACTAAATTAACAGTACTTAAGGAAGGAAAAGAGACTATTGGTAATCTATGCTTGCTCTTGGTAAGACTACTTATGATAATAATGTTCTGAAAATTTTTTTAGAACAAACTGAAAGATTGCCAGAAGCTATTATTGCTCTCTAAAATTATACTAAACCACATACATGATACCTTGATATATTTGAGAGAAATTCCAAATATCAGTAGTAGATGTCTATATGAATGTATAGGTATAAATTGAAGATCAATTCTTAAACGAGTACCTGTCAACTTAATTATTAACCAGCTCTGCTTATACAATAATAAAGTTAACTCTTTGTCTCTGTGGACAGAGAAACATTATATTGGTATATGAAATTTTGGTTAGTAAATTCTCGGTTGATGGAATTACATTATCAATAAGATGTTACTGTAGAATGATGAAGAATAGAAGTATAATTAGAAACATAACATCAGTGTTGTTTCCACACATATAACTAAAATGGAATAATTATATAGAACTCAAGAGGTTGCATTGAAGCATAGACATTCTATTATATGGAAACTATATTATATCCTCATATGAAGTGATAGGACAAACATAGCAGAAATAAAACCTCTCATTGTCATATGAGACCTCTGCATAATATATATATATATATATATATATATATATATATATCAATGAGAAACAATGAGTTCACATTAATATAACTAGGGTAAATTGAGTTTATTAACCCTCTCGATTTAATAACAAAAAGATATTTCCAACCATTAACACCATGGAGTTAAGGATATTACATAAAGGAATGCTACTATAGGAGGAAAGCATAATACTGGACCTAACTAAAGTCTGTTCTGAAAATTAATTTAAAAATAAACAGTATGGAAAAGTTTTTTAATAACAGAGGGTATTCTGGGAATGATAATAAATTCAACCCAACACATATTTTATGCCACGGAAGTAACCTATTAAAAGGTCAATAGAAAAATGTAATATTTCGTTCGTCTATTGAGAGAAGAATGTCACAGTTTTACCGAACTAAAAGTCCTAATTATTACAACTGTCACAAAATTTTTTACAAAGACAAAACTAAAAACTAAATTGTGAGATGAGACGAAATCTCGCATATTCTATAAAAGCACTCTGGACTTCGAAGCATGAGGTAGGACCGACCTGTGCAGAACAAGTGAACGCAAGCTTCAACCAGATTATAGAGAGGATCAAAGGATTCATTCCTTGAGAATACTCTTAACAAGTCCTTACCTATAAACACCCATGTAAAAACGAGTTAAATTCAAAATTAAATTGGAGACAGAGATAAAAACAAAAATAGAAGAGTGCGACAAATTAAAAATCAAACCAGTAACTACCTTATATAGGTCATATTGAACCAGATTCCTTTACTCTGTAATGTAAAGCAGGAATAATAACGTTAGAGTGATTATTTTACAAATGAAATGAACCAACAGGAGGGCGACGTGAGGGTTGGTGAAAAATCACCTTTCGGTACGATGGGAATTTCCTTCGCTCCTACATATTGAGGAAGCCGACCCCTCTAACCACATGGGGAAAAAATATGAATACTCATACAAGTCAGCTGAGGGAGAAGTCATAACACAAAAAAATTAATTTGAGTATTAACTCCAGATAGCAACGCAATTAAACGATGAAGGGAAACGCTACAAGAGAAGAGAGTAGCTATGATACCAGAGCCATATCGCTTGAGGAATTGAAATGAAAGATGAAAATAACATATATATTATCTCTAATGATAACACACAATGAATCACTTACCAAATACGCAAGGTAGGAAGCATCAAGCCATTCCAGGCGTGAAAATAATACACCAGCTGGGACAAGCATGAGGTCAAACGGCTCGCCTGGAGTGAAGAATGAAACAACAATTGCTGGAGCGGAAAAATGAATTCGACTCAGTTGAGTTTCATATTAATATTGTATGAAACCCTAGAAGTCGAATAGGGATCATCGTCCACGTGTGCGACGATAAACCAGTCCATATCACAAAACTATATAAAATCACCTTGACGGTATAGAGAATAATCACAAGTGATATGATAAGCTTTGGACTTAAGTGCATCGTCCTCAAAAAACCAGAACTCGGTGCATAAAAATTTATGTGGAGTAGAGTCGTAAGCCGTGGAGGATTTGAAGTCGGATTTGGGATTTTTTGGGATTGTAAAGAAACTTAAAAATGTACGTTCCTTAAATGCAAAACCATCATGGTGCTCACAATTATAGCTGGGCATTAAACGTAGGAAATGTTTAATTAATAAGTCTCGAATCCCGAGTGTACCCAAAGGAGTGAATATATAGACATGTATAAGTATCAACACAGATCATAGAATCTACTTAACGTTCCACGCAGGGCTAACGATTGTGTGGTAACAAGCATTCAAAAACGTAGTCCAATTTTGAATGGGACGTATGAGCATAAGTATACATATACATAGTGGGTTAACACCCAAAATCCAAAGATGCATGGTGGTATATGAAAGTGATACGTATAACTTGTAAGTGGGAGACATATAGATATAATGAAGAGGCATAGAATGGGTATATCTTTGATATAGTTTTGTATTTAATGTATGGTATTACATGTGGAAACCTATACAAGGTTGGAGGTGGATTAAAACACCTATGTATATTACTCATGATTTAGTAATATACATATAATAACTTAGTTGGTAGGGAATTTTCTTTAGATTTAAAATATCTACTATCTCTAAGGGGATTTATGAAAATTCTACTATATGTATAAAATATAAAAGACTCAATGGAAAATATTATGTATATAAATATGGAAGACTTCAGAAAAAATAATAATAATAATAATAAAAAATAAAAATAAAAATAAATAAATTAAATAAATAAAAATAATATATATATATATATATATATATATATATATATATATATATATATTGCTTAGGAGTGATGTTACAGTGTGTTATAAACCAAATTTTGCAATATAAATGTTTAGCAAAATATTTTAGCATCAAATATTGATAGAAAAAAACTTTATTGTGGGTTACAAATCAAATATTATTTTTACATCACATGCACACACATTGATATGGAGAGAGAGAGAGAGAGAAGATGGGGGGGGTGGGGGGGGTAGGATCTTTCGAATTCAAGATATGAGGGAATCAAATCACTAGGGGTGCAAATCCTTCCCCATTGAGTTATGTACACAAAAGCATGTTTGTATCTTGAACGATTTGTTAGCTCTTTGCCTTCATAGATCCATCATTCAGATGGATCTATGTTGGTATTTATATACCTTGTAAATATTTTCAAATATTTGAGAGTTAAATATTATATAATATATGTTTAAAATAGGTTTAATCTAATGACGAAAAGTGCGGATTTTTTTACTATTAGGAAACGTTCAATTCCCACAAGGGCCTAACCCTTGAAGCATTGGGAAAAACTTCATTTATTTTTCGAAATTATGGTTGCGTCCATAGAGATTATATTCAATAGCCATTTGATTCATGCACATATAAGTGCATGAAATCCAATGCCTAATTACCCTTAATTTTTAAAACAACGGTGACACGTGCAAGAAAAATACTCATATACCCAAGAGAAAAAAAATCAAAACTCCTTTTCTTCGGTACTTGGAGGGGTGGTAGGTGCATGCAGGGTAATCATATACCCTAGAGAATAGAATGAACACTCTTTTCTTGGGTACTTTGACAAAAAAAAAAGTAGAGGACTATGGTCTCTTCTAGAGGATTCTCCAAGTCCATGTTCTAAACATCCAAAAATTGATAATTATTGGGGATTCTAACAGAATAATCTATTAATTGATCTCTAGAACCTACCTAATCACAAAAAATTCAAAAATATATTCAAGATAATTTTATTATGTCCAAGTAAATGGCAATCTATGGTCTACCCATTGTCTCCTAAGAAAAAACAACTAGAAAATCTAATCTCTTTATGAATGAGGGTTCCTTTGTAGAACAAAGAATTATTATAGTGCATGAATTTTTTCATTATTCCTTAACTCTTCTTAATAAAAAATAGTGTGCTTTAATGAAAAGGAAATTAACCTAAACTTAGACTTAGAAAAGTTGATCCCCTTAGGTGTTTCATGCATGATATTACTGAAATCAAGTGCTCTCATTCCTCACTCGTTCCCATGTTCTTAGGTCTTATACACTTTTTTACTATTTTGCACCTCTGGCTTTAATTATATTCATAAAATTTTTGATATATAATCATTCAAAAATTTGTGGAAATTGATATAAGTATGAGTATAATGTCAATTCTGAGCATGGGAATGATGCATAATTCAAGTTATACATCTCCTCCCACTATGAAGTTGTGGGGTTTTGGTAGAGGAATCAAATGAGAATTTTAATGCAAATTTATGCACTAGTTAGGGAAGAGGCCATCCTACATGATGGAGGAGAATTCAAATCAAGTTTATGGGGAAGCCAAAAAGACAAGTGGAAGGTGATGAAAGAGATGGAGAAAGGGAATACAAGTAAAAGTAAAATGTATTTGGAGAATAATAATAGTTTCATGAACCATGTACATGAATGAATAGCCTAGTAAATCAGCGATTCCAGTGGCTGGTCACCCATGCATTTTGGCAGATGGTTATTATTTTATATGAAATTCAACTTATATTTGTGCTTAAGGTACAAAAGAAAAATTTGAATTGATGATATCAATTAAAGATGAGGAAAAAAGGGTAACAACCTAATTCTCATTAAAAAAAAGGGACAAGGAATTACTTATAATGTTTGATTACTAATTTGATGAGAAAAGTAATAATGTATTCTACAAAGTCTACTTAGTTAAAAAGAAAGAGAATTGAATGCATATAGAAATGAGATAGTTTATAAAATCATGGAGAGATTAATGAAAGATCATAAGAGATATGAGGGAATTGTTTGAGAGAATAATGGAACTAATTTTCCAGTTGTGGTGTAATTAATATGGTTTGTTCATTCTATTTAATGAGTCCATTTGGATAAAAAAATCTAACATATAATGTACATGATTGATTAATAAATAATTTTCCTTACAGGGGAATTATAACGGACATTTTCATTACCTTGTTTCCTATAGGCATATTTTGGGTATATAAATTATTGGGGCCTTTGACGTGTAGGAAATTTATGGTTGCATGAAGTGGTATGAGAGAAGGATAAACCTTCCTATAGAGTTCTACTGCATGTAGAGATGAGAGTAAGTGAGTGAAGAATGGTTTCCTTTTGCATTGTAATATGAAACAATTGTGCGTAAACCAGCGGAACGAGTCAAGTAATCACCACTGTGATTTGGAATGTGAGACAAAAAATGAAATTATCCAAGAAAAGGGTTTGAAAATGTACACAAAACACAGTGCTCTCATTTTCCTACATATATGGGAATTATACAACTACAACGACTCAACAAACAGTGCCAGCACAACTATACACTCCAAGTGGGTTTGCTCCTTTCTAAAGCGCATTGTTTCTAAACTTAGGGGAATACATAGCCAAAAAAACACATCGCATTCCAATCAATAGTGCATGATTTCATCAACACATAGGTGCCATATTTTTCTTTAACAATGATCAATAACCACACACTTTTCTAGCACAACATAGCATGCCCTCATTCACGGGATTTGAACCATTCTCACAAATCACAATGATTTATGGATTCAATATGCAGGTTCTTAATGTAACTCAATGGAATAAGAACACACTTTCAAGGATGATAAATACATAGGAATGAACCCCCAATTACAGAGAGTCTATAAGAAGACAATGATTGAACCCGTTGTTCATCACATGATCTCTAACCCATACATACAGGTAAGTATATGTTCATATCCACATTATTTTTAAACAAAAGCATTTATTTTACACAAAGAAATACAACCATGACACATTTAGATTTTTACCAGGACCAAATTTATAAAAGAAATGATGCAAAAGAATAAAAGGAGATAGCCCCAATTCATACATAAATATATTTATGAATAGACCAATAACCCATTAATCATATACAAATATAGAAGTACAAAACTATAGAGGCATCTAAACAAACCCTTCATAAATCAAATCTAGACATACATTAAACTGGGTAGATTTACAATGTGAGCATGTGAAGCCTAGGCTCGTCATCCTCTCCCTCTTCTCCTAGCGTTAGAGGTTCTCCTCTCTTCTTCCACAACACTTCTCCTCTCTCTCACACACTCTTATTCTCGAACACTCATTTATTTATAAATAAATATAACATGGGTAACCAAGAGTCACAAAGGATGGTTCATTTCCCCTTCTCACAAAATAAGGGAAACTGAGATTACATTTACATTAGAAAATATTGCCCCCAACAGATTCTAAAAAAAAATCACATCCTAATGGAAATATCTACAAAAAATTTAAAATGTCTCCCAACATTATCTTTTTACCATACCATCATGTTGGAAAGCTCCAATCAAGTAGTCATCAAAATTTTTTCTACATCTATGCATCTGCATCAAACTCCCAAGGTACGAAAATATATGACATCTTGGTGATACACATTTGGTTTTTTCGAAAAAAATCAACTTATGAGATGCAACACACCTCTGCAGTAAAAAGTCTCCACCTTGTTGCACGATACCACACCAAAATTTCTCCTAAGTTTTTTCCCTAACTCAACCATCAAATTATTATTTCCTTCTTCATCAACTTTGCAAAGCTAAAACGTTTTCGAATCAAAATCATCCATGAATGGATTTTATAGTGTTCGCACGACAAGGTGCTCTCATTTTCCTGCATATGTAGTAATTATACAACTACACTGACTCAAAAAATAGTGCAAGAAGAAATATAAGCTACAGGAGGGTTTACTCCAATCTGAAGTGCACTATTTTTAACCTCGGGGGAATACATAAACAAAAAAACACATTAAATTTGATTCAATAGGGCATGAGTGAATCTGAACAAATGTTCTCTACTTTTCTTTACCAATGCTCAATCACCACACACTCACCTATGAGAAAAAAACATGAACTCCTTCATGGGTTTGGAACCAGTCCAAAAAATCACAATTATTTATGACTTCAATATGCATGTTCTTAATATAAGTTGATGAAGTAGGAACATGATTTCAAGGATAATCAATACTAAGGAATCAAAACACATTTTCCCACAGTACATAAGAATAAAGTGATGGAACTCATGCTTCATCACACGATCTCTGACCTATACACAAGTAAATATATTTTCATATCCACATTACTTTTAAAGAAAATCATTGATTTGACATAAAGGCATATAGACATGATACATTCAGATTGTTACCATGGAAAAAGATCTAAAAACAATAATGCACAGGAATAAAAGGAAATACACACAATTTTAGATAGAAATCAATTTATCCACAAACCAACAATTCTTTAATCATATATAAATAGAGAAGTGCACAACCACAAAGTAATTAAGAAAATACTTTTCATTAATCAAATCAAGACATATATTAGAATGGCTAGATTTACAATGTGGGCATGTGCAATGTCACGTCTCCCAGACCCAACTTTCTACCCCTATAACATAACTCAGGTATTCTCCGCTTTATGCGCCAGATCACATTGATAATTTTTATACTGAATCACTTACAAATTCAGACTGTTATCTGGATTTTTAAATTTCTTTTCAGTACTTATAGACCACCATGGAATATAAGAATGTTCATGAGATTTTTTTTTTCAGAGTTTTGTCCAACTCTAGATGATCACTAGGCCCTTCCTCAAACTTCCCAGCTTGCAGGCCTTATAAAATTTTCAACATTTAAAGTTGCAGCATCGAGGTATAGATGTATGCCTCCTCACATACATCTATCTATACTCAGTGAACCTCCATTGCTCCAACTACTTTCCCAGCAGTTTATATGGACGGTAAATAGATGCTCGGTTAATGGTATTTTTACATATGTTTAAAATCTTCCCTCACACAAAATTTTATCACACACTAGATTATTCAATAGGATTTCCCCCCCCTTATTTACTGTTACAAACATTCCACCTGGGTGACACTCTGGTACATATTCAGTTGTTCCATGGGAAAACTAGGAAACAGATCCTCTTGCTTCAATCAAATGAGGGTAGAGAATACTGAACTGGATAGTTTAGAATTCCTAGTGTTAGATCCTCGTCCTTAGTTAGGATTCAACTTCTGCATTCATATTTTTACACTTATATTTAATAGAATATTGTAAATTCTAAATTTTACAATTCTTTCCCTTGTAACACAGCTGAGGGTTGTTGTTCCCTACTTTCTGTTATTGATTACAGTGAATTCTGGGCCATCAGTATGGTTATGATAGATTTAGTTATTTGGCCCTGGCTGTTCATGGGTACTGTTTGGTTAACATTTTCTGGTTATACCCACAGAAATTAAATATTTCCTTAAGAAATAGCAAGCTATACCTATACATGGTTACCAGATTTGCTGTTCAATTGATCTGTCATCTCTAACCTCATTACTACCAGATGCTCATCCATACAACCCAACCATTTGTCTCTGAGATCACTAACTTTGGTTTGCCATTACATGAACTACTTAACACTTAATCAATCTAACATTTGCATAATGCATCATAGCATGACAATTCATAAAGAGCATAATGAACCATAACATCACAATTCATAAACTGCATAATGAACCATAACAGCAAAATTCATAAACCATGGACATGTTTAATTCAACTTACAGAAATCTCCCAATTTATGCATGCACACCACTACTATGACCAGTCCACCCAACCTTAGAGTTCGTTTGTCTCCAGAACTCACCCCCGAGCTGAGATCCTCCAAGAACAGACTAACCTCAATCTGTTCTGGAGTAGCTTATTTAAGCTATGCTTTCTCCAAAGCCTGTTTCCAATTCTGCGTCCAGAATTTCAGGATGCTTTATTCCTGTTTATCCTAGGCTTCCCATTTTGGGACTCTTTAAAGCTGCTTTAAGCTTTTCCTCAGCTTTTCCAGCTTTTTCTCACCTCTTCCCAACTACTCCTCTTCATTGGGGAAATTTAGATTTTTCCTCAAAAATCTAAATTAGAAATAATTTCTTTCAAGGATTTTTGAAAGATTTGGAAAAAGTCTTTTCCTTTTCCATCACCTCATGGATTAGGCATGTGATCTCACTTTCTCATCTGGTCATAGTGCATACACAATATTTTATTTACTTTTCATAAAAAAATAGTTAACCACATCCACACAATAATTATCCATTGAGGTCCACTCCCCTTTGGATTTATGTTCAAATGTCTCATTTGAAAAGCATAGAACTTGGGGGTGTTACATATTCCCCCTCTGAAAATAAACACCGTCCTCGGTGTTGACAACTATCTACTTAGTTTATTTTGAACATAATTATGAATGTTGTTCCATCATCTTAGCTTCTCTGTTCCATGTAGCTTTTCAGCAGTAAAGTGCTCCACTGCACCTTTACTCTAGCTACTGTTCGTTTTCACAATTCAATTCCTTCTCGCTTTCATCTTTGAAGTGACTCTGGAAGGAAATTTCTCTTATGGTTCCACCTGGACCACATTTCAAATCAATCATGTGAGAAGCACCATGTAAAAATTAAAAAAAAAAAATTCCAACATGGAACATATCAGGAATTTTACTATGCAAGGGTAAGGCTAATTTATAAGCCATTAGTTCCCCCCCTTTCCAACACCTTCCTCGGTGTTACACTTTAACGTTGACTTTTTCAATTTTGACAAAGATTCCTTCTTTGTCTTTGCTTTGTTTCCAGCAGAGTACTCTCCTGCTTTATGCAGTTGCTTTTCTTTCTACTTCTTTGCAAGAAGTCTGTCTAGAAAATATTTTATTCTGTTTTCCCTGTTCACAATTCATACCAATGAAGAAATGTCAGGTACATACAATTGATCATCCACAACAACATTCTACATTTCAATAACTTAAGAATTTCAGTTATTAGTCAAACCGTTCAGGTTCATAATAGTTCAGTGCAGTTTTAGTACACTACTTATCCTTTCTTGTTTCTTTAGTGAGGTTTTTTTTTTTTTCCTCCCTCAACTTGGTCCAATTCAGCTTTTCTGGAGTTTCTAGGTGATTTATCTTCACCTTTTTCCTTCTTGTTTCCAGAGTGTAAAATTTCCTGTTACACACTTGGCTCAACAATTTTGACAATTTTTCATTAGTACTCATAAATGAATGAAAACAGTTGTACTATATGCATGATTATGCTTACCCTTTTCCAGTTCATTGTTGTACTTCCAGTACCTTCTCATTCATTTTTTTTTTTTCGTAGCTGTATGATTTCACACTATTTCCCCCTATCTTTGAATTTAAGACTCAGGAAAATTACATAAAATTTCTATCAACAACATTTTATAGTGTGAATGCATGTAATCACTATCATTCGTCTCATTCATAAGTATTACTACTTGATAATGTCAAAAATAGAATTTGCCACAATTTTCCCTTTTTTTAAAGAATTACCACAATGTATACATTTTCTTAAAAAAAATTCTTCACATTCTACTGGGACCATTTATTCTACCACCATAGTATTTATTACTCCTTTAACCCTAATTAGAGCAATAATATTCAGCCATATGATAAAATATGTCCTTCCCTTGTACTTGCAGCTTTTAAGGTGAATTCACTTTTAATAATCCCCAGTGAATTAGTATAAAGTTTGAGAAATAACTTAACATGTATGAAGATATTATATTCATACAACTCAACAAGGTTAACATTATAACATATAACCAGATCGCCTATATTTATAATGTTACTTGTAGATTTTAACTGATGTCCCACGTACAATTTGTTTCATTTTATCCTCAATTCCACCACATTGTATATATATATTCCAATAAAGTGAAACATAAAAAAAAAATTCTTTATAAAACTCTTTGTTATATGAACCATTATATTTCATATCCTTAAATCTTCCACTCTTTTTCATATATATATAGAACCACTCTATATATATATATAATCCACAATATATATATAATACAATTCCATCATGTATATATAAAATCCACTGCATATATATATATTCACCAAACATATATATACTATATATATAATCCAAAGAGTTTAATTAATTTTTTTTTTTTTTTTTTTTTTTTTTAATGTACTATACCAACTTACATTTTTCCTTTGTGATGGACTTATAAAGTTTTAATTTGAACCAATACGAGGACAATTGAGAATTTACAACTTATACTTAACATACCTCTATTAAATATAAATTGTTCTTTTTTTCTTATACACCTTTCCCTATATATCCCAATATAACTCTCCTTTTTCTTTTTCAAAGTAACTTGTAACGAAATAGTTAACTAATTACACCTCTTTGGAATTTATCCACTAGATTAAATTTTAATTTAAACACCACCTCTTTAACTTAAAGTTTAAGGTCTACTTTAATTAAAATCCGCCTCCTCTAAAATTACTTTTATTGAACTTTAATTTAACTCCACCCCTTTTAAATTAAAGTTTAAAGTCTCCTTTAATTAAAACCCACAAAGTGAATACTTTACCCTTTTAAACTATTATTTCATTTCATATAAGGTAAGAATGGATATATCACCCTTTTCGAATTCCATGCCACCCACTCATTTAACCATTCTTTAATTATAACTGAGACAATAAGGTTTACATCCACTATAATTATAATAAAATCATTTAACCCTTATTTAATTACAACCAATGCAATAAGGGGATATGTAAGGTTCTCATCAACTATGATTATAATAAAAAGGGACTATATGAAGTTCCCATCGATTATGAGCTAAGGGAGTCGTTATATCCATTTGGAACTAAGGTCACACTTACCCACTTTCGACCTCTAACCTTTTATATCCATTTCCACAACCCAACTATATTTATACTCCTATGGTTATTGCAAGTGTAAAGTCATATATATATAGGTAGAGGCCTAACATTATACCGATTAGCGCCTCGTATATAGATATATATCTGCCCATTATATATGTGTCAGATTATATATATATATATATGTATTTTTCCTCGGCCCAACTTAATTATTAGGTATTGTTAATGTTTCACTTCGGCATCATTTTGGTATATACCTATATAACATATTGTATCATCGCTTGAGTAACCAACTACGCGGTTCACCCGATAACTTCCAAGCTGCATGGAAAAGAATGGTGATTATTTATCTGCCCTTCACGCTATATGGTTTCACCACCCTCACCTATATAAATCAAGATCATGTATGATGTATGGTCTTATATATATTTAACACACGTACCTTGGCTCTACAAATGTATGACCACCATTTTTGCAATTTACATGATACCCGCCTACCATTAACCTGACACTATATGCGCCTCCACGTGTAGGTTAAGGATAGAATCACCATATTTATATATATAGAGGTGCCATATATATATAACATATTTATATCCAAGCCCTTTTCCATAGCTAACCAAATATAAATTTCATGAGTAAATATATATCACTTATATATATATTTATATATATAACCTGTTTACATTCAAGACCTTTGCCACAATATATATATATAGCATATATAGGTCCAAAATCTTTTGGAAACACCACGATTTAAACTTTGTTTATAGTTTAAGGGGTAAAAATTCTATTAACCCAATTATCGACCGAGGCCCTTTTTCATTTCCATTTTCAATATATATGCCTTTAGGTCATTTATTCTTACCCATCGAGATATTTATATAACCAAGGAACTGTTAACTCTTATTATGGTTTAATATGGTATACTCCTAAGTATATACCTTTCGACTATATTTAATTTCATGTCATTTATATGTATATGCACACCTATAATGATATAAAGCAGTTGTAGGTTAAAACTCTTTTGTATATTTAATTTAAGCGCAATCATATCCATAGATGCCACGCCTGCATTGAAAGGACCTCCTTTAAACTTTCATTTCATTATTCCCATATTTATCGGCCACGGGTAACGTGAGAATACTTTGATTATACCATATCATGGTTACATACGATAACCTTTACCCACGTTTACCATGGATGCAGTTAGGGTTTGTAACTCTGGTATGGTAGCCCGCCGTCCGCACAGGTAGCGACTCCACCACACGGCTGTTTTCAAATACCACAGTCGAATCAAACCCTAGGCTGAGCCCTACTCCTGCGCGCACGAAATACGATTTCGGTTTCTGGTTTTTGTGTGCAGATGACAGGTTTCTTGGCGGCCACAAGCGTCTGGTTGCGTATGACGGTTTCCGGACTGTGACAACGACTCCTGCCACAACTCATTTCTCAACAGCTGGAGAAGAGAGAGAGGGAAGGTCTTTTCGATGTGCCATCTCTCCTTAATTCGCCTGCAACCCGCCCCTCAGGTACTTTGAACAGGCTTAAAGTATTATTAAGCTGACAAAAGGGTACCCAGGGTTGTAGCTCATCGCTGCTCTGGAAATCCTCTTCGAGATTTCGCAACAAATCGACTTAGCTGGAGGGTACCTGAATAACTTTGTGAACAGGATTTCCCGTACCTGTAGCGCTTTTGATTTAGGGTTTTGAGTTCCTTATTAACCTTTCACGGTCTCAACCTGTATTACTACTCGCCTCCTTCCTTCGCTGTTTCGGGTCTTGCTAATTCACGGCTGCGGTGTTTTTCATCACCGGCTCGCCTTCTACCACTCCGGCCTTACCTGGGTATTCTGCAATTTATGGGTTTTCTTTCACAGTAGAACGTGTTCTGAACATGGTTTTTTTTTTTTCTAGAACTGCCTTTTTGTGGCTTTATACTAGCGATCATACGGTTTGCTTCACGGAAATATTGCAGGTTTTCAGGTTGTTCCTGTGGGGGGTTTGCAGGAAACGATTCAGAGATGCCGCGACCATCATGGCGTTGGCTTGAGAAACTTTTTTTTTTCTATTTGGCATTATTTATCCAGCACAATGAATCGATCATGGCCCGTAATAATTTGGCTATCAGTTTTCTGAAGCGCTGTTAATATATTTCATGTTAGGCGTTCATAGTTATTTGTTGACTATTTAATAAATCACATATATACATATATTGGAGTGAGGGTCGAATAACTATGTTCGAGTTCTCAGCGCCTTCTTGTTTACTTTTTTATTTCTTATATTTTTTTATTTATAAGTTTCAGTTATGTTTAACCCTGCTATTTAAATGCGTCAGGGTTTGATTTATATGCATATATCCTTCCACGTAACCCTAAACCACCGCGCGAGTATATTTTTCTTTTCTCTTGTTTGATAGTTCATGCAGAAGGTAATTATACTATTACTGTTAGAACTATGGCCCACGGCCGTTGTAAACGATCTGGATGAGTATATATATATCCATAAGAATGTTCTATGGACATCGCGCCCTATAGGTATATGCTCAACTTACTTCTCGACTGTAACATTAGGTTCAACATTTAAAGTAGATATTCAATTTTTTTTTTTTTTTTTTATATGCCGGGTACGTGCTATGAGTGTCATAGTCGTTCAATGATTTACCACGTATTGTTATAATATGACCATACTTCTGTTCGATTAGCGATGATGATCACCAATATATATTGCGTTGATTCATTTTGATATCGCTTTTCTTTTTAATTATATGTTCGTATATATATGTGTTTCACAGTTTTATAAAATTCTAATATATATACGCTCATGCCGTGCCAAAATTCTAATATGATACTATACCTGTTATATATTAGTGCTTTTCTCAAAATAAAACTGATCATCGATATAACATCAAGCACTTATTTCGTTCTTGGAACATATAAAATTCATATATGTTTATATTTATGGCTCAATTGAAACTTAGGTTAACAAGAATTAAATCGTGTACTCTCCGATCTTGTTAATATATATATGTAGCGTTTTGAATGCATAAATATATAAGAACTCGAGGATTTATGCTACCTAGATATATAGGTTTTTATTCCTATGTATACATATAGGTGCTTTGTATATCTACGTATCCTTTTTATCAAAATGGATTAAATGAGTTATGTGCCACGTATTTACTCCCCCCCATTTGGGGGTATATGTATTCATTCGATAGTTCATGGGAAATTAAACTTTATACATAAATTCAATCTTTTGCCCTAACACTTAATTAAAAGGTTAGAGATGAATTCGGCATACAAATGCGCTATATTATTTTTAATTAAATAGTATTGCTTTAATACTTTGTTTAGTAGGAATAAGTATTACAAAGTCATCGTTTTAATTTATATGGTCCAGTTGCTATATGTATATATGCATTCTATAGTGCATGACTAGGATTTATGCTACACTAAGCATAAATTAACTTTAGGTCCTTAATGTTTATTTCAAGGTTTAGTCTTGAAGTTATAATAGCAATTATTCTAACATTGTTATTGGTACTATCACCCTTCTATGGTGCAGATTTCCTTGGTAGTTTAATCACAATGCAAGATACACACTCTAGAGTCCTTACTCTGAGATTCTATTTTCCTTTTGAGGTAGACTCATAGGTATTCAATAGTGCTGGACTAGAGGACAGAATTTATAAATTAAGCCCTTTACTGAAATAATTGTTTTCCAAGAGTAAGGGTAGTTCTGAAAAGGCAATATACACTTATGACTGTTATCAACATCATATAGAGTAAAAATTTATTATTCTCTTCTTT
>JAXQQM020077861.1:0-147138 GCA_034641835.2 Pinus albicaulis
TAGTAGCAGATTGTAACACCCCCAATTTGTGTGTGTTGAATTTTTAAAGTTAGACATTTGAACTTAAATCCTAAGGGGGTGGACCCCAAGGGATAAGTATGGTGTGAATGTATTTGCATATTTTATTTGAGGAAATAAATAAAATGATTGTGCAATTTGACCAAGATGATAATTAGAGATCACTTGCCAAATCCATGAGGATGGATAAGGCAATAAATCCCCAAAAATCTTTCAAAAATCCTTGAAAGAAATTTATTTAGATTTGAGGAGGAATCTAAATTTCCCCAATGAAGAGGAGTAGTTGGGAAGAGGTGAGAAAAAGCTGGAAAAGCTGAGGAAAAGCTTAAAGCAGCTTTAAAGAATCCCAAAATGGGAAGCCTAGGCTAAACAGGAAAGAAAGCATCCTGCTATTATGGACGCAGAATTAGAAACATGCTTTGGGGAAATATGAGCTTAAATAAGCTGCTCCTAGGCAGATCAGGGGTTGATCTGTTCTAGGAGGTGATCTCTGCTCGGGGGTGAGTCCTGGGAGACAAAGAGGACTCTAAGGTTGGGAGGTTGGTCATTTTGCAGATTTTGTGGTATGTTCTGAAATTCTTGTTACTATGTCTTATTACAGTATGAATTGGCTACATATAAAATTGAATTTTATGACAATGAGAAATTTTGGTACTACATTTAACAGAATCTATCCTTAGGTATTCACCTTCCAGATTTTGTTTAGTTGTAGACCAGAAAGTTCATAGAGTAGAAACTCCAGAATCTCTAAACCAAGGTTGGTTAAATCTGAAGTTACTTAGTCCCCATGGATCATTAAATATTATTTTGTTCCTGCATATACAAATGGGATATTTTATGCTCTTATGTATGCTAGAAAAGTAGTATAACAGCAATGAAGTATGCATGGTATATAGCAAAACGAAAGAAAGCAAGATATTAGAATGTGACAAAAATATTGTGCTAGAAAAAGAGTCATTCTAATCTATATGAGCATTATAACATTTATAAGGGTATAAATTTCATCTCTAAATCTATTATTACTCATTGGAAACCAGTAGCATAGCAAAATACTTGACTTATAACTTAGGTTCTCTAGTTAAACACCATTGAATACCTATAGGCATATCTCAAAAGAAAAATAAAATTTTCAAGCAATGATTCTGGAATATATAGTTGGAACTTTTGTGAAACCCCAAAGTAAATCTACTCTATCGAGGTGTTATAGCACCCATAGCAAATATAGAGTATTTTTGTATTTTGACTTCATCTAGCAACCTTGAAATAAACATTAGGGTAATGGAGTTAAACTATGCTAAAGGTATATCATTAATTAAACTATCGAACACTTATATCTATATGCATTTAAAAACCAAAAAGCGTATATAGATTACAAGCATCGAGTATTATACAAATTCAATCCTTACTAGCCTCGGCTACAAAGGAGTCATATATATACATTAATGTTATATAACATAAGGGCGATACAAATGCAAATCCCATATTTCAACGATGTATGTTAAAAGGGAAGCATAACCATGAAACGTATATATATGATCATATATGTCCAAAAAGAGGATATCAGAACGAAGCAAGGTAATATACATAATTACTATCGCTAATGGAACGTAAGAATAGTCAAATCATAAAAATGCGTGGCGAGCAATTAAACAACCTATACTCAACGAAGCTATCGGACTGTAGGGACAATGATGCATCACGGCATTGTGGAGATCTGTCCACGTTAATTTAACACGAACCAAGGTGAAAAATAAAATGACAATACGACGCGTAACCACAGCTCTAACTATAATCATTACGAAATAGCATGGAGCCTTCACAGTTTTAACAAAAATTATTACGCGACAAAGTAGAGTTCTACGGAGCCGAATATATGATTCCACATTTTATATTAGTTGCGGTTGCAGAGTGTGGAGAGTTCTTCGACACACGGTAAAATAAAACGTTAAAATAACCAGAGAATAAACCTCACCTCTGTCCGCCCGAACGCTGTCATTATTCCCCTATTCGATCACAGAATGCATCTTGTTAGAGTACAGAGAATTTAGACGGAAGAGTTAGATTCCGTAGCCATTCGGCTCGTAGAATGAAACGAAACAATGGAAATACAATAAATGAACGGGTTATTGATGCCGAAGGAGACAGCTTAACAAAACGTATGACAATAGACAAATTATGGAAACCGAGCTTCTTCCGTTGTTCCGAATATAATGATTGAAAAAAAAATAGTAAAAGGCCAAAACAGCTATATGACGGGGCGTAGTGTTAATAGGGAATAGAAATCTCTGAAATTTGCCCTGCAAACCCCAAAAGCCCGAAGCCAGCGCCCTGACAAGAGTAGAAAAACAGATTAGTGAGAAGGGCAACTGTATCCACGTTTCAAATCGATATAAAAAAAAAAAAAAATTATATAGGGACGTGGAAAGCCTGTATACCGACCTTCATAAGCATGAACCCCGAACGCATTCATTAAAGGCCAGAAACCTGCAACGGTTCCGTGGAACAAACAGTAAGAGCGTAGTACGCATAGCTGATATAAATCAACAGAATGAGAGCTTGCTAGATAGGAAAAACAAATGAAGAACATGTTCTACGTTACAGGAGATCCATAAATAGTTGAATAACCAGGTAAGGTAGTTGGCTGGAGAGTGCGAGTTGGCGAAGCAAATCCAGAAGCTCTTAATTCAGCAGAACCTGAAACCATGAAAAGAAGGAGAAGAATAGGAATGGGGTCTGGGCCGTGAAAGATAAATAATGAACGCCAAACCCTAAAACAAGAGCGCTAAAGGTACTGGGTAAAAACAAAAATCCTGTTCCCGGATTTACTCAGGTACCTTCCAGAGAACTCGACGTACCCAGAAATCCCGGAAAGGATTTCAAGATCAACTCGGCTCTGCCACCGGGGTACCCTCTGGCCAGGTTAATAGTAATTTAAGCCGGTTCAACGTACACAGGGCGGGTTGCGGGGAAAATTCGGGGAAAGGTCGCATCCTTTTTCTCTTCCTCTTTCCGGCTAGTGGAAAAACACATTCTCGGTACGGGAGTGGTTGTGAAAAAAACAAAGTTTGGGCGGTGTCCGTGCAAACCAGGCTCACATACAGAGCCAGCGCCAATGACCTGTCACTGCAAGCGGCAAGATGAATACGTGTTTTAAGGTTTAATGCTATGTCTGATGGTAGCGTGTCATCTCCGCAGAGGCAGGGATAAAAATCGGCTTACCCTTGTCGGATGGTTACAATATCGGGGTTTCAAACCATAACTCGCGCAAATGGAAAAACGCGGGGGTAGGGTTCATCATACGTAACCATGTATATAGTGGCAGTTCAATTAATTATACAAAAATGTCTTGATTTACATATGCTATATAGCATTATAGGTGCTACGTATATATATATATATAGGCAAGGTTAATTTTGATAAAGGTCTTGGATATAAATATGTCATATATATAGATAGGTGTCACACTTATAAGTGCGCGACGTCATGTTATAATATGAATGCATAGGGTGTATAACGTATAGCATAGTGTTATATAAATATATGGTATTACATTTCTACATATGCCTCTTATATAGGTATGTGTGCATTGAAACATATTATAACAATGATAATTGTATGTGGTATATAGACAAGTTATATCACTACACGTATGCAGGCAAGTAAGTTATCAAAGGTTATATATATGTATATATGTGACATAAAAATATGTGTATGGAATAGGTGGTTATATATTGATGGGCGTCAGCTCATAGTCTTATCTAAGGATATTATAAAAATATATATGAGGCACTTATATATATATATATAAAGGTTATGCATAGAGTTATGCACATCTTAATTATTTCTGTCAAATGATAACCATACGTGGGTTGCATATTTATATACATGTATGCTTTATAATTGTATATAGGTGTTATATGTTGACATATAGGTGACATACGTGTGATCGCATGAAAATGATTGTACATAGAGGCCTTAAGAGAGGCATGGGATCTTAGGTATATAGGTGAACTGTGCACATGGAAAATATTAAATGTTATTAAAAGGGGATAGAAAATAAAAATGATACCAAAAGTTAAAGAAGATATTGAAGGAATAAGCGGAAAATATAACATTTGATGGAAAAAAAAAAAAAAAAATTTCATAAACTAGAGGAGTGACAAATGGTATCAGAGCACCGGTTACAAAAATTGGGCTGTCAATTTTGTGCTCACTACTTATTACATATTTTGTTTTTTTTGAAGTTTTATGAACTTTTGCTAATCTGTGTTGTAAGTGTGTACAGTTGAAATGGCTGAAGGTGAAGGGATTTATGTGGATCTGCGGGATGAGTTTGCTACTCCAGATCCCAATGCACAGGTAATGGCTATGTTGCACAGGCTGCAACGAGAATTGGCTGAACTGAGAAGCCAGAATGACATGTTGTCATCAGCCAGTAAGGAGCAGGAAAAGCTCATCAGAGAACTAACTTCCCGGAACAGCCAGGAAGGTGAAGGTTCCGGAAAGAGAAAGATGGATGAGTCTGATGATGATGATGCTGCTAGACAGCAGCATAAACAGAAAAGAGAATTGCAGGGAGAATTTAGAAAGATCAAACCTCCTTCCTATGATGGGGAGAAGGAGGAGGATGCTGAAGCTTGGTTGCTGAACATGATCAAGTATTTTCAAGTATATGAATATGAGAGTAACCTGAAGGCCAGATTAGCTGTGTATCAGCTACAAGGAAAGGCTACACTGTGGTGGGAAGAGACAAAAATGGTGCATGCCATTGATGAAAAGACAGTTACTTGGGAAGAATTTCAGGCTAAGTTCAAAAATCGTTATTTGAATGAACGTTATTATGATGATAAAGCAAAAGAATTCCATGAACTTAGACTAGGACAGCTCACTATTGATGAGTTTGTCACTAAGTTTACCAATTTACTGAGGTATGTTCCTTACATAAGGGAAGAAAAAGCAAAGGTTCAAAGGTTTTTGAATTGCTTACCTACTGTGTACAAAGAGAAAATTGAGTTTGACAACCCGAAGACAATGGATGAAGTTGTTAGAAAAGCAAGATTATGCTATCAGCAGTTTAAAGGTAAAGCTGAACAAGGGAAGAGCTGGCTGAACAAGGGTGAGTTCAAAGGTAAAAGACCAAAACCAGCATATCTAAGAAATTTTGGTAGAGATCATCAGTGGAAAAATTCAATAAACCAAGAGAAAGTCAAACTGCTCAGTCCCAAGTGGCTTCAAAACCAGTAGAAGGGAATAAAAAGGAAGGGACAGTAAGAATGAAGGAACCTTTGAAATGTTGGGGCTATGGAGAACCCCATATGATGAGGGACTGCCCCCATCGAAATATTCATATGATCAGCAGAGAGCGAGAGGCAACAACAGTCAATGACATAGCCAGAAACATACCAACTATCAGTGCAGCCCTGGAAAATCGGCAAGCAGAACATCAAGCAACCATGGTGGAAATAGAGGGTAAGATTTCTGACATACCTATTACTGTTTTGATTGATCCAGGTGCTTCTTTGAGTTACATTAGTCCTGGAATTGTAGAACAATGTAAAATTAAACCTGAAAAATTTCAGCAGTCATGGTTGGTACAGCTGGCCACTAGAACTAAGAGAAAAGTCACACATAAATTGCCCAAAACAGCAATACAAGTAAACGGCTTTCCAACAGAAGTAAATTTGAATATATTGCCATTAGGATCCTATGATCTGCTGATAGGAATGGATTGGCTGGAAAATAAAAAGGCTCTGATGAACTGCTGGGATAAAACCCTGCATTGTGTGGATGAGAAAGGGAAACCTTTTACACTAAAAGGGAAACCAAAATCCATTTCAATAAGACAAATATCAGCTTTACAATTAAAAAGAACCGCTAGAAAAGGATACCAAGTCTATGCAGTGCATATAGAAGAAATAGAACAGCAAACTGAGGAAGAGTTACTGGATGCTATACCAGTCATTAGAGAATTTAAGGAAGTTTTTCCCAAGGAAATCCCTCATCTTCCCCCCAAAAGAGAGATTGATTTTTCGATCGATCTGGTACCAGGAGCAACACCTATTTCCCGAGCACCTTATCGAATGAGCCCTCCTGAACTAATGGAACTGAAAATGCAATTACAGGAACTGTTAGATAAAGGGTATATCAGACCAAGTGTGTCTCCTTGGGGAGCCCCGGTTTTATTTGTGAAAACGAAGGATGGAACTTTTAGGATGTGCATTGATTATCCTCAACTGAACAAATTTACCATTAAGAATAGATATCCACTTCCTAGAATTGATGATCTTGCAGTCAAGTGAGAGGAGCTTCGGTCTTCTCCAAGATAGACACGAGAATTCCAGGTATCACCAGCTCGAGAATTAAAGAAGAAGACATCAACAAAACATCATTTCGAACTAGGTATGGGCATTACGAATTTGTAGTCCTACCTTTTGGTTTGACGAATGCCCACCACCACTGTATATGTCGATGAACGATGTCTTTGAATAAGTATTTGGAAAAATTTGTTCTTGTGTTCATAGACGATATCTTAGTCTACTCTAAAAATGAAGATGAACATAAAGAACATACGAGAATAGTGTTACGGAACTTTAAAAGAAAACCGGCTATGTACCAAGTTCGACCAAACGTGAATTTTATAGAAGATAAAATTCAATATACGAGTCATATAATTTACGAAAAGGGGTTGGCAGTTGACACGAAAGATAAAAGCCATTAAAGAATGGCCGGTTCCCCATGATGTCTCGGCGGTAAGATCATTTATGGGATTTGCGGGCTATTATCGCGGTTATTGGAGAGATTCTCGGCTATAGCAAATCCCATAAACACTCATTACAAAGGAAGGGTGTTAAAGTTCGTTGACGGGTAATCCAAAACGGAGTTTTGAACGATTGGAAACGAGAAACTTTATTTCAGCTCCTATATTAAAAATTGCTGATCTGATCAAGAGTTTGTTGTATGTCTACAGAGATGCTTGCGAGAGAAGGGGTTTGGGAGGAGTTCTGTTACGGGGAAATTCACTCATTGCCTATGAATCTAGGGGCGAAAGTGCGGCAGAACGAGAATTATGGTGCATATGATTTGGAATTTGCGGTTGTTATTCATGCTTTAAATGTGGAGGCACTGCTCTGTATACCGGGAAGAAGTTCACTTTGATAAAGTAAGTCATAATAGCCTCAAATATTTTTTTCTCCCAATGGCTTTGAATGCAAGACAAACCCGGATGGTTGTCTTTTCTAAGTGAATTTGATATGGACATAAAACATATCGAGGGAAAGAAAATAAAGGATTCTTTGATGCATTAAGTAGAAATGCTTGTCAACATCTAAACGACATAGGGAGTAGTGCCCGAGATGGAGATAGAGGAATTGGTGGTAAAAGCGGCAAATCGAGGTCCCTACTGAAACACTCTTGGTGAAACTACGAGAAAAGGGATAAAGCGAAAAGTTTTACTAAAAATCAAAAAGTGCTGCTCTATTACAAAAACGGGTTGTATATCCCCCGATATAGAGTCATTGAAAAAAAGAAATTCTAGAAGAATATCACAAACGGCCTTATCGGGACATCCGGGATACCAAAAGATGTTAACGACCTTGAAGAAGAAGTTGTTACGGCTAGGAATGAAAAGAGATGTGGCGAGTATTTAGGTAGATGTATGGAATGTCGGTTAGTCGAAAGTTGAACGCATCAACACCCCGGCGGGGGCTTTTAAACCCGCGGTTGATTGCGGAATGGAAATGGGACACGGTTTCCATGGATTTTATAATAGGATTACCCAAAACTAAGTGTGACATGATTCTGTAATGGTAGTAGTGAACACTCTCACCAAAGGCGCCACTTTATCACAAGTTAAAATCTACCTTTGGAACGACTCAGAAGTAGCAAATGTTTTCTAAAGGAGATAGTAAGGCTTCATGGAGTGCGGAGGTGATTGTCTCAGGATCGGGATGCAAGTTCACGAACGACATTTTGGAAAGGATTTTTGCGGGAATGGGTACTAATTTGAATTTTTAGTACGCTTACCATCCTCAAGGCGATGGGAAAACGAGAAAGGAAAAACCAAATTTTAGAAGATATGTTGAGAATGTATGTGATGGATAGGCCATCAAAATGGGAAGAGTATACGCATCTAGGCGGGTTTGCCTATAATAATAGCTACCAATCCTCTATTAAGATGAGTACGCGTTTTGAGGCACTCTATGGAAGAAAGTGCGAGTACTCCTTTGAGTTGGAGTCAACGAGGAACATGAGCGGGTGTTGGGACCGGATGCATTACGAGAAATGGAAATTATTGTCGAACGAATACGAAGAAATATCAAGATAGCACAAGATCGCCGGAAAATTTATGCGTAAGAAAGAAGTGCACCGAGAATTCAACGTGGGGGATCATGTGTGTTACGCATCAAACCCAAAGAGCACACTTTGTCTTGGAAGTTATGCCAAACATGCAGATATTGTGGGCCTTTTGAGGTGTTAGAAAAGGGTGGGACAGTGGCTTACAAGGCGGCTTCTCCCATAGTTGATTGGAATGTTGTACGGGTGGAACCCGAAGGGGAGTTTGCCGAACCGCTTCAAACTATTGGAGCGGGAAGGGTGAATTGAAGAGAAACGAACGGTAGTCGAGTAAAAGTGCGGTGGAAGCACTTCTTGCTGAAAAAGCTACAGGAAAAGGGAAAGGCCCGGGAAATGATGGAGAAATATCCATTTTTGTTTAAATGAACTCTAGTAGTTGAATAACAACACGAGAGCGGTTTTATTTTCGGAGGGGGAATATACTTTTGATTTATGTGTTGAATTTTAAAGTTAGACATTTTAACTTGAATCCTAAGGGAGTGGACCCCGAGGATAAGTATGGTGTGAATGTAATTGCATATTTTTATTTGAGGGAAATAAATAAAATGATTGTGCATTTGAGCCAAGATGAGATTTAGAGATCACTTGCCAAATCCATGAGGATGGGTAAGGCAACAAATCCCCAAAAAATATTTCAAAAATCCTTGAAAGAGATTTATTTAGATTTGATGAGGGAATCTAAATTTCCCCGATGAAGAGGAGTAGATGGGAAGAGGTGAAAAAGGCTGGAAAAAGTGAGGAAAAGCAAAAGCGACTTTAAAGAATCCCAAAAGGGAAGCCTAGGCTAAAAAAACGAGAAAGAAAAGCATCCTGCTAATGCAGGGCCTTGAGAATTAGAAACATGCTTTGAAATATGAGCAAATAAGTTGCTCCTAGGCGGTCGGTTGATACGCTGCTGGGAAGTGATCTCGGCAGGGGAGAATCCTGGGAGATAAAGAGGATTCTAAGGTTGGGAAGGTTGGTCATTTTGCGGATTGGTATGTTGAGAAATTCTTGCTTACTATGTCTTTTTATAGTATGAATTGGATATATATATATAAATTTAATTTTGTTAAAATGAGAAATTTTGGTACTACATTTAACGAATCTATCCTCGGGGCATTCACCCTCGATTTTGTTTAGTTGTAGACACGAAAGTCCATAGAGTAGAAACTTGATCTCTAAACCAAGGTTGGTTTAAATGCGAAGTTACTTAGCCTCTGCGATGATCGATTGTTAGTTTTGTTCACGATGGGCACAAATGTGATAATATATGCTTATGTGTATGCTAGAGAAACATTATGGCGGTACTAAAGTTAAACATTATACTTACGAACAGGCGAAGGTAAAATTTAGAATATGACATTCAAAATTGTATAGAAAAAAAATACTTCTATTCTATTTGATTGATATAATAGCTACAAATGGTTAGATTGCATTCGAAATTCCTCCTAAATCTTTGAAGACAAGTATTATAGCCCGCAGTTAAATTTTTAATTAAATTCCCTTGGTACATCACTATGGATTACCAATAGGTATCTCAAAAAAAAAAAAAATGAAAATAAATTTATGCATAAGGACTAGAACATGGAATTCGAATTCGATTAAACTACAGACAAATCTATACTATAACGGGGGTATAGCCCTCATAGCAATGATAGAATCTTTTGATTTAACCTCATTTCTACTCTCCATGGAATAAACATTAGTGCGATGAGAAATCTGCAAGTTAATGGCCAACAGCATCGTGGAACTTTTGACTACGTATATATATATGTGCATTTAAAAAAAAAAAAAAACCCCTTGATGTATGTATAATACCAAACTATAAGAGCACTACCCTCGTAGCTCCTTATTCGCAAGCTGACTATCAACGAGCTATATATATATATATATGGGCTTATATGTCCCAAGGTCAATATAAAGGTAAACCTATATGTAAACGATATCGGTAAGAAGGAAGGCGGAGTTATGAAGCTGACACATACATATGAACATATATGAAAAAGTGGTATATCAAAGTGAATAAATAAAACATATGGGAGATAAGAACCTGAATATATTTATATAAACCCTATATATTCCAAAGGGAACATATATGCGCATCATATATATATGAGATGTAAAAAAAAAAAAAAAATAAAGGTACCACATTATATACATATGAATATATTTGCATCTTTAACGTTACCTTTAATTCTGGAAATATGCATCGTAATCCAATAATTCCCGGAACAGCCAGGAAGGCGAAGGTTCCGGAAAAAGAAATATCGATGAGTCTGATGATGATGATGCGCTGGGCAATGGCGCATAAACGAAGAAAAGAGAATTGCGAGGAGAATTTGAAAAGATCAAACCTCCCTCTTATGATGGGGAGAAGGAGGAGGATCTTGAAGCTTGGTTAACTGAACACAGCGATCGAAGTATTTCAAGTTTATGAATATGAGAGCAATGCAGAGGCTAAGATTAGCATTTGTGTACACGTTCTGAGGAAAAGCTTGCTACGGGTAGGAAGAGACAAAAATAGTGCATGCCATGGATGAAAAAACAGTTACTTGGGAAGATTTTCAGACTAAGTTCAAAAGTCGTTACTTAAATGAACGTTATTATGATGATAAAGCAAAAGAATTCCATGAACTTAGGCTAGGACTGCTCACTATTTATGAGTTTGTCACTAAGTTTACAAATTTCTTCGAGGTAATGTCCCTTACATTAGGGAAGAAAAGGCAAAAGTGCAAAGGTTTTTAAATTGTGCGCCTACGTAGCCTGGGAGAAAATTGAGTTTAATGACCCAAAAACAATGGATGAAGTTTGTTAGAAAAGCAAGATTATGCTATCGGCCCGATTTAAAGGTAAGGCGAACAAGGGAAGGGATGGATGAACGAGGGTGAGTTCAAAGAAGAGACCAAAACCGACATATTTAAGGAATTTTGAGGTAGAGACCATCAAGGAAAAAGTTCGACAAGCAAAAAGAAAGTCAAGGCGCTCGATCCCAGTGGTTTCAAAACCGATGAGAAGGGAACGATAAAAGGGAAGGAGACGATCGAGAATGAAGGAACCTGCGAAATTTGCAGGGGTACATGGAGAACCCCATATGATGAGAATAACATCCCCATCGAAAATATACACACGATCGGCGAGAGATCTAGAGGCAACAACGAGTCGATGACATGGCCGGAAACATACCAGCCTTATCGGTGCGGCATTGGAAAATTGTGAGGGCGAACATCAAAACGACCATGGTGGAAATGGAGGGTAAGATTTACGACCTGCATTCTTGTTTTTGATTGATTCGGTGCTTCTTTGAGATACATTAGTCTAGGGTGGCAGAAAAATGTAAAATTAAACACGAAAAATTGCGTAGGTCATAGGTTGTAGTACGGTAAGCCACTTTGGAGGCCAGAAAAAGTCACACATAAGTTGCCCAAAACGATACAATTAAATGGGTTTCCAATGATAAATACGAACATATTGCCATTAGGATCCTATGATGCGATAGGAATGGATTGGGCACGGGAAAAGAAGAAAGCCTTTGATGGTAACGGGATAAAACCACACATTGTGTAGATGAGGAAGAGGAAACCTTTTACAACGAAGAGAGCAAAACCCATTGTAGTAAGACAAATATCATCTTTACAATTGAAAAGAACGACTAGAAAAGGATACCAAGTATATGCGGTGCATGTCGAAGAAATAGAACATAAAGGCGAGGAAGAGTTGCGGATGCTATACCCGGTCATCGAGTTTAAGAAGTCTTTCCCGAGGAAATCCCTCATCTTCCCCCCCCAAAAGAAGATTGACTTTTCTATAGAGGCGAGTGCGGGAGCTACACCTATTTCCCGAGCCCCTTATCGGAATGAGTCCGCAGGCGATGGAGCTGAAGATGAAGGCGCAATGGTATTGGATAAGGGTTACGGTAGACCAAGTGTGTCTCCATGGGGAGCACTGTTATTTTATTTGTTAAAGAAGGATGGAACTTTTAGGATGTGCATTGGTATAAATCGACTAAACAAGTTGACCATTAAGAATAGATATCCACTTCCTAGGATTGATGATCTTTTTTATCAGAGTGAGAGGAGCAGGTCTTCTCCAGAGATAGACCTAAGAATTGCGGGTATCACCCGACTCGGAAATTAAAGAAGAAGACATCAGCAAGCATTTCGAACCGGTATGGGCATTACGAATTTGTAGTCCTACCTTTTGGTTTGACGAATACCCCTATGCCATAACTATGTGTCGATGAACAATGTCTTTGAATAAGTATTTGGACAAATTTGTTCTTGTGTTCATAGACGATATCTTAGTACACTCTAAAAATGAAGATGAACATAAAGAACATTTGAGAATAGTGTTGCGGACTTTAAAAAGCGACTATGTACGAGTTCGGCCAAATGTGAATTTATAGAGATAATTCAATATGGGTCATATAATTTCTGAAAGGGGTTGGCCGATTATTTTGAAAGATAAAAGCCATTAAAGAATGGCCCGGTTCCCGATGTGTCTCGCGGTAAGATCATTTATGGGATTTGCGGGCACAATATCGCGGTTGTGGAGAGAGATTCTCGGCCTGCATCGATCATAACCTCATTACAAAGGAAGGGTGTTAAGTTCGTGTGGGCCGAGAAATGTCAACAGGTTTCGAACAATTGAAATGACTTTATTTCAGCTCCTATATTAAAAATTTCTGATCTGATCGAAGTTTTGTATGTACGGATGCTTGCGAGAGAAGGGGTAGGGAGGAGTTGTTACGGGGAGAATTCGATCATTACTGTGAATCTAGGAAGCGAAAGTACATGAAACAAAATTATAGTGCATATGAGATTTGGAATTTGCGGCTATTATTCATGCTTTAAAAATGTGGGCACTATGTATTTGAGAAGAAGTTCACTTTGATGGTAAGTCATATTAGCCTCAAATATTTTTCTCCCAAAGCTAAACTGAATACGAGAGCAGACGATGGTTGTCTTTTCTGAAAATGAATTTGATATGGACATAAAACATATCGAGGGGAAAGAAAATAAAGTTGCTTATGCATTAAGTAGAAATGCTTGTCAACATCTAAGCATGACATAGGGAGTAGTGCCCGAGATGGAGATAGAGAAATTGGTGGTAAAAACGACAAATCAAGATCCCTGCTATGAAACACTCTTGGTGAAACTACGGAAAAGGGATAAAATTGATTTCACTAAAAACCAAAAAGAGTGCTCTATTACAACTTCGGGTTTATATCCCAATATAGAGTCATTGAAAAAAGAAATTCTAGATGAATATCACAAACGTGACCTTATACGGAAGGACATCCGGGATACTGAAAAGATGTTAACGACCTTGAAGAAGAAGTTGTTACGGCCGGGGAATGAAAAGAGATGTAGCGGAGTATTTAGGTAGATGTATGGAATGTCGAGTTAGTCAAAAGTTGAGCATCAACATCCTGCTGGACTTTTAAACCCTTTGCCGATTGCGGAATGGAAATGGGACACCGTTTCTACAGATTTCATAACAAGATTACCCCAAACCAAGTACCAGCATGACTCAGTATGGTGGTAGTAGACACTTTAACAAAAGCTGCACACTTTATACTGGTGAAATCTACTTTTGGGACAGCCCAAGTAGCAAATGTGTTCCTAAAAGAGATAGTAAGGTTACATGGGGTCCCAAGGATGATTGTTTCAGACAGCGATGTTAAGTTCACAATAGCCTTTTGGAAAGTTATATTTGGAGGTATGGGCACTAAGTTGAACTTTAGTACTACCTATCACCCTCAGACTGACAGTCAGACAGAGAGAAATAATCAGATTTTGGAGGATATGTTGAGAATATATGTGATGGATAGGCCATCAAAGTGGGAAGACTACTTACATTTAGCTGAATTTTCCTATAATAACAACTATCAATCCTCCATTAAAATGAGCCCGTTTGAGGCACTCTATGGAAGGAAATGTCATACACCTTTGAGTTGGAGCCAACCTGAGGATAAGCTAATGTTGGGACCAGATGCATTGCAAGAGATGGAAATAATTGTTAAACAAATACAAAGAAACATTAAGACCGCACAAGATCGCCAGAAAAACTATGCTAATAAGAAGAGGGTACATCGAGAATTTAAAGTGGGGGAACATGTGTATTTGCGCATTAAACCCAAAAAGAGCACACTCAATGCTAGAAGTTGTGCGAAACTGGCTCCTAGATATTGTGGTCCGTTTGAAGTGTTAGAAAGGGTGGGAACAGTGGCTTACAAGCTGGCCTTACCACCCCATGTTAAAGTTCATGATGTGTTTCATGTTTCATTATTAAAAAGATATATACATGACGCTTCTCACATAGTTGATTGGAATGTGATACAGGTGGAACCAGAAGGGGAAGCAAGAGTAAAGGTGCAGTGGAAACACTTTACTGCTGAAGAGGCTACCTGGGAAAGAGAAGCTAAAATGATGGAAATAGATCCATTTTTTTTTGAAAAATGAACTCTAGTAGTTAAATATCAACACCGAGGATGGTGTTTACTTTCAGAGGGGGAATATGTAACACCCCTAGTTTTATGTTCTGTCAAAGTTAGAAATTTGAACTTTAATCCAAAGGGGAGTGGACCCCAATGGATAAGTATTGTGTGGATGTAATTAAATATTTTATTTTGAAAAAAATTGAATAAAATATTTCTGTGTAGATTGACCAAAATGAGAATTGTGAGATCACTTGCTAAATCCATGAGGATGGATAGAGGCAAATAATTCCTCAAAAATCTTTCAAAAATCATTGAAAGAATTTATTTCCAAATTAGATTTTGAGGAAAATCTAGTTTCCCCAATGATGTGGATAGTAGTTGGGAAGAGGTAAAAAAGCTGGGAAAAGCAGAAAGCAGCTTTAAAAGTCCCTAAATAGGGAAGCCTAGGCAAACAGGAAGAAAAGCATCCTGATATTCTGGACGCAGAATTAGAAACAGGCTTTGGGGAGAAAAAGCTTAAATAAGCTATCCCTGATCAAATTAGAGGTTGGTCTGTTCTAGGTGTGGTCTCAACTCGGGGGTGAGTTCTGGAGAGAAAGGGACTCTACGGTTGGGAGGATGACTAGTCAATTGCCAAAGTGGTATGCACACAGTATTATGAATGATTAAAAATTAATTGTTGTTAAGTGGAAAGATTAATGACTGTAGCTGTAAAAATCTTACAATGTTTTGGTTATGCTAGTGTTACTTACGTTTATAGAAAGGTAGAATAATTAAATTCTAGCAGTTCTGCATGGTTGTAGGAATCATAAATATGAGGACAAATTAGCCAGAATCTCTAAATCAGTTCCTGGTTTAAATCTGGAGATTATGTTATCTCATAATTTATAACTATGTAACTTTAATCTGCTTATGTGGAAAATGGAATTGATTCAGACAACACTGTAAGAAAATCCCTACATCTGTGAAAAATAGGAAATTAAATATATATAGGACAAAATTATCCCTTTATTGAACCAACTAAGTGAAGTGCAGAGACATACAATTTTTATACAACGATGCATGTCTATTTATAGATATTTTAATATCTTCTATAATAAGGATAGAATGGAAAAGTATGTATTTCTAGTAATGCTTATCTATCTTCAGATAGCAAAGAAATGAAACTAAACATGACTATCAAATTTAGAAATAGTTATTGAAGGAGAGTTATGTATAAAAACTATGGGATTAACTCCCTTTATAAAAGGGAGGGTCCAACTGAATATCTGTTAGAAAAACTAGATGTGCATGGGAAATTATAAAACAAACCAATGCCTATACCCTATATATATATGTATATATATCTGTGTTGAAGAATGTAGCAAATAGCTATCCACCAGATCTATATAACATATCAGTGAAGAAAGTCATATTAAACATTGATATACTGGAACTGTTATACTATGAAACCAAAAGAACAAAAATTAGATGTATACAGTTACAGGGAACATTTTGATTGACATATGAAGCTTTTCCAATTGAACTACAACTTCCTAGGAATACGGAGAGTTCACTATGGGAGTCATATTATATATATACAATGGATATCATTTGTAATTTCTCATTCACTGAGTCATTGTAAACTTGAAGAATCGGGAAATAGAGAAACTTATATACATTGAAGTCATTTTTATGATAAGAACTCGAAAAGAGAAATAGCCCCAGAGAACCCATTATTTATTCAATCATATTAAACCGACACAAAAACAAATAATTGAATGAGAGGTAACGGGAGAAAATCCATCAAATAATAATCTAGAAAATTCTAGAAAACATTATGGAGTTGTTAATAATATCAGGGACGAAGAGTAAATACGTTATGTATATAAATATCAAAATCAGAGCCCTCGGGCAACAGTATTTTAAAAAGGCCACACTCGCACTCCAGAAATTAAACTATTCAAGGGATTTCATCATACGAATGAAAATCATTAATAGTCACAGTCTCTGAAAAATCCTAGAATTACAATAAGCACTGTTTATGACCCTAAGAAATTTCACTATCTGTAAAAATTGGGTAGAATAGTGCGACGAGAGGATGGTTTCTCTCCGCACAGGTGTATACCGACCTGCAAACGCCAAGGGCAGTGAAATTGTCAAATGCTATGACGTATCTCATGGATCGTTGAGGACGAAAATCGTATGGCGTCTACATTACCTGTAGAAACACAGGCGTGACAGTGAGATTGCGAATATATTAACTGATAGAAAATTTGAGCAAAACAAACAAAAAAAAAAATAACAAGGTAAGAATTGGTTACCTGGCGAGGGAGAACCTCATTCCTTCAAAATAATCTGCAATAGAGGTAGAGGCATAAGGTTAACCAATTAGAAAACCATAAATTAAATAAGGAAATGAGGAAAACCCCTTAACAGTGAGACAAGGAAATCGATTCTTGCCTAAGGCATATCGCTCGCCGAAGAAGAGACGAGCAAATTCAACATCCGACCATTCGAATCCATCATTCAAGTCATAAAGGACGAGCAGAAGTATGACCTATTAAGAAAACCGGCGTATTAGTCTCAAGCATCAGTAACCAAATGTTAAACGAAATAGACGCAGAGATGGTGGTGTAAGAAAAAAAAAAAACCAATAAATTTGTGCAGGAGACTGCCGTGAGAAGTTGCTTAAGGGACCCAAACGAGGGTTAGACCATGAACGAGACTACAAGAATGAAATTAAGTCATATAACCAGTTCCTGAAAATTCCACAGAGAAGGTTATATATCCAGCTATGGAGTCAGAATGTAATCTTCACGGTAGAATGAAAGGCGTGGATAAAGGCTGATACCTGGATTAAATTTTGATGGATAGGTAGGTAGGCCAGAAGTCTGGGCGAGCCAACGTTTAGCTCCTCAGCGTGCAAAGCCTCGACACTGAGAGGTAAGTAAAACAAATGAAGGGCAAAGAAACCACCTCAACACTAAAACAGAGATTTATATAACCACATCCAATTCAGAGAAGTGAAGAAACCCTAATGGGTTAATCAATCGCCACCGTCCAGATGGCCTAGGATCCATAGCTTATACGCGGATCGAGAGGAGGCAATGACCATTAATACCAATACATCAATTCATGGATATATGAAATCGATTTCTCAAGTACTTCGTTAATGTCACCTGGTAGACGAAAATTAAACCATACTCCAGCATGGTGTATAGGCATTTCATAAAGGGTCGTGTAAATTTTAAGGGGTCTTGTAGGCCAAAACCCTGAGCCATCTTTGCCAACGAGACAGAAGGAACGTCGCACAAAGTGATACACCCATTCCCGTAGAAATATCACATTAAATGGAAGTGTACGTGAAACACCTATGATGCGATTGTAACACACATTCACATCTGCCAAGGGCTACACCAACTTTACAAAAAATCGACATCAGTCATAAATAACACCAATTGACCATGTGATGCCTTGTATAACTGACATGCCACATAATAATTTAAGCTTGGAAGTGGTACGGATATTCAAGCCAACGAAACATATTAACGTAAAATCCATGGAGGCATTTTGTGCGAATGTCGAAAAGTATAGTTAAATACACACAGAGATACATATGCGTGGAGATCAATAGTAAACATACCACAAGGGTATTGGGGGTAAAATGTAGGTATAGTACTGTGGTATGGGGTTAGAGGTAGTAAAATGATGCCCAACCCTCTTGTGGGAAAGAAATTATATATATATATATATATATATATATATATATATTTCCATATAGTAATACAGATACAAATAGGAATGGAGACCCTATTCCATGTCAGATCGTAAATGACGAAATTCGACAGGAAAATTAGAGTTGAATTATAACTAGGAATTTTTTAATGTTATGGTATAAGAGACGTGGATACTACATTACTGCTTTTGGTTATACAAAACTGGCCGTTAAGCTGTGTGCTCACCGTATAACCGAGTTACCGTTGAATTTTTTTTTTTTTTGTTATTTCGATCCGTGTTGTTAGTGTGTACAAAGTGGTACTGAATGTGGCGTAAGGTGAGGAAATTTATGTCGATCTGCGTGATGAAGATAATACACCAGATCCCAATGCTCCGGTGATGGCTATATTTCATAGTTTGCAACAAGAAATGGATGAACTAAGAACCCAGAATGACATATTGTCATTAGCTAGTGAGGAGCAGGAAAATCTCATCAGAGAACTAATTTCATGGAACAGCCAAGAAGGTGAGGGTTCTGGAAAGAGGAAAACTGATGATTCTGAGGATGATGATGCCGTTAGGCATCAGTATAAACATAAAAAGGAATTACAGGGGGAATTCCAAAAGATCAAACCTCCCTCCTATGATGGGGAGAAGGAGGAAGATGCTGAAGCCTGGTTGCTGAACATGATTAAGTATTTCTAGGTCTATGAATATGAAAGCAATCTGAAAGCCATATTGGTTGTCTACCAGCTACAAGGTAAGGCTACCTTGTGGTGGGAGGAGACAAAAATGGTTCATGCCATTGATGAAAAGACAGTTACTTGGGAATACTTCCAGATTAAGTTTAAAAACCACTATTTAAATGAACGTTATTATGATGATAAAGCAAAGGAATTCCATGAACTTAGACTGGGACAACTCACAATTGCTGAGTTTGTCACCAAGTTTACCAATCTGTTGAGATATGTCCCTTACATTAGGGAAGAGATGGCAAAGGTGAAAAGGTTTCTGAACTGTCTGCCTACTATGTACAAAGAGAAGATCGAGTTTGATAACCAAAAAACTATGTACGAGGCAGTGAGGAAGGCTAGATTATGCTATCAGCAGTTTAAGGGAAAGGCTGAGCATGGAAAAATCTGGCTAAACAAAGGTTAAATTAAAGGAAAGAAACATAAACAAGCTTACTTAAGGAATTTTGGTAGGGACCATCAGAGGAAAAAGTTTAATAAACCAAAAGAAAGCCAAACAACTCAGTCTCAAATTGGTTCCAAACAACTAGATGAAGGAAATAAAAAGGAAGGCACAGTCAAAATGAGGGAACCCTTGAAATGCTGGGGATGTGGAGAAACCCATATTTTGAGGGACTGTCCCCACCGAAACATTCAGATGATTATGAGGGATCGAGAAGCTACCACAGTAACTGACATAGCAAGAAATAGTCCCACTATCAGTGCAGCCTTGGAGAATCGACAAGCAGAACACCAAGCTACCATGGTTGAAATGGAGGGTAAGATTTCTGACCAATCTGTTACAGTTTTGATTGATCTGGGTGCTTCTTTGAGTTACATTAGTCCAAAATTTTTAGAAAAATGCAATCTCAAAACTGAAAAAATTCAACAGTCCTGGTTAGTCCAGTCAGCCACGGCACCAAGAGGAAAGTAACTCATAAATTACCTCAAACAGCCATCAAATTAAATGATTTTCAAACAGAAGTGAATTTAAACATCCTGCCATTAGGTTCATATGAATTGTTGATAGGAATGGACTGGCTGGAGAAGAAGAAGGCCATGATGAACTGTTGGGATAAGACCCTACATTGTGTAGATGAAGAGGGGAAACCTTTTATTCTCAAGGGAAAACCAAAACCTATCTCTGTAAGATAAATATCAACATTGCAATTAAAATTAACATCTAGGAAAGGATAACAAGTCTGTGCAGTACATGTAGAAGAGACAGAATAGAAAAATGAAGAAAATCTGTTGGATGCTTTGCCAGTAGTAAGATATTTTAAGAAAGTCTTTCCAGATGAGATTCCTCATCTTCCCCCCAAAAGAGAGATTGAATTTTCAATCGATTTGGTGCCGGGAGCAACACCTGTTTCCCGAGCTCCTTATCGAATGAGTCCCCCCAAACTCATGGAGCTAAAAATGCAATTGCAAGAATTGTTGGATAAGGGCTATATCCGATAGAGTGTGTCTCCTTGGAGAGCACCGATTCTATTTTTGAAAAAGAAGGATGGAACTTTTAGGATGTGCATTGATTATCGTGAACTGAATAAGTTGACCATTAAAAACAGATACCCCTTGCCCAGAATTGATGATCTTTTTGACCAAGTGAGAGGGGCTTCAGTATTTTCGAAGATTGACTTAAGGACTGGTTATCACCAGCTCAGAATTAAAGAAGAAGACATCAGAGAAATAGCCTTTCGAACCAGGTATGGTCACTACGAATTTGTAGTCCTACCTTTTGGGTTGAAAAATTCCCCTGCCACCTTTATGAGCTTAATGAGCAGTGTGTTAAATAAGTACTTGAATAAATTCGTACTTGTGTTCATAGATGATATTTTAGTTTACTCAAAAAGTGAGGAAGAACACAAAGAGCACTTGAGGATAGTATTGCAAACTTTGAAATAAAACCAGTTATATGCCAAATTCAGTAAATGTGAATTCTATAAGGACAAGATCTAGTACTTGGGTCATATTATTTCTGAAAAAGGGTTGGTTGTTGATCCTGAAAAGATAAAGGCTATTAAATAATGGTCTGTGCCAACTGATGTTTCAGCAGTGAGATCGTTTATGGGGATTGCAGGTTATTATCGCAGATTTGTGGAGATATTTTATGCCATAGCACACCCCAGAACCTCACTACAAAGAAAGGGGGTCAAATTTTAGTGGACTAAAAAATGCCAAAACAATTTTGACCAATTAAAACTAAAACGCACTACAGCTCCTATATTGAAAATTGCAAATCCTGATAAAGAATTTGTCGTATGTACAGATGCTTGTAAAGAGGGGCTGGGAGGAGTCCTTTTACAGGAAAATTCATTTATTGCATATGAGTCTAGGAAATTGAAAACACATGAACAAAACTATAGTGCATATGATTTGGAGTTAGCTGCTGTTATTCATGCCTTGAGAATGTGGTGACACTATCTTCTTGGAAAGAAATTTACATTGATGACTGATCATATTAGTCTCAAAAATTTCTTTTCCCAAACTGAATTGAATGCTCGACAAGCCAGATGGCTATCTTTTCTGAGTGAATTTGATATGGACATAAAACATAGCATAGGGAAAGAAAATAAAATTGCTGATGCCTTGAGTAGAAATGCTTGTCAAAATATAAACATCATTGGGAGTAGTGCCCAGTTTGATTTCGAAGATTTAGTGAAAATGGTAGCAAACCAAGACCCAAAGTATGAAACACTACAGGTGAAACTACTAAAGAAAGAGAATATTGATTTTACTCAAAATCAAAAAGGGCTGATCTGTTATAAAAACAGATTATATATTCCCAACATGGAGTCTTTGAAAAGAGAGATTTTAGATGAATATCACAAATAGCCATATTCAGGGCATCCTCGATATCAGAAAATGTTAACATCTTTTAAAAAGAAGTTTTTTTGGCCAGGAATGAAAAGAGATGTAGCGGAATATTTAGCTAGATGCATGGAGTGTCAACTAGTTAAAGTTGAGCATCAAAATCCTGTTGGACTTTTAAACCCTTTGCCGATTGCAGAATGGAAATGGGACACCGTTTCTATAGATTTCATAACATGATTACCCAGAACCAAGTACCAACATGACTCAGTTATGGTGGTAGTAGAAACTTTAACAAAATCTGCACACTTTATACCGGTGAAATCTACTTTTGGGACAACCCAAGTAGCAGATGTGTTCCTAAAAGAGATAGTAAGGTTACATGGGGTCCCAAAGATGATTGTTTCAGAAAGAGATGTTAAGTTCACAGCATCCTTTTGGAAAGGTCTATTTGGAGGTAAGGGCACTAAGTTGAACTTTAGTACTGCCTATCACCCTCAGACCGACGGTCAGACAGAGAGAACTAATCAGATTTTGGAGGATATGCTGAGAATGTATGTGGAGCATGTGGACATAGGCCACCATGTTGGGAAGACTACTTCTACATTTAGGTCAATTTGCCTATAATAACAATTATCAATCCTCCATTAAAATGAGCCCGCTTGAGCACTCTATGGAAGAGTGTCAAGTTACACTTGAGTTGGAGCCAACCCGAGGATAAAGATAATGTTGGGACCCAGATGCCTTGCAAGAGATGGAAAGAATTGTTAAATGTGATACAAAGTAAACATTAAGACCGCACAAGATCGCCAAAAAAAGGGCTTGATAAGAAGAGGGTACATCGAGAATTTAAAGTGGGGGAACATGTGTATTTGTGCATTAAACCCAAAGAGAACACTTTATGCTTTAAGTAAACAACTCACTGGTGCAGTATTATTGTGGTCCGGATTTGAAGTGTGAAGGTGGGACTAGTGGCTTACAAGTTTAATTTACCACCCCATGTTAAAGTTCATGATGTGTTTCATGTTTCATTATTAAAAAGATATATACATGATGCTTCTCACATTGTTTATTGGAATGTGATACAGGTGGAACCAGAAGGGGAGTTCCTTCCAGAACCACTTCAAATATTGGAGCGGGACGAAAATAAATTAAGAAATCGGATGGTGGTAAGAGTAAAAGTGCAGTGGAAGCACTTTACTGCTGAAGAAGCTACTTGGGAAAGGGAAGCTGAAATGATGGAAACATATCCATTTTTGTTTGAAAAAAAATGAACTCTACTAGTTAGATACCAACACCGAGGACGGTGTTTTCTTTCAGAGGGGGGATATGTAACACCCCTAGTTTATGTGTTTGATTTCAAAACTATACATTTGAACTTTAATCCAAAAGGGAGTGGACCCCAATGGATAAGTATTCTGTGGATGTAATTAAATATTTAATTATGAAAAATAAATAATATGGTTTTGTGCAGATTGACCATAATGAGAATTGTGAGACCACTTGCTAAATCCATGAGGATGGATAGAGGCAAATAATTCCCCCAAAAAAAAAAAAAAAATCTTTCAAAAATCCTTGAAAGAATTTATTTCCAAATTAGATTTTGAGGAAAATCTAGTTTCCCCAATGATGTGGAGAGTAGTTGGGAAGAGGTAAAAAGCTGGGAAAAGTAGAAAGCAACTTTAAAAATCCATAAATAGGGAAGCCTAGGCAAACAGGAAGAAAAGCATCCTGATATTCTGGACGCAGAATTAGAAACAGGCTTTGGGGGGAGCAAAAGCTTAAATAAGCTATTCCTGAACAGATTAAAGGGTTTTTTGGTCTGTTCTAGGAGGTGGTCACAGCTCGCGGGTGAGTTATGAAGATAAAGGGACTCTACGGTTGGGAGGACTGGTCAAATACCAAAGTGGTATGCACACAGTATTATGAATGATTAAAAATTAATTGTTGTTAAGTGGAAAGATTAATGACTATAGCTGTAAAATTCTTACAATGTTTTGGTTATGTTATAGGTATATATTTCTAGTACTGCTTATCTATCTTCAAATAGAAAATAAATGAAACTAAACATGACTATCAACTTTAGAAATAGTTATGAAAGGAGAGTTATGTATAAAAACTATGGGATTAACTCCCTTTATAAAAGGGAGGGTCCAACCCAATATCTCACAAAATCAGATGTGCATGGGAAATCATAAAACAAACCAATGTCACTCCAGAGACTATATATATATCCGTGTTGAAGAATGTAGCAGACAGCTATCCACCAGATCTATTTAACATATTAGTGAAGAATGTCAGATTAATCATTGATATACTGGGACTGTTATATCATGAAACCAAAATAACAAAAATTAGATGTATATAGTTACAGGGAACATTTTGCTTGACATACGAAGCTCTTCCAATTGAACTACAACCTCCTAGGAATACAGAGAGTTCCCTGTGGGAGTCATATTATATATATACAATGGATAGCATTTGTAATTTCTCATTCACTGAATCACTGTAAACTTGAAGAATCGGGAAATAGAGAGAATTCTATACATTGAAGTCATTATTATGATAAGAACTCGAAAAGAGAAGTAGCCCAGAGAAATCATTATTTCTTCAATCATATTAAACCGACACAAAAACAAATAATTGAATGCGAGGTAACAAGAGAGAATCGCTCAAATAATAATCTGGAAAATTCTAGAAAACATTATGGAGTTGTCAATAATATCAGGGATGAAGAATAAATACGTTCTGTATATAAATATCCAAATTTGAGCCCCTCGGGCAACAGTCTTTTAAAAGGCCACACTCGCACTCCAGAAATTAAACTATTCAAGGGATTTCATCATACGAATGAAAATCATTAATAGTCACAGTCTCTGACAGAGTCTAGAATTACAATAAAAACTGTTTATGACCCTAAGAAATTTAACTATCTGCACAATTTAGGTAGAATAGTGCAACGAGAGGATGGATTCTCTCCGCCTAGGTGTATACCGACCTGAAAACGCCAAGGGCAGTGAAATTAGTGTCAAATGATATGACGAATCTCATGGCTCGTCGAGGATGAAAATCGTATGGCGTCTACATTACCTGTAGAAACACAGCCATGACAATGAGATTACGAATAGAGTAACTGATAGAAAATTTGAGCAAAACAAACAACGGAAAAAAAAAATAACAAGGTAAGAATTGGTTACCTAGCAAGGGAGAACCTCATTCCTTCAAAATAATCTGCAATAGAGGTAGAGGCATAAGGTTAATAAATTAGAAAAGTAGAAGTTAAATAAGGAAATGAGGAAAACCCCTTAACAATCAGACAAGGAAATCGATTCTTGCCTAAGGTGTATCGCTCGCAGAAGAAGAGACGAGAAAAGTCAACATCCCACCATTCGAACCCATCATTCAGGTCATAAAGGACGAGCAGAAGCATGCCCTATTAAGAAATCCGACGTATTAGTATCAAGCACCGGTAACCAAAGGTTAAACGAAATAGACGCAGAGATGGTGGTCTAAGAAAAAAAAAACCAATATATTAGTACAGGAGACTGCCATGAGAAGTTTGTTTAACGGACGCAAACGAGGGTTAGACCATGAACGAGACCACAAGAAAGAAATTAATTGATATAACCAGTTCTCGAAATTTCCACAGAGAAAGATATATATCAAGCTATAGAGTCAGAACATTATCTTCACGGTAGAATGAAAGGCGTGCATAAAGGCTCATACCTGGACTAAATGTCGATGGATAGGTAGGTAGGCCAAAATTCTGGGCGAGCCAACGTTTAGCTCCTCAGCATGCAGAGCCTCGACACTGAGAGGTAAGTAAAACAAATGAAGGGCAACGAAACTGCCTCAACACTAAAACGAAGATTTATATAACCACATCCAATCTAGACAAGTGACGAAACCCTAGTGGGTGAATCGATCGCCACTGCCCAGATGGCCTAGGATCCATAGCTTATACGCGGATCGAGAGGAGGAAATGGCCATTAATGCCAGTGCATCAATTCATGGATATATGAAATTGATTTCTCAAGTACTTCATTAATGTCACCTGGTAGACGAAAATTAAACCATACTCCAGCATGGCATATAGACTAAACTTGAAGACGTCCAACTCAGCCTGTGAACGCTATAACAAAATAAATGAAATGACAAAAGACACCATAGAGTGGCATTTCATAAAGGGACGTGTAAAATTTAAGGGGTCTCGTAGGCCAAAACCCTGAGCCATATTTTCCAATGAGACAAAAGGAATGTCGCACAAAGTGATACACCCATCCCCGTAGCAATATCACATTAAATGGAAGTGTACGTGAAACACCTATGATGCGATTGTAACACACATTCACATCGGCCAAGGGCCACACCAACTATACAAAAAATCGACATCAGTCATAAATAACACCAATTGACCATGTGATGCCTCATATAAGTGACATGCCACATAAGATTTTAATCTTGGAAGTGGTACGGATATTCAAGCCAACGAAACATATTAACGTAAAATCCATAGAGGCATTTTGTGCGAATGTCGAAAAGTATATTTAAATATGCATAGAGATACATATGCGTGGAGATCAATAGTAAACATATAGCAAGAATATAGGGGGTAAAATGTAGGTATAGTAGTGTGGTATGGGGTTAGAGGTAGTAAAATGATGCCCAACGCTCTTGTGGGAAAGAAATTATATATATTGATGCATTCTCCTGTAAAAATGTTACTAATATTGATGCTCCATAAATCTGATTCTGTCAAACTATTTTGATTTTCTGGGCAAATAGATATCATAATATCTTGTGCACTTGTAATGTACGAACCCATCTGAAAGTCCAGCAGATACATTGGGTGATCTTTAAATGTGACCACAATATCACCTTCTAAATTAAAGACATTGAGGCTTCTCGTGCCTCCCATTTGGATCACACAAATGAACAAATTTCTCCTGTACAAATAATAAGGGCGACATAACATCTCCATATCAGTTGCTTTTATTATTTTGGACGTTTCGCCAGATATATCAAGGATCTGCATACGCAATCCCCATTGTTGCATGACAATTCTATCAGTGCCGCAGAGTACCAAGTACTGAATATCATGCTGTGGAGAAACGGGTAACGAAATCAGCTTGCGTAGTTGTCCAGTGTGTTTGGCATAAATTTTCAAAAATACTTCTTCCCTTGCCAAACTTTGATCTTTCATTACCACTAACAAATCCATATTTCCTGGACTTCCAAAATCTACACTTGAAAGAAAATTCTCATTGTCGTTGGGTATTGTAAATAGTTGAGCATAATTTTTCAATTCAAAAAATTTGAACAATCTCTCATTCTTATTGTAAATCATGCCTATGTTATTTCGAATATTAAAATCCCAAAGAGCAATTGCGCCAGCGTCTCCTGGAAAAATATTTCTTTTGCTGATATTCCCCCCTGCTCTTATCGTTTCAATGCCCACGCTTAGAATGATTATCTGATGAACCTGGGTGTCCATCAAAATAAAAATTAAATCAAAATAAAATGATTAAATCAAAATAAAATGATTGATATAAAGTAATGTGAACATTTTATTTTTTTAGATTCATCTTAACTCCAATTTGAGGTGGTTATATATATATATATATATATATATACACACACACACACACACGATGGACTATTTGTCAAAATCTTTAGTCAAAAAATCATCCACCTTAAATTTTATTTGAGTTTAATTTTAATTTTATTTGTATATAATTGCACTCTTTCAAAATCTATTCCATTTTGGGACTCTCCGCCCAAAAAATAAAAATATTAAAAATAAAATAATAATAATAATAATAAAACTTATGGTATTGAGAACCCATGGTATTGACTCATGGTATCCATGTGGAAAACATTTTATTGGAAGGGGGGAATTAAAGTAACCTAGATACATCTTAACTCCATATTTTTTAAGAGGGAACAAAACTCTAAAAAGATTAATGTAAAAAAAATAACTAACTCAAAATAAAATAAAAGTAAAAATAATCATATTAAAACAAAGTAAAAAATGACCCGTGATATTCACATGGAATATAGTGTAGTTAAAGGGGGAATTAAAGCAACCTAGATCCATATTAATTCGGATCTACGAAGCCCCCAAAAGGATCAAAGCTATAGAGATGCAAACCTCTTTAGTGAAATAGATGTGGTCCCTCTAGTAGATTCAAAGCTAAAGATGTAGCTAGGCTAGAATGTATTTGTGATGCATGTTAGAAAAAAATAAAAAAATAAAATATTATATAAAGATGTATCTAGGCTAAATACATACATTTGTGACACACGTAAGAAAATAATGGGAAAATAGAATTTTAATTTATTATGTTTAAAATTTATATTTATGGTATCCCAAATAGGGGTGTGAGGTATAGAGCATAAGACCTACCCCTCCCCATCGATCGCTATGAAAATCCCAAGACAATCTTCCACGACCCTCCACATGCACAAATCACATGGAGAGGTGGATTTGCGCATAGTGTTAAATGATGTCATGCCCAAAGGTCACACACGCATTATTGCAGTGCTTATTTTCGCGTTTTCTCCTCGCGATAAGCTCCCCCCTTAGGTCGGCTCACAGGGTTCAAATTAGTTGTTGAAATTTTCCACAGGTACTTTAGCTTCATGGCTCGTGCATCCTCTAGAAAAGGTAAGGTTGTCTGGGGCTCTTGCAGCCGAGGTAAACAGCGTAAAGAATCCATGTGAGCAGTCATCCCAATGCATCTTGCGGCCGAGGTAAACAACCTAAAGAATCCCCTATGACTAGTTATCTAAATGCAAGAGTTGGTAAATCTCGTGGCGGAAAGAATGCATCCTCCATTATTCAAGAAGCGACCAACGCATACCATGATGGTAGTTATGCGCAAGTCTGCCAGCTTATTGTAGAATGGGAAGATGAGCTCAATCAGAAAGCAGGTATTCTAGATATTGATTTGGATTATTGGAAAACTCTCATGCATGACCCCCTGTAATTCTCGGGGAAGATCCTCTCAGTATAAACAAATTGTCCATTTGTACTGGATGATAAAGAACATCCTTGTTAAATCTCTAGATAACTTCCCTTGATGCGAGCCGTCGACCTCTCACGGGCTCCCGGATAATAGTAAGGATTTTCTGCATATTAAATTTCAACATCAAAAGAAAATTGGTATATATATATATATATATATATACCATGGGCCATTTGTCAAAACCTTTAGTTAAAAAAACCATCCACCTTACATTTTATTTGAGTTTAATTTTGTTTGTATTTGTATATAATTGCACTCATTCAAAATCTATTCCATTTTGGGACTCCAGAGCACCTCTCTGCCCAAAAAATAAAAATACTAAAAATAAGATAATAATAAAAATAAAAATAACCTATGGTATTGAGAACCCATAGTATTGACTCATGGTATCCATGTGGAAAATATTTTATTGGAAGGGGGGAATTAAACTAACCTAGATACATCTTAACTCCATATTTGTTGAGAGGGAACAAAACTCTAAAAAGATTAATGTAAAAAAATTAACTAACTCAAAATAAAATAAAACTAAAAATAATCATATAAAAACAAAGTAAAAAATGACCCATGATATTCACATGGAATATAGTGTAGTTAAAGGGGGAATTAAAATGGCCTAGATCCATATTAATTCGCATCTACCAAGCCCCCAAAGCATCAAAGCTATAGAGATGCAAACCTCTTTAGTGAACGAGATGTGGTCCCTCTAGTAGTTTCAAAGTTAAATATGTAGCTAGGCTAGAATGTATTTGTGATGCATGTTAGAAAAAATCAAAAAATATAATATTATATAAAGATGTATCTAGGATAAATACATTTGTGATACACATAAGAAAATAATGGGAAAATATAATTTTAATTTATTATGTTTAAAAATTATATTTATGGTATCCCAAATCGGGGTGTGAGCTAGAGAACATAAGACCTAAACTTCCCCATCGATCGCTATGCAAATCCCAAGACGATCTTCCACGACCCTCCACAGGCACAAATCACATGGAGAGGTGGATTTGCGCACGGTGTTAAATAACTTCATCCCCAAAGGTTGCACATGCATTATCGCAGTGCTTATTTTTGCTTTTTCTCCTGGATATAAGCTCCCCTCAGGTCGGCTCATAGGGTTCAAATTAGTTGTTCAAATGCCTCACAAGTACTTTAGCTTCATGGCTCGTGCATCCTCTAGAAAAGGCAAGGTTGTCTAGGGCTCTTGCGGCCGAGGTAAACAACCTAAAGAATCCCCTATGAGAATTCATCCCAACGCATCTTGCAGTTGAGGTAAACTGTTAGAAAATTATATATGACAGATCAATGCAACACATAAAATATGCAGAAAACACAAGAACACAAAACACATAAAATTAGAGAGACACAGATATACGTGGTTCACCCATTTTGGCCTATGTCCACCCCGAACAGCCAGTCCTTCCTTTCTATTATCTAGAAAAATGAAGAGACACAACCTACAACAGATTCGCTATGATATCCTCTATTCTCTCTCACAATCTCCCTATCTGTTTCTCACTCCGAGAATACACATACAATAAACAGCCACAATACAATACCCTCATACAAAGAGAGGGGTTGCCTTCTAGGGAAAAAAACACTAAACTAAACATAACTTCTACCATTAGATCATCTGCCTAATGAACGGCCCAAATTGACTAGAAATTACTATACTTTTACAAGGCAATTTTACATGTGGTTTTAGCTTCGGGGGCGCTGCCCTCGAAACCCCCCCTGGACCCCCCAGGCATCATTTAATTTTGGGCAGCGTTGCCACCCCACTAAGGTATAGGGGTCCAATGCTATGATACAAAATAAACAAGATAATCAGGCTCCACACCCAACATAAACAAGCTAAAGAATCCCCTATGACTAGTCATCGAAATGCATAAGTTAGTAAAGCCTGTGGTGAAACGTATGCATCCTCCATTATTCATGAAGCGGACAACGCATACCATGATGGTAGTTATGCCCAGGTCCGTCCGCTTATTGTAGAATGGGAAGATGAGCTCAATTAGAAAGCAAGTATTCTGGATATTGATTTGGATGATTGGAAAACTCTCGTGCATGACCCCTGTCATTCTCGGGGAATATCCTCTCAGTATAATTTTATTTGAGGAATATATACTGAGAGGATCTTCCCCTGTCATTCTCGGGGAAGATCCTCTCAGTATATATTTAGTTAACATGAAATTGTTCTGTGATGCTATGAATGTTTTAACTTGTTAATAAGACCTATAAGTAATTGGATTTTTTTATACATGCAGCTAAATATATTTACCAAATCTTCTAACTGCACTTGTCAAGCCTTTATGTCTCTCCTCCAATTTTCAAATATTTTCTTGGTTATGTATATACTAGTAAAACCACATTAAAAATATTAATGTGGTTGATATAGCCGAAGCCTTCATTTGTATCTATCATCGATAAATATTTAATAAAAAGAACTATTAAAACAAATAAATTATTATTAGTTTTGATTTTACTTAACCCCTAATAATATGAGGTCTTGATAAAAAACATAAGTGTTGAAGAATTTATATCCTACACAACCAAGATATAAGGCATTTTTTCTAATATTAGGGATGCTTCCAACATTCCTAGGAAATTGGTGGGCCATCGAACATCAATTTTTTTAATTTATTAAACGTCAATGGAACCTAACAAACTCTCTTGCAAACTACAATAGTTGATAGGCATTAAGACAAAGCATATGCTAAGCATATTCTCTTGAGAATTAATCTAGGACATAATAAAAAAATAAAAACAGCCAACAGAAAATCATCCACCTTAAGTTGAAGTAGGAATTATTCCTCTAATTATGGTTATTCTTTAAAATGAAATATTTATTGAGTGAATTGGGTATATGTTTTTGTAATTTCACTATTGCATGGGGATATATGTGGACAAATACATATAATGGAATACATTGCGATAGAAAAGCGATGAAGATGTGCATGAGTCGAAGAATTTGTTGCATATCGTGCGCACAAAGTTGGGTATCAAGGATTCAGAGAAATATATCGTGTTGAAGTACCGTATTTGTCTACACAGATATATTTAGGAGGAATTGAAGTTCCTCGACATCTTCTCGCTTGGTGTAGCATAACGGTATAATTCCCATATTGAGCAGAAATTCAAACCAAAGAAGCGAGACTTTGGATCTACGAATCAGAAGCAAGGGAAAGGCGCCCCCAAATCAAATGGCATGCTCTCTTCATCCTCCACTTCTTCTTCATCATAATGAATTTCTAAATATGTCATGGTCCCCTCAGGTAGAAGGAGTTCATGGGACGTTGTTTCTACTAGCAGTGATGACATCTCACCTTATGCTTTCTCATGGGCAGTTGTGTCTGCTTATAGCGATGACATCTCATCTTGGGTTTTGTCATACCTTGCCTTATTTTGTATGTGCTCCTCCTCCATGGCTCGCTCTTTCAAATATTATCAATTATGGATTTGATTACCATCAATTTGAAAATCTCAACTAGTCACTGCTTTTTCCTCGCCTTCGTGTAGTTTCTAATAGTGTATGTCATGTTTTTATGTCAAGCATTGCATAAAATTTTATACTATGGGTTGATCCTGTTAGGCCTCTATAATTTGCAAGATTGGAAAGAAAAAATGCTGTAGAGCCTACATCAAAACCACTTTGGAATCCTAGGATCTAGCCCTCCTGGATTCAGAGAGGGATCTCTTTGTATAAGTGTTTTCTAAAGATATGTTCTTATGCTTTGTTTATGATATTAGGATAGTTATGAAGTACAAGGGTTTTGGTTGTTTTGGTTGGGTGGGATATCATCAAAATGAAGGAAGCCTTTTGAATGGTAAAGGTGCAAGTAGGTTGACAGAATGATTCAATTGATAGGACAAGTAAGAAACAGTATCAATCCATTGGGCTATGGAGTGAGAAAAGGATTTAATTGCACAACAAGTTTCAAGAGTGGTCCATGGGGCAAGTCATCTATGTAGAAGGATTCTTTAGATTGATTTGTGATATTGAAACATAAAAAGTGTTGTGAAAGAAACAAAAACACAAGAAAAAAAAAGAGAACCTAAGATCAGATAAGTACTTTTAAGCTAGCCTGCTTTTGGCATGCACTTAATGGAAAGACACAAAGTAACCTAAGATCAGGTAAGTACTTTTAAACTAGCCTTCTTTTGATATACTTTTAAGGGAAAACATTAAAAACAAATAATAACTTAAGATCACATAAGAACTTTGAATCTAGCCTTCTTTCAGCATATTCTCAAGGAAAAACAGTTTAAAACAAAGAATAGCTTAAGATCAAATAAGGACTTTTAACCTAGTCTCTAAGCCAAAGATATTCTCAAAGGAAAACACTTAAGATAAACAATAAACAGTAGCCTAAGATCAGGTAAGTACTTTTAAACTAGCCTTCTTTTGACATACTCTTAAGGGAAATTTTCAACGCAACTGTTGGAGAAGAAAATAGAGGACAGGGCTAACCATAGACTTCTCTAATTCAAATTTACTTAGAATAATTTTCAAGAAATTTTCAAGACAATATCTCAAGTTATACTCAATACACATGGGCTTACCAACTCTTCACTGGTTATACTCTATTGGATTATCCTCAAAACAAAATTGGAAGAAAACATAAAGATAAATATTTATCAGTGAGATTTAGGGTACTTGACAGTAAATCCTAATCTATATTTGTTGTTCTTTATCAGAGAAAGTGGACAGTATGGAAAACATGAGAAAAATGACAATTACAGTAAGAAAAACATCACCATCGACATAAACCAGGATCCCATAAATCATCTTATGTATTTGATGTTCAAAACAGTTACAATATTCAAGTCCAGTTGGTCTTTTACAGCTTCAAACTTCTCATTTCAGCGTATCTTTCTTCAATTACAAATAGAGCTTCAACAGCCTCAGTAACTATTTACACTTGATAAGTATTCAAAACCCAACCATAATAATGAACTCCTCATATGATATATATAGGTGATTTGAGGAGGTGGAGTGAAAGGAAGAGTTAATTGTTCAATAAATACAGAGTAATTTCTTATCAGCCTTTGGGAGGCTTAAGGGAGAAGATATCAGATGTTTTAACTCTGTTAATAGATTTTTTACATTAAGTTTCATCAACTTTAGTCACTTTTGTTGACTTTGGAGGCTTTTGGTAGGATGGCATTTAATTCTGAGCTTTCTTTGGCAAATATCTCTGATTGTGCATTCAATTTGTATTATTTTGAGGAAAATGAACTTATAGGTGGAATTTTGAGGATTAATTGCCTCACTAATGTGGCATTTGGAGGCTCTCTTCATTGATCTGTCTACTTTTGTGGCTTTAAACACTGATTTGCCTTTAATTTGTGTTTTAAGGCCTTATAATCATCGTCGGCTTTTAAACCTTTTCTGCTAACTGTGTTATCCTTTAAACTATAGATTAATCTTTAAATATTCACACTTTGCTTTAATCATTTAATCTTCAATCTCTTTTTTCACTGTTTTTTCTTCTTTGCTATGTACAGGTGGCTTTTGGCACGTTGGAGCGTTCGATTGTATAACCAGTGCTCATAACACACCGATGAAACCATGGAATTAAACCTGGAAGCTTCTATTCTGCATTTTTTGGGCTTCATAAGTGGTAATCTTCGGCTCTATTTCTTATTGAACCCTAAGAAGGCCTTTTGGCCTTAAAACTACCATCGAATCCTGCAAAAAACCAATAAAATCGTTAATAAAACTTGCGATGGAGGGTTTTGACTGCTTTGGAGGCTAGCAAAGGCGGAGGAGCAAGATATGCAGGCGGAAGAGGAATTTTGATGTTGGAGAGGTGAAAACCTGTGAAAACAAGGTTCAAATTCGGTTTTGGCGCGAAAAATGGATTGGCAGTTTTGCGAAAACCATCGGCGGTTTTCGCGCAGCATCGAAGCGTTAAATGGTTTACACGTGAACGAACGTGATATCGTTCATCAGGCGACGCGTGTCCTCATCAATACCGCCTATTTCGCATTCATCTGTGTTGTTAAACCTTGACACGGAAATCCACGCGAAACGCGATGCGAACCGTTGTATCTGGAGGCATAGATCCAACGGTGGGGGAGGAGCGCAATGGAGAGAGGTGGATGTGCAAAGATTGTAGTGGGAGCCAGGTGTCAACCAGTGATTGGACGGGCGGTTGGATAGTGGTGGGTGGGCCATAATGCTAGCGTCATCTCTTTTGTTTGGTAGTGCGGGTGGTCGATCGATGATCAGAAAGGCTTGGGTGAATGCAAGCCATTAGATGAGATTAATCAATGGTGGAGATGCATATGTGAGGATGGATGGATAGGTATGCTCGGGCGATCGGAGGATGGGAGGGGAGGTGCGATGATCGTCAGATCGATGAGATCGACGACCATGATCGCCCAAGGGAGAAATATAGCGCAGAGGAAAAGCATGGAAGAATGCAGCTTAAGGGAAAAAGGAAGGTTTTATGGGAGAATAAGGACCGTGGGCCAAGAAAACTAGGGCTGGAGATAGTGAGAATCCATGATGGAGAGGAGGTTAAGGATAACCGTTGGATCTCCTAGATCAACAATGGAGATCCGTAGTTAGGGGAGGTAAAGAGGATGGGAACAACGGGAGGTGGGTAAGATGGGGAGTGCCAACAACCATCGATCTTGGTAGATCAACGGTGGAGATCTGTTGTCGGGGTTTGAAACATTGGTAGGGGAAAGGAGAAGTGTAACGGAGAAATAATTAGTTTTGCCGATGCGATTGGGGCTTAAATATGGGTGCTAGGGCAGTGGTCCCATGGGAAGATAAGGCGACTAGGAGCGGAGGAAAAGGGGCTAGCGGCTAGGATTTAGCACCAGGTCACGGGTGTTAGGTCATATGAAAAAGAAGGAGCTAAAGTTTTAAGCCCTCAGGGGCTTAAAGCCTGTGTATAAAAAAGGGCACTTTTTAGGCCAAAAGGGGGGTTTTAAAGGTTTTTTTTAAGGTTCTGATAAGGAAAAAAGGATAATTTAAACCATAAAAAAGGATTTTTTATGAGTTTAAAAGGGATTTTTGAAGGTTTTTTTAGGAAAATGAAGGGTAAATGAGAAGTAAAAAATGGGTTTTTTCAAAGGGAATAGAGGAAAAATGAGAGGAAAGGAGGTATTTTTCAGAGGAAAATGAAGGATGTATGAAGGGAAAAATGAGAAAAACAGGCTTAGGAAATGATGGAACATGGCCTAAAAAACAGTTTCTTTTGATATCAACAGGGTTACTTGGTGGATTTTTTGAATGAAACAGCAGTTTAGATTACACTTTGAGTTATAAAGTACCAGAAGGCTTCAAGAATGAGAAATTTTCTGTGAAAACCCATAGTATTGACTCATGGTATCCATGTGGAAAATATTTTATTGGAAGGGGGGAATTAAACTAACCTAGATACATCTTAACTCCATATTTGTTGAGAGGGAACAAAACTCTAAAAAAATTAATGTAAAAAAATTAACTAACTCAAAATAAAATAAAACTAAAAATAATCATATAAAAACAAAGTAAAAAATGACCCATGATATTCACATGGAATATAGTGTAGTTAAAGGGGGAATTAAAACGGCCTAGATCCATATTAATTCGCATCTTCCAAGCCCCCAAAGCATCAAAGCTATAGAGATGCAAACCTCTTTAGTGAAAGAGATGTGGTCCCTCTAGTAGTTTCAAAGTTAAATATGTAGCTAGGCTAGAATGTATTTGTGATGCATGTTAGAAAAAAATCAAAAATATAATATTATATAAAGATGTATCTAGAATAAAAACATTTGTGATACACATAAGAAAATAATGGGAAAATATAATTTTAATTTATTATGTTTAAAAATTATATTTATGGTATCCCAAATCGGGGTGTGAGCTAGAGAACATAAGACCTAAACTTCCCCATCGATCGCTATGCAAATCCCAAGACGATCTTCCACGACCCTCCACAGGCACAAATCACATGGAGAGGTGGGTTTGCGCATGGTGTTAAATAACTTCATCCCCAAAGGTTGCACATGCATTATCGCAGTGCTTATTTTTTCTTTTTCTCCTAGATATAAGCTCCCCTCAGGTCGGCTCATTGGGTTCAAATTAGTTGTTCAAATGCCTCACAAGTACTTTAGCTTCATGGCTCGTGCATCCTCTAGAAAAGTCAAGGTTTTCTAGGGCTCTTGCGGCCCAGGTAAACAACCTAAAGAATCCCTTGTGAGCATTCATCCCAACGCGTCTTGCAGTCGAGGTAAACTGTTAGAAAATTATATATTACAGATCAATGAAACACATAAAATATGCAAAAAACACAAGCACACAAAACACATAAAATTAGAGAGACACAGATATACATGGTTCACCCAGTTTGGCCTATGTCCACCCCGAACAACCAGTCCTTCCTTTCTATTATCTAGAAAAATGAAGAGACACAACCTACAACAGATTCGTTGTGATATCCTCCATTCTCTCTCACAATCTCCCTATCTGTTTCTCACTCCGAGAATACACATACAATACACAGCCATAATACCATACCCTCATACAAAGAGAGGGGTTGGCTTCTAAGGCAAAAAACACTAAACTAAACATAACTTCTACCATTAGATCATCTGCCTAATGAACGGCCCAGATTGACTAGAAATTACTATACTTTTACAAGGCAATTTTACATGTGTTTTTAGCTTCGGGGGCACTGCCCCCGAAACCCCCCCTGGACCCCCCAGGAAGAATTTAATTTTGGGCACCGTTGCCGCCCCATTAAGGTATAGGGGTCCAATGCTATGATACAAAATAAACAAGATAATTAGGCTCCACACCCAACATAAGTTAGTAAAGCCTGTGGCGAAAGGTATGCATCCTCCATTATTCATGAAGCGGTCAACGCATACCATGATGGTAGTTATGCCCAGGTCCGTCAGCTTATTGTAGAATGGGAAGATGAGCTTAGTTAGAAAGCAGGTATTCTGGATATTGATTTGGATGATTGGAAAAATCTCGTGCATGACCCCTGTCATTCTCGGGGAATATCCTCTCAGTCTAATTTTTTTTTTTCATTTGTACTGGATGATGAAGAAAATCCTTGTTAAATATCTAGATAATTTCCCTTGATGCGAGCCCTCATCCTCTCACGGGCTCCCGGATTAGAGTAAGGAGCAAGGATTTTCAACATAATAAATTTCAAGATCAAAATAAAAATGGATGTCTCAGTCACATCGAGAAGCATATTCCATGCATCCCTCAAACTAAGCTTTTAGATTCCAGTGCGAATGATCTTGCTCGTGTTGATTCAGTTGATGATGAGTAGTTTGAATTTTCACCTCTTGTTTTGACTTTTATTGTATGGAACACTTTCACACTTTTTGGTATGTTTACATTTATGTTTATAGTTATCTCGATTCTAGGAAGTATAAGGACACTCAAACTTATTTAGCATGGCTTCCTAGAATAATAATATTTTGATTTTGGATGGCTTATCATTTCGTTAGGTGTCAAAAAACTTCGTTTCCCTCTAGGGAGGTTGAAGCCACCTAACCATTTTGAATTTGGATGTAAATTGAATTTTTTGACAGATAATGAATAGAAAGGTCCTACCAAATTATATATATATATATCTTTCTCATATTATTTTAAAAATATATTTTGAAATGCCATATTTCTTAAGTAAATATGAAAGAGAATTTATTAATTTAGAGAACATTTTGATTTTGTAATAAGTGTAAATTATAATTTTTAAAATGTTATCTAGGATATATAGGAGAGGAAAGCTAGTGGGTTTTTTGATGCAGGGGCATTAGGCATAAGAAATACTTTGTATTTTTATAAGACATAAGGGGGTTTTATGTTTTTGAATTCTCATGTAATTATTATTATTTTGAATAAAATAGTGAGGAATTGTAAATGTTCTCGAATCATTGGAGAACATGAGGGGAAGTTGATTAGTTAGGAATGTGAAGAGTCAGTTCAGTAAATCTAGGGATTTAGGCTAAATTTAGGACTTTGAGAAATCCAAGAGTTTTGTCGAGCTATAAGGGAGCTGAATCGATTCATTAATATTTTGTATAAATGTAAGCATCAGGGGTCAGATTTGAGAGGGAAATAGTTAAAGGTATTCAAGAGGCAGAGTAGGAGGATAGAAGGGCCATCGAATTGAAAATCAGGCCTGAAGGGAAATTTTTCCATGTAAATATTGTTTTAATACGAAGGTTTAATTTCTGAGTTTATACTCCATTTCTGAGTTATGGTGTATGAGTGTGAACTCTATGAATTAATCACATGAATGTGTGAATTGTATGCATTAAGGCATAAATTGGTTGGAGGCATTTTGAAATGAATTTATTCATAGGAAGTATTAAAAGGAGGATTACACCTTCGTGATTTGTTTGATTTCGCATATGATGTTGAGAAATTGATTGAATTGATTTCTGTATAGAAATGTAAAGAGAGGTTGAAGAGTTTATTCTGTTAATTGAAACATAGTCTCTGTTTATTTAAGCATTTTAAACTATGTTTATAAGTCTATAAGGATCAAACTAATTCCTTTGCTGAAATTGATTGAATCGATTCATAATTCGATGGTTCATAAACAAGAGAGAGGGCGGTAGCATTATATATAGAGCTTAACGCATTTGAATACATGATTTCTATGTATAAATTGCCCGTGCCTTAACCTGTGTGAAGACATCAAAGGAAATTGATGAGGGTTTAATCTTTTTATGAAGAACCCAGCTTGTAAATCTTTGACACTTAATATGTTTGAATCAACGTGGAAAGCTCGGTTTGAAAAGAGTGATATCAGTTGAAGTAAAAGCTCTGTTTGCTGCAATCAAAACTCATTTTCCTTTGAGATTGATTCATAATGTTGTTTAAATTGATATCAGTGAGGTCAGTTCACAGCATTTAGGTGGATAGGATGAGTTCTAAAAAGGGTGATTGATCTCTAGTTTGAATCGAATCAAAAGTCTGTTGAAACCCAGATTCAATGCGTTTAAGAAATGAAGTGGAACTGGAAGAGTGGTTTTGAGGGGCAAACCAGTAGTATCGCGCTACCTTTCAAATGGTAAGCAGTATTGAAAAAAAAAAACGCGATATACGCCAGCACTCAACACATGGCATTTAGTGGTATTCAGTTATCACTTTTGTTGCATAATTTTGGAAGACGAACAGGCGTGCATCTTTGTGACGCGAATGCTGTTGGATTAATGGATGGGAGTGTGTAGCCGTTGGATGGTTGGGGTGTTGAATGCCTTGAGGGGCCTACATGTCATGTGATTTGGGTTCAAAGATTAATGAAAAGGTACGTTAATAATGCTGCGAGCAAAACTTTAATATATGAGTCATATGGTTTAACCAAGGTCTGAGTTATGTATGGCCGAATAATCATATGTGTTGAATTGCTGTGAGTTGGCCTTTTTCCCAAGTCAAACCTTTGGTAGATAATGGAACATTAAATGGGTTGAAATTTGAACTCAGATGACTTGATATGCTATGGGGTCTAGCTGTAAATATTTTTGGTTTTAACTAAGGGCAAGGACATATATTTGATATAATATATGCTGGCGAGATCATAGTAAAAATTAGGGGTTTAACCCAAGTCTTGTTACATTTAGATTTCTAGTGAAGGCCGAAGATTCATATATTGGGTTTAATTACTAAATCGAATGTTACTCGATTTTCATGTATTGGAGTTTAACCATTGAATTTACAAATGAAGAAAAGTGCTTCCACATCAATGTTATGAGATTGCTGAGATTTAAAATTATTTTGGCAAAAAAATACTGGAATATATTTTCATATGCAATAGAGAGTGAAGATTGTGGGTTGAGTAGGGTTAGCCCGCCATCATTTTCACTATGAAGTATATTGAGTGTAAAATCTATTATTAAGTTTTCATAATGTAGATTAAAAACATGAAATTATTAAGTTGTATTTTAGTTTGTTTTAAAAATGAAATATATTGTTGAAATATTATGTTGATTTGCAAAGAAATGATAAATGAGCCTAGATCCATCTTAATTATGTATCTATCAAGTGTTAAGAAGGATCAAATCTCCTAAGATGAAAACCTTTTTTAAAAAGAAAATAGATTTGATCTCTCTCGGCGCGATTCAAGTTAAGATGGATCTAGATTTGTTTTATTCAAGTTAAGATGAATCTATATTGGTTTTAATGTATGACACACATAACTTGTATAATAATTTTATTACTATATTAAATTTTGATGGTCAAATTTAATGACCGTATATTAATATGGTGTAGTCTAACTTATAGACGAAATAGACTATTTCACTGGATGATTTCATATTTTGTATTTATTTAATATATTATTTTTTTCCCATAGCTTTATTAGAATACATGATTTTGTACTTCATTACATTTTATATCTATATATGTGTTAACTTCAACATTAATAAAACCATATGAAGCAAACACTTTTTTCTATATATATTTTTCATGACCTTTTAAAATGTTGAGAAACGTTTTTACATTATACCTACATATCTACTTTAAACTGGGTTATATAGCACCTCTCGACACAATAAGTTAATTTTGTTAACATGAAATGGGTTGTAGACCACCTCTCGTCTCAATAATTTAATTGTGTTAACATGAAATTGTTGTGTGATGCTATGAATGTTTTAACTTGTTAATAAGACCTATAAGTAATTGGATTTTTTTATACATGCAACTAAATATATTTACCAAATCTTCTAACTGCACTTGTCAAGCCTTTATGTCTCTCCTCCAATTTTCAAATATTTTCTTGGTTACGTATATACTAGTAAAACCACATTAAAAATATTAATGTGGTTGATATAGCCGAAGGCTTCATTTGTATCTATCATCGATAAATATTTAATAAAAAGAACTATTACAAAAAACAAATTATTATTAATTTTGATTTTACTTAACCCTTAATAATATGAGGTCTTGATAAAAAACATAAGTGTTGAAGAATTTATATCCTACACAACCAAGATATAAGGCAGTGTTTCTAATATTAGGGATGCTTCCAACATTCCTAGGAAATTGGTGGGCCATCGAACATCAATTTTTTTAATTTATTAAACGTCAATGAAACCTAACAAACTCTCTTGCAAACTACAATAGTTGATAGGCATTAAGACAAAGCATATGCTAAGCATATACTCTTGAGAATCAATCTAGGACATAATAAAAAAATAAAAACAGTCAACAGAAAATCATCCACCTTAAGTTGAAATAGGAATTCTTCCTCTAATTATGGTTATTCTTTAAAATGAAATATTTATTGAGTGAATTGGGTATATGTTTTTGTAATTTCACTATTGCATGGGGATCTATGTGGAAAAGTACATATAATGGAATACATTGCGGCAGAAAAGTGATGAAGATGTGCATGAGTTGAAGAATTTGTTGCATACCGTGCGCACAAAGTTGGGTATCAAGGATTCAGAGAAATATTTCGTGTTGAAGTACCGTATTTGTCTACACAGATATATTTAGGAGGAATTGAAGTTCCTTGAAATCTCATCGCTTGGTGTAGCATAACGGTATAATTCCAATATTGAGTAGAAATTCAAACCAAAGAAGCGAGACTTTAGATCTACGAATCAGAAGCAAGGGAAAGGCGCCCCCAAATCAAATGGCATGCTCTCTCCATCCTCCGCTTCTTCTTCATCATAATGAATTTCTAAATATGTCATGGTCCCCTCAGGTAGAAGGAGTTCATGGGCAGTTGTTTCTACTGGCAGCGATGACATCTCACCTTGTGCTTTCTCATGGGCAGTTGTGTCTGCTTATAACGATGACATCTCACCTTGGGTTTTGTCATACCTTGCCTTATTTTGTATGTGCTCCTCCTCCATGGCTCTCTCTTTCAAATATTATCAATTAGGGATTTGATTACCATCAATTTGAAAATCTCAACTAGTCACTGCTTTTTCCTCACCTTTGTGTAGTTTATAATAGTGGATGTCATGTTTTTATGTCAAGCATTGCATAAAATTTTATACTATGGGTTGATCCTGTTAGGCCTCTATAATTTGCAAGATTGGAAAGAAAAAATGCTGTAGAGCCTACATCAAAACCACTTTGGAATCCTAGGATCTAGCCCTCCTGGATTCAGAGAGGGATGTTTCTGTATAAGTGTTTTCTAAATATATGTTCTTATGCTTTTTTTATGATATTAGGATAATTATGAAGTACAAGGGTTTTGGTTGTTTTGGTTGGGTGGGATATCATCAAAATGAAGGAAGCCTTTTGAATGGTAAAGGTGCAAGCAGGTTGACAGAATGATTCAGCTGATAGGACAAGTAAGAAACAGTATCAATCCATTGGGCTATGGAGTCACAAAAGGATTTAATTGCACAACAAGTTTCAAGAGTGGTCTATGGGGCAAGTCATCTATGTCGAAGGATTCTTTAGATTGATTTGTGATATGGAAACATAAAAAGTGTTGTGAAAGAAACAAACACACAAGAAAAAAAAAGGACAACCTAAGATCAGATAAGTACTTTTAAACTAGCCTGCTTTTGGCATGCACTTAATGGAAAGACACAAAGTAACCTAAGATCAGGTAAGTACTTTTAAACTGGCCTTCTTTTGATATACTTGAGAAGCATACGCCTTTTTTTGAATAGCATTGATGGGCTCCAAAAGGGTCAGTGGACAAGTGCGAGAGCGAGAGCATGATATATATATATCATGGGTCATTTATCAAAACCTGTAGTAAAAAAAAACATACACCGTAAATATTCTTTTAGCTCTTAATTTTAATTTTATTTATTTATTATTGACTATGTTACATCAATTTCTTTTTATTTGTATTTTTATATAATTTCACTCATTCAAAATATATTCCATTTTGGGGCTTGAGGGAACCTCTCCGCCCAACAAATAAATATACTAAAAATAAAATAAAAATAACCCATGGTATTGAGAACCCTTAGTATTGACTCATCCTATTCATGTGGAAATTTTTTTTTTTTAAGGGGGTAATTAAACTAACCTAGATACATATTAACGCCATATTTTCCGAGAGGGATCAAAGCTCTAAAAATATTAATGTAAAAAAATTAACTAACTCAAAATAAAATAAAACTAAAAATAATCATATAAAAACAAAGTAAAAATGACCAATGCTATTCACATGGAATATAGTGTAGTTAAAGGGGGAATTAAACCAGCCTAGATCCATCTTAATTCTAGATCTATCAATCTCCAAAAGGATAAAAACTCTAGAGATGAAAACCTCTTTAGTGAAAGAAATGCGGTCTGTCTAGTAGATTCAGAGTTAAAGATGTATCTAGGCTAGAATATATTTGTGATGCGTGTTAGAAAATAATAAAAGAATATAATATTATATAAAGATGTATATAGGCTACATACATTTGTGATTCCGTCGAGAATGTGTCTGCCTTGAACATAGCCAGTTTGCTCCAGTGAGATGAGAAGGGGAAGTAGAGGCTTTAGACGGTTGGCTATCACCTTGGAGAATAACTTATACAGAACATTGCAGAGGGAAACTAGTCTATATCTGCTGGGACTAGTCACTTGATCCTCCTTGGGGATGAAAGTGGTGAAGGTGGCGTTGAGGGCAGGGAGAATCCAATGCATTGATATGGATTCCTTGACCATTTCCCATATCTCTGTCATAAGGTATTCCCAAAAAAAGTGGAAGAATTTGGTGGTAAAGCCATCCGGCCTTGGAGCTTTCCCAGCTTTGATTTGAGCCATGGCCTGATCCACTTCCTGCAGCTGAACTGGTCTGAGCAGCATTTGGTTGTGATATGCCGTAATAATGACAAGTATGTGCTGAGTGATGTTGTTGATGGCTTCTTGGTGATCCAAATGGGGTTCAGTAAAAGTCTCCTTGAAGTGATTAATAAGCTCCTGTTCAATATCCTCGTGCATTTCCAAGTTGTTCCCTTGTTCAATTTTCAAGACAGTGATTCGATTTACCATTCTCCTTTGGATGGTGGATCGATGGAAGAATTTCGTGTTCTTCTCTCCTTCTTTGAGCCTTCAGATTTTGGATTTCTATTTCCAGAGAATCTCCTCCTGCACTTCTCTTTCCTTGCTTTGGTTCTTGAGCTGCTTCTCCTGTCTATCCAACTCCTATGTGCGGCCAAATGTTATAAGAGTTTTTTGGATGGCTACCATTCTTGTTTCCAGATACCTATGGATTCTGAAGGTATTACCAAATGTGTGTTGGTTCCAGTGCTTCAGTCTGGCTTTGATGATCTTGAGATTCTGCTGAAATTTGTAAATTTTTGAGCCTTCATGGGGGGTGATGTTGCACCACCATTCAACTACCATATCTTTGAAGCCCGGATGGGGTAGCCAAAACTGTTCAAACTGGAAGAGTTTGTGGAGGCCTCTCCCTAGTCTCTCCCATTGCAACTGTATAGGCCAATGATCGGAGCCAGCCGTAGGGAGGATGGTGGAGAAGATGTCCCCCCTCGCATGAGTCAAGGCTTCAGAAAAGAGGAAGCGATCCAGTCTAGACGCAATTTGCTGGGAACCACTTATGTGGTTGTTCCAAGTGTGGAGCTTGTTGGAAGTGGGAACATCAATCAGTTGATTGTGGTAAATGAATTCTTTGAATTTTAGACTCTTAGCTTCCAAGGGCATGCGGCCATCTCGAATTTCTCTAAGGCTGGTGATCATGTTGAATTTACCTCCTAGAATGTTTTGAAACCAGCTCCAAAAATAGAAGAAAAGAGATATCAATGCCTTAGAAATAAGCCACTTCGAGGAGGCAACCTCCAATACATTACATGAATGAACAATTGTTGGATGATACAAATTACAAAACCTCCTTTCTATATATAGGAGTCCATGGGGCCACAATGTAATCTTAGTGGGGCCATAATGTAATCCTAGCCGACTTAACAAAAATAATTTACGGGCACAATATTAATGATATGGAGGTTATAGGGGAACAATAATAATAATAAGGGGGTTACACTAACAACAATAAGGGACTATACTAGTAATATAGGGAGCTAACATGCCCCTCTCCTTTAAAAAAGTGTTTCCCTCAACACTTGAGTAGCTCTGGATGCTTCTATATAAAATTCTCATCCTCCCATGTAGAATCTTCAGTGGGTAAGTTCTTGCACTTGATGAGATACTCTGAAATTGATCAATTTTGTAGCTATCGAGTTCTTATTTCCGTGACCGCTTCAGGTTCCAATATGATTTTTCCTTCCTCACCAAGTTTTGGAAATATTGTTTGAACTGGAATATTTTCATCTATAATCTTCTTTAAGCATGAAACATGGAAAAATGGATGCACTTGTGAAGTAGCAAGAAGCTCCAATTTGTATGTCATAGTACCAATATTTTGCAACACCTTGTAAGGACCATAGTACTTTTGTGATAATTTATTATCCTTCTTAGCTTTCTTTAGGGACATTTGTTTGTATGGTTGTAGCCGTAAAAATACCCAGTCTCCTACATCAAAAATTCTCTCGCTGAAATGTTGATCTGCCTGTTGTTTCATTCGATTTTGTGCCAAATTCAGGTTATCCTTTAAGAGTTGGAGAAATTCTTGACAATGCTCGATGTGATGTTCCACTGCTAGAACCTTCGAATTTTCTCTTAAAGATGATGTGATGGATGGTGGATGATATCCATAAAGTTCCATAAATGGGATCATTTTTGTTGCAGTATGGAAGGAAGTGTTATACCGCCATTCAGCGAGAGGTAACCACTTGACCCATTGTGTTTGTTTATCAGATACAAAAGAACGAATATATCCTTCCAAAAATTTATTTACTATCTTAGTTTGACCATTAGATTGAGGATGATAAGATGAGCTATGAGCTAATTGAGTACCCAAACAAGAAAATACCTCCGTCCAAAAATTTCCAGTAAAAATGGGATCTCTGTCACTCACAATAACGCTTGGGTTTCCATGTAGCTTTTGAATTGTGTCCATAAATGTAGTAGCAACTTTACTTGCTTTAAATGGATGAGATAATGCACAAAAGTGTGCATACTTGGTAAGTCTATCAACTACCACCATGATGACACCCTTTCCTTCGCACTTAGGTAAACCTGTGATAAAATCCATTGAAATCTCCTCCCAACGTTGACTTGGAATGGATAAAGGTTGTAGAAGAATCAGGGTCTTAATTTTCTCAACTTTATTCTGCTGGAAAATCAAACATTCCGCCACAAAATTTTGAATATCATATTTAAGGCCATCCCAAAAAAATTATTTCTTCACCCTGTGGTAAGTTTTTAAAAATCCTGAGTGTCCTCCTAAAGAAGAAGTGTGCAGTTCCAAAAGAATATTTTGTTTTAGTTGGGAATTCTTACAAAGATATAAGTGATATTTGTACCATAAGGAATCATTTTTCCAACTAAATGTATCAGATGTACTAGGATCCGTCTGCAAATTTTGAATGAGTGTCCACACTTCTTTCTCCTTCTTCCATTCATCCCTTGCTTTGGTTATCCAATCTGGTTGGATAATAGAAATGGCACAAAGAAATGCTTCCACCTCTTCATTATTTCTTGAGAGTGCATCTGCAATAACATTTAGCTTCCATTTTTTGTAGATTATTTGAAATTCATAACCCAACATCTTTGTGACCCATTTTTGCTGCTCTTCTGAAGATAGTCTTTGTTCCAGAAGTGTTTAAGAATATCATTATCAGTTTTTACCTTGAAGTGTCTTCCCATTAGGTAAGTTCGCCATTTCTTTAGTGCATGCATTATTGCTAACATTTATTTCCCATAAATAGCTTTCTGAAAATACTTTCCTTTGATTGGAAGACTTTCAAAAGCAATGGGTCTTCCTTCTTGCATTAAAATAGCACCAATTCAAGTTCCTGAGGCATCACATTCCACAATAAATGCTAAATTGTGATGTCTGGCGTAGCTAAGACCAGTGCTAGGCACATTGACTCTTTAAATGTTCAAAGGGATTAGTTGCTTTAGGAGTCCCTAAAAATCCATCTTTCTTCAATAATGTTGTTAGAGGTGCTGCTATTCTTCCATAATTCTTAACAAACTTGTGATAATACCCTGTTAACCAAAGAAATCCTCGCAACTGCTTTATGGTTGTGGGGAATTTCCATTCTTTAATGGCTTTAATTTTTTTAGGGTCTACCTTAACACCCTCATGAGATACAATATGACCCAGATATTCCATCTCTTGTACTCCAAAGAAACATTTGGATGTTCTTGCATATAATTGTTTCTCCTACAATAATTTGAGCACCCTATCAACATGTTGAACATGATCCTTCCAAGACCTGTTGTAGATTAGTATATCATCAAAAAATACTAGCACAAATTTTCTAAAGAAGGGTTTGAAAATGGAATTGATCAAGCCTTGAAATGTAGAAGGTGCATTGGTAAGGCCAAAAGGCATACCAAAAATTCATAATGACCCTCATGAGTTTGAAATGCTATTTTCGGAATATCTTCAATATTCATTCTAATTTGATGATATCATAAACAAAGATCCAACTTGGTAAAATAAATTTCTCCATGTAATTCATCCAATAATTCATCAATCACAGGAATGAGAAATTTATCTTTAATGGTGAGCTTATTGAGCTCACTATAATCTGGACACATGTGCCATGATCCATCCTTCTTTTGTACCAATACTACAGGAGCAGAGAAAGAATTTTGAGTAGGTTGAATTATACCAGCCTCTAACATTTCTGCAATCATACGTTCAATTTCGCTCTTTTGGACATCAGGATATCTATAAGGCCTGATGTTTGGAGGAACACTTCCTGGAATCAAATGAATAGCATGATCATGATCACGAATAGGTGGGAGTCCTTTGGGAGTTTCAAAAACCTTGGAATGATTGTCCAAAACTTTGTGGAGATCTGCAGAAATAGATGAATTTGATGTTGGAACTTCTAGTGAGCATAATTGTGCAACTATGCCTCGTTGTTATTTCTTTAGAACATTTGTCATGAAATTACAACTTATTATCTTTCCCGGCTTCCCTGAAATACCCCGTAATTCGACTTCCTTTCCTTCTGAAAAAATTTCAAGAAAAGTTCTTGAAAATTAAAAGCTACTATCCCCAAAGATTGTAACCATTGTACTCCTAGTACAACATCAACACCTTCCATAAGAATGGAAAGCATTGGACTATTCAATACATATTCCCCCATGGTTAGCTTGATATTATGGCATTTTCCACAGAAATTTATAGTTCCTCCATTTGCAACCATCACTTGACATTTTGGTGTTGGGTATAGGAAACAATTCAATTTCTTGGCTACCTTACAATGAATAAAATTATGGGTACTACCTGAATCAAAAAACACTATTACCTTTTTCTTCTTGATATGTCCTTCTATCTTGAGAGTTTAAGGAGTGGTAATTCCTGCCAATGAATTACACGATATGGTTGGACTCATTTCTTCCTCTTCTAGGGTTGGTTCTTGGTGTATATCCTCTTCTTGTTCATTTTATTCTTCCTCTTCACAATATATGTAAAATAATTTCTTCTCAGCAAACTTATGACCTTTAGTTTATTTGCTATCACAACTGTAGCAAAGCCCTTTTGCTAGTTTTTTCTTCCAATTGTTGTGGTCTCAACCTTGTAGGTTGTGGAAATCTAGGAGTAACAACACTTCCCTCTTTATAGAAGTGAGTGGTAGGCTTCCTTGTCGCCATAATTTTACATTCATTTTTTCTTGCCAACCTGAATGCCTTCTCCAATGAATCAGGTTCCAAAACGCAAACTTCATGTTGGATGTTATCCTTTAAAGTACCTATGAAGAGATCAATCCTGTGTTCCTTTGGAATATCAGTTACCCTTAAATTCAATTTTTGGAAGTCCTCAATGTGCTCCCCCACTAAACCCTTTTGTTTGAGATTTATCAATTGGATAAACAAGGTGTTGCTCTTTGTCTCCTCATAATGTGCTATCATTTCCTCCATAAAAATTGACCAAGTGACAATTTTTTTATGGGAGCAAAGCCATCGATACCATACAAATGTATTTTGTTCTAAATGTAAAGTTGAAATGCATACCTTTTGTGTGTTTTGCACATTATTGAGATCAAAATATTGCTCCATCTATAGTATCCATGTTACAGGATCCTTTCCATCAAAATTCCTCGTATCCATTTTTGGAATATGGTGGTTCTTCCTGCCAACATTAGATTTTATGAAATCACGATCAACATTTATTTTGTTCTCATCATGAGTTTCCTCTACTATCTTTTCACCATTAGGAAACATTTGTTGTATCAACTTTGTCAAACCTTCCATGTCTTCTTTTAGATCATTCTTCATTTTTTCCATTTTTTCATCGATCTTAGCTTCCATGTCATCCATCTTAGATTCCATGCCAGCTTCCATGCCATTCTTCAAACCATCCATCTTAGATTCCACGCCTTTCTTCAAACCATCCATCTTAGTTTCCACGCCTTTCTTCAAAACTTCCATGTCATTTTTTATTGCTCTTTGCGAGAGAAAAATTTGTTGCTCTTGCTCTTGTAAATTTGATATGTCATGTTGCCATTCTTCACCTTCATCAGTCATATTAGAGCCTTCTAAAGGCTTAATGGGTGTTGTATTCTTTTTAGGAGGCATTTTAGAACCCAATACTGAAATATATTCTACCATATACCCTTGGAATCAATTCAACTTGATTCTTCAAACAAGACTTATGAAATTTAGAAAAAAAAAATACACACCTTTTACTTGCTTTTGAGGAGCTTGATATTGAAATTGACTTATCTTTATACTTGCAGATCCTCAATATCTGAAATTTGAAGCTGTAGTAGTCCTCTGAAGCTTCTTTCAAATTCCATAGGTCTAACTTGATTTGGATTCTTCAAGGCAATGTTATTTCCAAGCTCCCACAATGAACTAATTATGGACTGGTTCAGTAGAGCGAAATTGTATGACTTGCCACGTTTTACTGTCTGCTCCTTTGGCTCTAAAATTTATAGAAAAGAAGCTACAATCCGTGTAATTCTAGTCACTTTTTAAAGAATTCCAATCCGATTCTCAGAGAGAGAGTTATGAATATTTTCCCACGATCACCTCTTTTAGATGAAATTCGGGAGCATGAAAAAGCCCTAACTTCCACAGGTCATATCTCCAAAACTATTGTGAAAAAAGCTTTGAAATTTTGTGATGATGTTCCTCAGGATTTCAAATTTTCTCTCTAAGAAGCTCAACTTTTGAATCTTTATAGAAAAAAAGTTATATCGAAAATTCCATGATGACCTTTTTAAGTGAAATTTAGGAGCTTGTAAAAAGCCCTAATTTCGAAAGATAATATCTCCAAAAATATTGCGAACCAAGCTCTAAAATTTTGCAACGATGTTCCTCAGGATTGCGGCTTCACACTCTAAGAATTTTAACTTCTTAACCTTCGTAGAAAATATGTTATAGAAAAAATTCCACGATGACTTATTTTGAGTAGTGAAACCCTAGAATCCAAAGCTCTAATACCATATGTTGTGAGACGAGCTCCAAAAATAGAAGAAAAGAGATATCAATTCCTTAGAAATAAACCACTTCGAGGGGGCAACCTCCAGTACATTACATGAATGAACAATTCTTGTATGATACAAATTACAAAACCTCCTTTCTATATATAGGAGTCCATGGGGCCACAATGTAATCTTAGTAGGGCTGCAATGTAATCCTAGCCGACATAACAATAATGATTTAAGGGCACAATAATAACAATATGGGGGTTACAGGGGTAAAATAATAATAATAGGGTTACACTAATGACAATAAGGGACTATACTAGTAATATAGGGACCTAACATAGAATTCAGAAGGGGTGGGAGCGTTGATGAGAGAGGGAAGCAATGTCATCTAGGAGCTAGATTTTTCAGGCTGAGGTTTGAGGAAAGTATTCATTGGTGAGGAGGTCCATGAAACTAGAACCAATTAAGCAAAAAGACGTTTGGATGAAATGGAGAGAAGCATGGTGATTGGAGAGGGAGATTAGAGCTGGATTCCAAGTGATGGCTAGCCCCCCTGAGGCTCCTATCGTGTCAACTGCAATGGTGTTGCAACGAGGCTAGATCCTGGACAAAATGGAATGGAACGTGGAACTAGATCATTTAGTTTCCTGCATGAAGAAGATGGATGGATTATCATGTCTTATGCAATTTTTTATCATATGTAACTTTGAGGGGTTATTGATCCCTGTGATATTCTAGGATGTGAGCTTCATTATTTATGAGTATGGTTCAGAGCCTTGAAGAACTTTGTCAAATTTGGGTATCGGCCAAATTCAAATAGCTGATCCCCCTAATATTATCAATCTTTGTAGATCTGTTGGCCTCCCTTGTTTTCTTGATTCCCTGATGATATTGATGGTTTACCTTGTAATATGTTCCCCTTGGATCCCAAAGTGGGTACTGCCTTTTATTAACTGGGCTTTGAGAAGGGCTGGGATAGTATGATATTCCATGGATTTGCAGGCCTTTTCCAACCCTGTGAGATCTAGATCCCCAAAGTCAATGGATTTCGATTCTTCATCCATGTAGGAGATGGTGGCCTGATTCTTTCCATCTTCTAGAGCTTTAATCTGACTTGGAGTGGACTGAGGGTCGATTTCCATGTCATATTTGGGCTTAAGGGGTAAAGCTTGAGACTGGGTGATAGCATGGTTTGGGATATCTAATTGTTTATTCTTCTTATTTTCTCCTTGAGGCGTATGCTGCACAATAAGATCAGGAAATGGGGAATCGAGAGGGGGAATGGAGCCAAATGCAGGGAAAGGAATGGGGGAGGCCTCTGAGGGAACAGTCGACAGGTCCTTTTTCGAGTTGAGGTTGGCCAAGAGATGGAAGCTATTAATGGTGAAGGGTTGCGAAGGCCGAGGGATGCTGGTGTTCTTGTTTGCATGCCTTTTACGGGGGGACAAATTGGTGAAACCATCTGGACCTGAGGAGGCAGGGTTGACTGGGGGCTTGGGCGGGGAGTTCTAAGGACAATCTCTGTTAGATGGCCATGCATATGACATTTGTGACAACGGAAGGGAACATGCTCATAATTAGTAGTTTGAATCCATTAAAGATCTTCATGCCATAAAATTACCAAGTCAGGAAGAGCTTTAGCGAGATGCATGTAGACACATATGCGGGCGTAGGAAGTATATCTTGTAACACCCCTAGTTTTATGTTCTGTCAAAGTTAGACATTTGAAATTTAATCCAAAGGGGAGTGGACCCCAATGGATAAGTATTGTGTGGATGTAATTAAATATTTTATTTTGAAAAAAATTGAATAAAATAATTCTGTGCAGATTGACCAAAATGAGAATTGTGAGACCACTTGCTAAATCCATGGGGATGGATAGAGGCAAATAATTCCCCAAAAATATTTCAAAAATTCTTGAAAGAATTTATTTCCAAATTAGATTTTGAGGAAAATCTAGTTTCCCCAATGATGTGGATAGTATTTGGGAAGAGGTAAAAAGTTGGGAAAAGAAGAAAGCAACTTTAAAAGTCCCTAAATAGGGAAGCCTAGGCAAACAGGAAGAAAAGAATCCTGATATTCTGGACGCAAAATTAGAAACAAGCTTTGGGGAGCAAAAGCTTAAATAAGCTATCCCTGAACAGATCAGAGGTTGGTCTGTTCTAGGTGTGGTCTCAGCTCGGGGTGAGTTTTGGAGATAAAGGGACTCTACGATTGGGAGGACCGGTCAATTACCAAAGTGGTATGCACACAGTATTATGAATGATTAAAAATTAATTGTTGTTAAGTGGAAGATTAATGAATGTACCTGTATAATTCTTACAATGTTTTGGTTGTGCTAGTGTTCCTTACATTTACAGAAAGGTAGAATAATTAAATTCTAACAGTTCTGCATGGTTGTAGGAATCAGAAATATGAGGGAAAATCAACCAGAATCTCTAAATGAGTTCCTGGTTTAAATCTGGAGATTATGTTACCTCATCATTTATAACTATGTAACTTTAATTTGCTTCTGTGGAAAATGGAATTGATTCAAACAACACAGTAAGAAATTCCCTAAATCTGTGAACAGTAGGAAATTAAATATATATAGGACAGAATATCCCTTTATTGAATTAACTAAGTGAAGTGCAGATATATAGAATTTTTATACAGCAGCTCATGTCTATTTATATATATTTTAATATCTTCTATAATAAGGACATAATGGAAAAGTATGTATTTCTAGTACTGCTTATCTATCTTCAGATAGTAAAGAAATGAAACTAAACATGACTATCAACTTTAGAAATAGCTATCAAAGGAGAGTTATGTATAAAAACTATGGGATTACTCCCTTTATAAGAGGGAGGGTCCAACCGGAAGTCATCTCATGGAAAAAAAAAAACTAGATGCATGGTAATATAAAACAAACCAATGCATGTACCTATATATCTATATATATATATATATATATACATATATATATATATATATATATATATATATATATATATATATACATATATATATATATATATATATATATATATATATATATATATATATATATATATATATATGTGTGTTGAAGAATGTAGCAAATAGATATCCACCAGATCTATATAACATATCAGTGAAGAAAGTGAGATTAAACATTGATATATTGGGACTATTATACTATGAAACCAAAAGAACAAAAATTAGATGTATACAGGTACAGGGAACATTTTTCTTGACATACGAAGCTCTTCCATTTGAACTACAACCTCCTAGGAATACAAAGAGTTCACGGTGGGAGTCATATTATATATATACAATGGATAGCATTTGTAATTTCTCATTCACTGAGTCATTGTAAACTTGAAGAATCGGGTAATAGAGAGACTTATATACATTGAAGTCATTATTATGATACTTAAGAACTCAAAAAGAGAAATAGCCCCATAGAACTCATTATTTCTTCAATCATATTAAACTGATACAAAAACAAATAATTGAATGCGAGGTAACAGGAGAAAATCCATCAAATAATAATCTGGAAAATTCTAGAAAACATTATGGAGTTGTCAATAATATCAAGGACGAAGAGTAAATACGTCCTGTATATAAATATCAAAATATGAGCCCCTCGGGCATCAGTCTTTTAAAAAAGGCCACACTCGCACTCCAGAAATTAAACTATTCAAGGGATTTCATCATACGAATGAAAATCATTAATAGTCATAGTCTCTAACAAAGCCTAGAATTACAATAACATTGTTTATGACCCTAAGAAATTTCATTATCTATACAAATTAGGTGGAATAGTGCGACGAGAGGATGGATTCTCTCCGCACAGGTGTATACTGACCTGCAAACGCTAAGGGCAGTGAAATTAGTGTCAAATGCTATGACGTATCTCATGGCTCGTCGAGGACGAAAATCATATGGCGTCTACATTACATGTAGAAACACAGCCGTGACAGTGAGATTACGAATAGAGTAACTGATAGAAAATTTGAGCAAAACAAACAATGGAAAAAAATAACAAGGTAAGAATTGGTTACCTGGCGAGGAAGAACCTCATTCCTTCAAAATAATCTGCAATAGAGGTAGAGGCATAAGGTTAACAAATTAGAAAACTAGAAGTTAAATAAGGAAATGAGGAAAACCCCTTAACAGTGAGACAAGGAAATCGATTCTTGCCTAAGGTGTATCGCTCGCCGAAGAAGAGTCGAGCAAAGTCAACATCCCACCATTTGAACCCATCATTCAAGTCATAAAGTACGAGCAGAAGTATGCCCTATTAAAAAAATCCGGCGTATTAGTCTCAAGTGTCGGTAACCAAAGGTTAAATGAAATAGACACAGAGATGGTGGTGTAAGAAAAGAAAAGAAAAAACCAATATATTAGTACAGGAGACTGCCATGAGAAGTTGTTTAACGGACCCAAACGAGGGTTAGACCATGAACGAGACTACAAGAACGAAATTAATTCATATAACCAGTTCTCGAAATTTCCACAGAGAAAGATATATATCAAGCTATGGAGTCAGAACGTAATCTTCACGGTAGAATGAAAGGCATGCATAAAGGCTCATACCTGGATTAAATGTCGATGGATAGGTAGGTAGGCCAGAAGTCTGGGCGAGCCAACGTTTAGCTCCTCAGCGTGCAGAACCTCGACACTGAGAGGTAAGTAAAACAAATGAAGGGCAAAGAAACCACCTCAACACTAAAACGAAGATTTATATAACCACATCCAATTCAGAGAAGTGATGAAACCCTAATGGGTGAATCGATCGCCACCGTCCAGATGGCCTAGGATCCATAATTGATATGCAGATCGAGAGGAGGCAATGGCCATTAATACCAATACATCAACTCATGGATATATGAAATCGATTTCTCAAGTACTTCATTAATGTCACCTGGTAGATGAAAATTAAACCATACTCGAGCATGGCGTATAGGCTGAACTTGAAGACGTCCAACTCGGCCTGTGAACGCTATAACAAAATCAATGAAACGACAAAAGACACCATAGAGTGGCATTTCATAAAGGGATGTGTAAATTTTAAGGGGTCTCATAGGCCAAAACCCTGAGCCATCTTTGCCAACGAGACAGAAGGAACGTCGCACAAAGTGATACACCCATTCCCGTAGCAATATCACATTAAATGGAAGTGTATGTGAAACACCTATGATGCGATTGTAACACACATTCACATCGGCCAAGGGCCACACCAACTATACCAAAAATCGACATCAGTCATAAATAACACCAATTGACCATGTGATGCCTCGTATAAGTGACATGCCACATAAGATTTTAATCTTGGAAGTGGTACGGATATCCAAGCCAACGAAACATATTAACGTAAAATCCATAGAGGCATTTTGTGCGAATGTCGAAAAGTATAGTTAAATACGCATAGAGATACATATGCGTGGAGATCCATAGTAAACATACAACAAGGGTATGGGGGTAAAATGTAGGTATAGTAGTGTGGTATGGGGTTAGAGGTAGTAAAATGATGCCCAACCCTCTTGTGGGAAATAAATTATATATATATATATATATATATTGCCATACAGTAATACAGATACAAATAGGAATGGAGACCCTATTCCATGTCAGATCGTAAATGACGAAATTCGCCAGGAAAATTAGAGTTGAATTATAACTAGGAATATTTTTTTTTTGTTATGGTAAAGAAGAGACGTTGCAAATGGTATCAGAGCTCATGTTATACAAAACTGGGTTGTTGTTGTGTGTGCTCACTGTATAACTGATTTACTGTTGAATTTTTTTTTTTTTTTGTTATTTCTGATCTGTGTTGTTTAGTGTACAGTGGTACTGGAATGGCAGAAGGTGAGGAAATTTATGTCGATCTGCGTGATGAAGATAATACACCAGATCCCAACGCTCTGGTGATGGCTATGTTGCACATTTTGCAACGAGAAATGGCTGAGCTAAGAAGCCAGAATGACAGATTGTCATTAGCTAGTGAGGAGCAGGAAAAGCTCATTAGAGAATTAACTTCGCGGAACAACCAAGAGGGTGAAGGTTCCGAGAAGAGGAAGAATGATGAGTCTAGGGATGATGATGTTGTTAGGCATTAGTATAAATAGAAAAAGGAATTACAAGGGGAATTACGAAAGATCAAACCTCCCTCCTATGATGGGGAGAAGGAGGAAGATGCTGAAGCCTGGTTGTTGAAAATGATTAAGTATTTCCAGGTCTATGAATACGAAAGCAATTTGAAAGCCAGATTGGCTCTCTACCAGCTACAAGGTAAGGCTACCTTGTGGTGGGAGGAGACAAAAATGGTTCATGCCATTGATGAAAAGATAGTTACTTGGGAAGACTTCCAAGTTAAGTTTAAAAACTGCTATTTAAATGAATGTTATTATGATGATAAAGCAAAGGAATTCCATGAACTTAGACTGGGACAACTCACAATTGATGAGTTTGTCACCAAGTTTACCAATATATTTAGATATGTCCCTTACATTAGGGAAGAGAAGGAAAAGGTGCAAAGGTTTCTGAACTGTTTGCCTGCTGTGTACAAGGAAAAGATCGAGTTTGATAACCCAAAAACTATGGACGAGGCAGTGAGGAAGGCGAGATTATGCTATCAGCAGTTTAAAGGAAAGACTGAGCATGGAAAAGTCTGTCTAAACAAGGGTGAATTCAAAGGAAAGAAACAGAAACCAGCTTATCTGAAGAACTTTGGCAGGGACCACCAGAGGAAAAAGTTTAATAAACCAAAAGAAAGCCAAACAGCTCAGTCTCAAATTGGTTCCAAACAACTAGATGAAGGAAATAAGAAGGAAGGCACAGCCAAAATGAGGGAACCTTTGAAATGTTGGGGATGTGGAGAACCCCATCTGTTGAGGGATTTTCCCCATCGAAACATTCAGATGATTATGAGGGATCGAGAAGCTACCACAGTAAATGACATAGCAAGAAATATCCCCACTATCAGTGCAGCCTTGGAGAATCGACAAGCAGAACACCAAGCTACCAGGGTTGAAATGGAGGGTAAGATTTCTGACCAATCTGTTACTGTTTTGATTGATCCGGGTGCCTCTTTGAGTTACATTAGTCTGAAAATAGTAGAAAAATGCAATCTCAAAACTGAAAAATTTCAGTAGTCCTGGTTAGTCTAGTTAGCCACTGGCACCAAGAGGAAAGTAACTCATAAATTACCTCAAACAGCCATGAAATTAAATGATTTTCAAACAGAAGTGAATTTAAATATCCTGCCATTAGGTTCATATGACTTGCTAATAGGAATGGACTGGCTGGAGAAGAAGAAGGCCATGATGAACTATTGGGATAAGACCCTGCATTGTGTAGATGAAGAAGGGAAACCTTTTATCCTCAAGGGAAAACAAAAACCTATCTCTGTAAGACAAATATCATCACTACAATTAAAACAAACAGCTAGGAAAGGATACCAAGTATATGCAGTACATGTAGAAGAGACAGAACAGAAAACTGAGGAAAATCTGCTGGATGCTTTACCAGTAGTAAGAGAGTTTAAGGAAGTATTTCCAGATGAGATTCCTCATCTTCCCCCCAAAAGAGAGATTGACTTTTCAATCGATTTGGTGCCAGGAGCAACACCTGTTTCCTGAGCCCCTTATCGAATGAGTCCCCCTGAGCTCATGGAACTAAAAATGCAATTGCAAGAATTGCTGGATAAGGGCTATATTCGACTGAGTGTGTCTCCTTGGGGAGCACCGGTTCTATTTGTGAAAAATAAGGATGGAACCTTTGGGATGTGCATTGATTATAGTCAACTGAATAAGTTGACCATTAAAAACAGATACCCCTTGCCTAGAATTGATGATATTTTTGACCAAGTGAGAGGGGCTTCATTATTTTTGAAGATTGACTTAAGGACTGGTTATCACCAGCTCAGAATTAAATAAGAAGACATCAGCAAAACAACCTTTCAAACCAGGTATGGTCACTACGAATTTGTAGTCCTACCTTTTGGGTTGACAAATGCCCTTGCCACCTTTATGTGCTTAATGAACAGTGTGTTAAATAAGTACTTGGATAAATTCGTACTTGTGTTCATAGATGATATTTTAGTTTACTCAAAAAGTGAGGAAGAACACAAAGAGCACTTGAGGATAGTATTGCAAAATTTGAAAGAAAACCAGTTATATGCCAAATTCAGTAAATGTGAATTCTATAAGGACAAGATCCAGTAATTGGGTCATATTATTTCTGAATAAGGGCTGGCTGTTGATCCTGAAAAGATAAAGACTATTAAAGAATGGCCTGTGCCAACAGATGTTTCAGCAGTGAGATCGTTCATGGGGATTGCAAGTTATTATCGCAGATTTGTGGAGAGATTTTCTGACATAGCATACCCCATAACCTCACTACAAAGAAAGGGGGTCAAATTTGAGTGGACTGAAAAATTCCAAAACAGTTTTGACCAATTAAAACTAAAACTCACCACAGCCCCTATATTGAAAATTGTGGATCCTGATAAAGAATTTGTTGTATGTACAAATTCATGTAGGGAGGGGCTGGGAGGAGTCCTTTTGCAGGAAAATTCAGTGATTGCATATGAGTCTAGGAAACTGAAGACACATGAACACAACTATAGTGCCTATGATTTGGAATTAGCTGTTGTTATTCATGCCTTGAAGATGTGGCGACACTATCTTCTTGGAAAGAAATTTACATTGATGACTGATCATATTAGTCTTAAATATTTCTTTTCCCAAACTGAATTGAATGCTAGACAGGCCAGATGGCTATCCTTTCTGAGTGAATTTGATATGGACATAAAACATATCAGAGGGAAAGAAAATAAAATTGTTGATGCCTTGAGCAAAAATGCTTGTCAAAATATAAACAGCATTGGGAGTAGTGCCCAGTTTGATTTCAAAGATTTAGTGAAAAAGGTAGCAGACCAGGACCCAAATTATGAAACACTACAGGTGAAACTACTAAAGAAAGAGAAGACTGATTTCACTCAAAATAAAAAAGGGCTGATCTGTTATAAAAACAAATTATATATTCCCAATGTGGAGTCTTTGAAAAGAGAGATTTTAGATGAATATCACAAACAGCCGTATGCAAGACATCCTGGATATCAAAAAATGTTAAAAGCTTTGAAAAAGAAGTTGTTTTGGCCAGGAATGAAAAGAGATGTAGCAGAATATTTAGCTAGATGCATGGAGTGTCAACTAGTTAAAGTTGAGCATCAACATCCTGCTGGACTTTTAAACCCTTTGTCGATTGCGGAATGGAAATGGGACACCGTTTCTATAGATTTCATAACAGGATTACCCTGAACCAAGTACCAGCATGACTCAGTTATGGTGGTAGTAGACACTTTAACAATAGTTGCACACTTTATGCTGGTGAAATCTACTTTTGGGACAACCCAAGTAGCAGATGTGTTCCTAAAAGAGATAGTAAGGTTACATGGGGTCCCAAGGATGATTGTTTCAGACAGAGATGTTAAGTTCACAGAAGCCTTTTGGAAAGGTCTATTTGGAGGTATGGGCACTAAGTTGAACTTTAGTACTGCCTATCACCCTCAGACTGACGGTCAGACAGAGAGAACTAATCATATTTTGGAGGATATGCTGAGAATGTATGTGATGGATAGGCCATCAAAGTGGGAAGACTACTTACATTTAGCTGAATTTTCCTATAATAACAGCTATCAATCCTCCATTAAAATGAGCCCATTTGAGGCACTCTATGGAAGGAAATTTCGTACACCTTTGAGTTGGAGCCAACTTGAGGATAAGCTAATGTTGGGACCAGATGCCTTGCAAGAGATGGAAAGAATGGAAAGAATTGTTAAAAAAATACAAAGAAACATTAAGACCGCACAAGATCGCCAGAAAAACTATGCTGATAAGAAGAGGGTACATCGAGAATTTAAAGTGGGGGAACATGTGTATTTGCGCATTAAACCCAAAAAGAGCACACTTTATGTTGGAAGTTGTGCGAAACTGGCTCCTAGATATTGTGGTCCGTTTGAAGTGTTAGAAAGGGTGGGACCAGTGGCTTACAAGGTGGCCTTACCGCCCCATGTTAAAGTTCATGATGTGTTTCATGTTTCATTATTAGAAAGATATATACATGATGCTTCTCACATAGTTGATTGGAATGTGATATAGGTGGAACCAGAAGGGGAGTTCCTTCCAGAACCACTTCAAATATTGGAGCGAGAAGAAATTGAATTGAGGAATCGGACGGTAGCAAGAGTAAAGGTGCAGTGGAAGCACTTTACTACTGAAGAGGCTACCTAGGAAAGAGAAGCTGAAATGATGGAAAGATATCCATTTTTGTTTGAAAAATGAACTCTAGTAGTTAAATATCAACACCGAGGACGGTGTTTGCTTTCAGAGGGGGAATATGTAACACCCCTAGTTTTATGCTCTGTCAAAGTGATACATTTGAACTTTAATCCAAAGGGGAGTGGACCCCAATGGATAAGTATTGTGTGGATGTAATTAAATATTTTATTTTGAAAAAAATTTAATAAAATAATTCTGTGCAGATTGACCAAAATGAGAATTGTGAGACCACTTGCTAAATCCATGAGGATGGATAGAGGCAAATAATTCCCCAAAAATCTTTCAAAAATCCTTGAAAGAATTTATTTCCAAATTAGATTTTGAGGAAAATCTAGTTTCCTTAATGATGTGGATAGTAGTTGGGAAGAGGTAAAAAAGCTGGGAAAACCAGAAAGTAGCTTTAAAAGTCCCTAAATACGGAAGCCTAGGCAAACAGGAAGAAAAGCATCCTGATATTCTGGACGCAGAATTAGAAACAGGCTTTGGGGAGCAAAAGCTTAAATAAGCTATCCCTGAACAGATTAGAGGTTGGTCTGTTCTAGGTGTGGTCTCAGCTCGGGGGTGAGTTCTGGAGAGAAAGGGACTCTACGGTTGGGAGGACTGGTCAATTTCCAAAGTGGTATGCACACAGTATTATGAATGATTAAAAATTAATTGTTGTTAAGTGGAAAGATTAATGACTGTAGCTGTAAAATTCTTACAATGTTTTGGTTATTCTAGTGTTCCTTACATTTACAGAAAGGTAGAATAATTAAATTCTAGTAGTTCTGCATGGTTGTAGGAATCCGAAATATGAGGAAAAATCAGTCAGAATCTCTAAACCAGTTCCTGGTTTAAATCTGGAGATTATGTTACCTCATAATTTAAATTTATGTAACTTTAATCTGCTTCTGTGGAAAATGGAATTGACTTAGACAACACTGTAATAAAATCCCTACATCTGTGAACAGTAGGAAATTAAATATATACAGGACAGAATTATCCCCGTATTGAATCAACTAAGTGAAGTGCAGAGATATAGAATTTTTATACAGCAGTGCATGTCTATTTATAGATATTTTAATATCTTCTATAATAAGGACAGAATGGAAAAGTATATATTTCTAGTACTGCTTATCTATCTTCAGATAGCAAAGAAATGAAACTAAACATGACTATCAACTTTAGAAATAGTTATGAAAGGAGAGTTATGTATAAAAACTATGGGATTAAATCCCTTTATAAAAGGGAGGGTCCAACTGAATATCTGTTGGAAAAACTAGATGTGCATGGGAAATTATAAAACAAACCAATGCCTGTACCCTATATATCTATATATCTATATATATATATATATATATATCTGTGTTGAAGAATGTAGCAAATAGCTATACACCAGATCTATATAACATATCAATGAAGACAGCCAGATTAAACATTGATATACTGGGACTGTTATACTATGAAACCAAAAGAACAAAAATTAGATGTATACAGGTAAAAGGAACATTTTGCTTGACATACGAAGCTCTTCCAATTGAACTACAACCTCCTAGGAATACGGAGAGTTCACGGTGGGAGTCATATTATATATATACAATGGATAGCATTTGTAATTTCTTATTCACTGAGTCATTGTAAACTTGAAGAATCGGGTAATAGAGAGACTTATATACATTGAAGTCATTATTATGATAAGAAATTGAAAAGAGAAATAGCCCCAGAGAACTCATTATTTCTTCAATCATATTAAACCGATACAAAAACAAATAATTGAATGCGAGGTAACAGGAGAAAATCCATCAAATAATAATTTGGAAAATTCTAGAAAACATTATGTAGTTGTCAATAATATCAGGGACGAAGAGTAAATATGCTCTGTATATAAATATCAAAATCTGAGCCCCTTGGGCAACAGTCTTTTAAAAAAGGCCACACTCGCACTCCAGAAATTAAACTATTCAAGGGATTTCATCATACGAATGAAAATCATTAATAGTCACAGTCTCTGACAAAGCCTAGAATTACAATAACATTGTTTATGACCCTAAGAAATTTCATTATCTGTACAAATTAGGTAGAATAGTGCGACGAGAGGATGGCTTCTCTCCGCACAGGTGTATACTGACCTGCAAACGCCAAGGGCAGTGAAATTAGTGTCAAATGTTATGACGTATCTCATGGCTTGTCGAGGAAGAAAATCATATGGTGTCTACATTACCTGTAGAAACACAGCCGTGAAAGTGAGATTACGAATAGAGTAACTGATATAAAATTTGAGCAAAACAAACAACGAAAAAAAATAAAAAGGTAAGAATTGGTTACCTGGCGAGGAAGAACCTCATTCCTTCAAAATAATATGCAATAGAGATAGAGGCATAAGGTTAACAAATTAGAAAACCAGAAGTTAAATAAGGAAATGAGGAAAACCCCTTAACAATGAGACAAGGAAATCGATTCTTGCCTAAGGTGTATCGCTTGCCGAAGAAGAGATGAGCAAAGTCACCATCCCACCATTCGAACCCATCATTCAAGTCATAAAGGACGAGCAGAAGTATGCCCTATTAAAAAAATCCGACGTATTAGTCTCAAGCGTTGGTAACCAAAGGTTAAACGAAATAGACACAGAGATGGTGGTGTAAGAAAAAAAAAAACCAATATATTAGTACAAGAGACTGCCATGAGAAGTTTTTTAACGAACCCAAACGAGGGTTAGACCATGAACGAGACTACAAGAATGAAATTAATTCATATAACCAATACTCAAAATTTCCACAGAGAAAGATATATATCAAACTATGGAGTCAGAACGTAATCTTCATGGTAGAATGAAAGGTGTGCATAAAGGCTCATACCTGGATTAAATGTCGATGGATAGGTAGGTAGGCCAGAAGTCTGGGCGAGCCAACGTTTAGCTCCTCAGCGTGCAGAACCTCGACACTGAGAGGTAAGTAAAACAAATGAAGGGCAAAGAAACCGCCTCAACACTAAAACAGAGATTTATATAACCACATCCAAATCAGAGAAGTGACGAAACCCTAATGGGTGAATCGATCGCCACCGTCCAGATGGCCTAGGATCCATAGCTGATACGCAGATCGAGAGGAGGCAATGGCCATTAATACCAATACATCAACTCATGGATATATGAAATCGATTTCTCAAGTACTTCGTTAATGTCACCTGGTAGACGAAAATTAAACCATACTCGAGCATGGCGTATAGGCTGAACTTGAAGACATCCAACTCGGCCTGTGAATGCTATAACAAAATCAATGAAATGACAAAAGACACCATAGAGTGGCATTTCATAAAGGGACGTGTAAATTTTAAGGGGTCTCGTAGGCCAAAACCTTGAGCCATCTTTGCCAACGAGACAGAAGGAATGTCGCACAAAGTGATACACCCATTCCTGTAGCAATATCACGTTAAATGGAAGTGTACGTGAAACACCTATGATGCGATTGTAACACACATTCACATTGGCCAAGGGCCACACCAACTATACCAGAAATCGGCATCAGTCATAAATAACACCAATTGACCATGTGATGCCTCATATAAGTGACTTGCCACATAAGATTTTAATCTTGGAAGTGGTATAGATATCCAAGCCAACGAAACATATTAACGTAAAATCCATAGAGGCATTTTGTGCGAATGTCGAAAAGTATAGTTAAATACGCATAGAGATACATATGCGTGGAGATCCATAGTAAACATACAACAAGGGTATGGGGGTAAAATGTAAGTATAGTAGTGTGGTATGGGGTTAGGGTAGTAAAATGATGCCCAACCCTCTTGTGGGAAAGAAATTATATATATATATATATTGCCATACAGTAATACAGATACAAATAGGAATGGAGACCCTATTCCATGTGAGATCGTAAATGACGAAATTCGCCAGGAAAATCAGAGTTGAATTATAACTAGGAAATTTTTTCTTTTTGTTATGGTAAGGAAGAGACGTTGTTGTGTTTGGTTTCTTCTGCGATCTTGATGAAGGATCCTAGACTATTGCCGATTTATTTGAGCGTTATTTCTTCTCAATATTCTTGTGGCAGAGAATAGAGGCAGATCCACACCGGCGCTGAGTTGAGGTCCTCTTTATTAGGGTTCAAGTGCTCTACCCAATCTCAGAGGAACAAAACTGGTGCATTGAAGAAGTAAGGCCCTCCATCCATAACGCGATTTTTACGTTCGAGGCACGTAAAAATGATGTCGAAGAAGCCTTTGGGGCCAAAATGGAGAGTGACTTGGCCTTTTTGCTTCCATTTGGCATTGATCCAGCCATATAGGGCTTTTTCAGTTAGCCAGAACCCAATGAACTTTCCTATAAGGGCATGATCATGCATATACTGAATTCTTCCATTGATTCTTTCTGCAAGAAAATGGATCTCGAGCCTCTTGGGCTCGATTGGGATGCAAGTGGAGGATGTCACTGTGTGCACAGCCTTGTCTCTAGTGTCCTCTTGTGGTTGATTTGCATGGTTTACTCCAGATTTGGCAGCACCAGACTGCTCCTCCTGGGTAGATTTAGGAATGTGAGATTTGGTGGGGATGGCATAGTCGTTGGTGCCTCCAGAAGTAGTGCCATTGGAATACTTCATACAAGAAGATCTTGATCAGTAGGGCTGTTGGGGATGATCAAGAAACCTTCACAGCGCCCACACCAGGAGCGTGAGAGAAACCCTAGGGTTTCAGGCCATGGCTCACCTCAGCTATTCGATCGCTCCCGCCGCTCTCTCAAGGCCTTTTCAAGGCGAGAACCATGTTTGACATACCATCATATTAACAAAGTTAAAATATTAATCTAGATTTATTTTAATTTTGGATTTATTAAAGACTAAGAAATATTAAATCTCTTGAGTCACAAATTTCTTTTAGAATATTATTATTATTATCCAATTTTAAGGTCATAGTCAAGCCACACACGAAATTGGTGTATGAGACCATCTTGTTTGTGGGACAAGAATTTTGAATTTATTAAGGAGCAAGAAATACTAAATATCTCGAATGCCAAACTTCTTTTAAAATATTATTGAGAATATTATTAAGGTCACGGGCCAAGCTAGACACCAAATTGGTGTATGAGACCATCTTGTTTGTGGTCTTAATTGTTATGCCCACTCAAACTATATAAATCTCCCTTAACAATTAATAAATCTTAAATTAAAATTAAAATTAAAACAAATTTAAACTCATTTATAAAATTCATTACTTATATAATTTTAATAATTAACCTTTTATGAGAAAGCAAAAAAACACTTTAAAATTTATTTTTTCTTACACTACCAAATAACAAGTTTTTAATAAGCTAGTGAAATAATATAAATATCTTAAATTTTGGAAAAAAATACTTTGTTTTATAATTTTATTATTAGTTATGTATTTTTATTATTAGTTATGTATTCTAGGATTTTCTTATGATCATTATTATTTATATTCATACTACCATCTCTATAAAGCACTCACTAAGCACACTCTGATAAAGCAATGACTATGCACACTGATAAAGCAATGACTAAACACTCTGCTCTAATATTAGGTTCAATTATGTGTATAGCTTTAAAAAAACACGCTTTAGGACGCACATTGGAGGATGTTAAAACGATTTCTGGGTTATTGCACCGAGAGGCGCATCTACAGCCCAATATGACCCCGATGTCAGGTATGTCACGTCCTCATACAAAATGTCGGCTTAAGTTTTAAATTAAAAAAAATATAAAATAAAAATCGCATTGTGCTAGATCATATATCAATTTCTAATACAATTATGTATTATTTATATAATTTGAATGGATAGTAAATTATATACGTGAATTTGAATGGATCATAAATTTACCTTTAACAAAAAAAAAATACCACATTGAATTTCCAAATTAAATAAAATTTTAAACATCTTTACTCTTTAACAAGGCATAAAGAGGTAAGGTAAATAAATAACAATATATCAAATAGGATTATAAATAAAAAACTAATTATATAACAAGCCTATGGACCAAATACCATAGTAAAGAAAAGGGGTATGGTAAATAAATAAAAATATAAATAAACTAGAGGTATGGTAAGTAAATAAAACCTCTTTTCATATTTGTTCCATAATCTACTTTATATTTACTAATATTTATGTTCATTAGTTTACATAACTAAGAAGAAATAGAGAAAGAGAGTGATAAGGGAGAGATGGAGAGAGAGTGCGTATGTTTAGGGGTGAGATAAAGAGACAAAAGTAAGATGTATGGAAAGAAGGGGGGAGAGAAGAAGTGAGAAGGAGAGAGGGAGGGATATAGTAATGTAGTTGGAGACAGAGAGGGGTGGAAAGAGAGAGAGAAAGAAAGGGATGGGGGAAGAGAGAGGATTAGAGAGAAAGAGAGAGAGATATGGGGGAAGAGAGAGGATTGGAGGGAAAAGGGAGAGAGAGAGGTGGGAGAGAAAGGGAGAGAGAGGAAGGATGAGAGAGAGGACGAGAGTGATGGGGGAAGAGAGAGTATTGGAGAGAGAGAGAGAGAGATAGATCAAGGAAGAGAGAGGGATTTAGGGGAGAGAGCGAGAGAGGAAGGATGAGAGAGATGACTTGAGAGAGAGGAGGAGAGAGGGATCGATAAGAGAGATGAAGTTGGAGGGGGAGAGATGTAGGAAATAAGAAATATAGAGAGTGAGAAGGGGAGAGAGAGAAGGAGTGACAAGGGAGAGACACAGAGAGAGCGTGTATGTTTCGGGCTGAGAAAAAGAGACAAATAAGGAGAGATGGAGATAAGGGCGGAGAAGGAGATATAAGGAGAGAGGGAGGGATATAGTAACATAGTTGGTCGGTGAAGAGAGAGAGAGAGGGAGAGAGAGATGGGAGAGAAAGGGAAAGAGAGGAAGGAAGAGAGAGGACGTGAGAGAGTGGAGAGAGGGAGGTAAAGAGAGATGGACTTGGAGGGGGATGAGGAGAGAGGTAAGAAGAAAGAAATAGAGAGAGAAAGGTGGAGAGAGAGAGAGTGAGTGAGTGATAAGGAAGATGGAGAGAGAGGGAGAGAGGGGGAAGATAGAGCTATAGATGGAAGGTGAAGAGAGGGAAGAAGAGAGAGATGGGGAGAGGAGGGGATTGACAAAGAGATTGATATATATGGATTGCAAGAGTGTGTGTGTTTAAGGGGGTGAGATAGAGAGACATAAAAGAAGAGATGGAGGGGGATATAGATATGGATGGAGGGTGGAGAGAGGGAAGAATATTTCTCACACTAGATGGATTTATATAAGTGGAGATGGTGATTTATAATCCTATTTGATTATTTTCACTATATGCATCGATTTTAGTGTAGATATTTATTTCTAATGATATTTGATTACTTGCACTAGATGCATTGATTTCAGTGTAGGTGGTGATTTCTGATACAATTTGATCGCTTGCACTGAATTTGTTGATTTGAATTTATATGTCAAATTATAATTATATTTGATTACTTGCACTAGATGAATTGGTTTCAATGTAGATGATTTCTAATCCTATTTGATTGTTTGCACTAAATGCAGTGATTTTAGTGTAGATGGTGATTTCTAATCCTATTTGATTTATTTGAGTAAATGCATTGATTTCAGTGTAGATGTTGGTTTCTAGAGAGAGAGAGAGACAATGATAAGGAAGATGGAGAGAGAGGGAGAGAGGAAAAAAGGAGGAAAGAGAGATATTAATGGGGGAGAGGGAGAGAAGGGTAAGATAGAGATATAGATGGAAGGTGAAGAGAGGGAAGAAGAGAGAGATGGGGAGAGGAGGGGATTGACAAAGAGATTGATATATATGGATTGCGAGAGTGTGTGTGTTAAAGGGGGTGAGATAGAGAGACAGAAAAGAAGAGATGGAGGGGGATATAGATATGTATGGAGGGTGGAGAGAGGGAAGAATATTTCTCACACTAGATGGATTGATATAAGCGGAGATGGTGATTTATAATCCTATTTGATTATTTGCACTATATGCATCGATTTTAGTGTAGATATTTATTTCTAAAGATATTTGATTACTTGCACTAGATGCATTGATTTCAGTGTAGGTGGTGATTTCTAATACAATTTGATTGCTTGCACTCAATTTGTTGATTTCAATTTAGATGTCAATTTATAATTATATTTGATTACTTGCACTAGATGAATTGGTTTCAATGTAGATGATTTCTAATCCTATTTGATTGTTTGCACTAAATGCATTGATTTCAGTGTAGATGGCGATTTCTAATCCTATTTGATTTCTTTGAGTAAATGCATTGATTTCAGTGTAGATGTTGGTTCCTAGAGAGGGAGAGTGAGTGATAAGGAAGATGGAGAGAGAGAGAGAGAGAGAGAGAGGACAAAAGGAGGAAAGAGAGATATTAGCGGGGGAGAGGGAGAGAAGGGGAAGAGAGGGAAGAAGAGAGATATGGGGAGAGAGGGTGATCGACAAAGAGAATGATATATATGGAGTGCGAGAGCGTGTGTGTTTAGGGGGTGAGATAGAGACAATAAAAAAGAGATGGATGGGGATATAGATATGGATGGAGGGTGGAGAGAGGGAAGAATATTTTTTGCACTAGATGGATTGATTTAAGTGGAGATGGTGATTTATAATCCTATTTGATTATTTGCACTAGATGCATCGATTTTAGTGTAGATAATTATTTCTGATGATATATGATTACTTGCACTAGATGCATTGATTTCATTGTAGGTGATGATTCCTAATACTATTTGATTGCTTGCACTACATGTGTTGATTTCAATTTAGACGTCGATTTATAATTATATTTGATTGCTTGCACTAGATGCATTGATTTAAATGTAGATTATTCCTAATACTATTTGATTGTTTGTGGTAAATGAATTGATTTCAAAGTAGATGGCGATTTCTAATCCTATTTGATTGCTTTGAGTAAATGCATTGATTTCAGTGTAGATGTTGGTTTCTAATCTTATTTGATTTATTGCATTAGCTGCATTGATTTCAATGTAGAAGTTATTTTCTAATCTTATTTGACTAAGAAAATTTAAAATTAAAATGACCAAGTTAATCTTAGAAATATTTAGCATATTTAAAATGATTATATTAATATTTCATATATTTACATATTACTGATAAAATTAATCATATCTTTGATAGATTTTCCTTAAGAAAGACAAATAAATAAATGACCAAATTTATTTTAGATGTGATTTTTACCGAAAGATTTTTTCTCAATTTATGGATCACGTATAATATTCCTAAAAACAAAAAATTTAATAATCTAAAAAAATGTGACGTTGATGCCTCCAACTGGAACCAGCCTAGATCCATCTAACTCTGGATCTATCATGCGCCGAGAGGGATCAAATCTCTCAAGGTGCAAACCTTTCCTCAAGTTTTGCACTCAAAATATAGGTTTGCACCTCGAGAGATTTGATCCCTCTCGGCGCATGATATATCCAGAGTTAGATGGATCTAGGCTGGTTTTTAAAATAATGGCATAGAAGGGCATATTTTAATTATAAAACCATCTTTATACCAGGGATATTGTTGATGTAGGTAGGAGTTTGACAAACCCTAAAAAGAATTTCACATTTGTAAATTAGTACTTTTTTTAATGTTATGTAGAGGCATTATATAATAATTGTTAAAATGTATTCTCTCAGCACTGCAATATTCAATATAACAAAGTATAACACAACAAACATTCTATATTAATCTCAGAACTAAAAACGAACTTGATAAATTGAATAACTCGAAAAATCAAAGGAACAGGAACTTGAGGCTCACACGATGGATCCCACTGAGCGAATCTCATGGTCAGCAGTACTTACACAACAAAATAATTGAAACCTAAAAACAAACATCAAGGCCTCTACTTAATTGAAACCTAAAACAAGCATCAAGGCCTCTACTTACACCTCTTCGTCGTCCTCCTCGTCCTCTGAGCTGGTATTGTGTATTGGATCATACGGGTAATCAACGAATTCGTCGATATGCCATTTATTGGACCAAATAGAAATATCCCCATGACTATTTCCTGCAAAAATTGTATGACTTGTTTCATCATATGTAAGTGCTCAGGGCTCCAAAAGGGTCAGTGCACTCTTTCTTACCTTATCATTTGAAGTACCCGCTGTAATCTTCTCGATGCATTCTCCTGTAAAAATGTTACTAATATTGATGCTCCATAAATCTGATTCTGTCAAACTATTTTGTTTTTCTGGGCAAATAGATATCATAATATCTTGTGCACCTGTAATGTACGAACCCATCTGAAAGTCCAGCAGATACATTGGGTGATCTTTAAATGTGACCACAATCTCACCTTCTAAATTAAAGACATTGAGGCTTCTCGTGCCTCCCATTTGGATCACACAAATGAACAAATTTCTCCTGTACAAATAATAAGGGCGACATAACATCTCCATATCAGTTGCTTTTATTATTTTGGACGTTTCGCCAGATATATCAAGGATCTGCATACGCAATCCCCATTGTTGCATAACAATTCTATCAGTGCCGCAGAGTACCAAGTACTAGACGGAAATTTCTGATAATTTCGAACAAAACAGAGGAAGCAAAGTTCCTCAACTCAACACAAAGAAATAAGAAATTTGGACAAAGAGGATATGGAGAAAAGCTCTGTTTTTATTAACCATAAAAATGACAATAAAAATTACAAACTTCTTCAGAAATACAATTCTGGAATACTCAAAAACTCCATACTCTGTTTTTACAAATTCTGTAAAAAAAATAAAAAACAGACAGTTGCTGAAACACGTGTTTCAGCAACAGTCAAACAGTTGCTGAAACACGGACGCAGTTGCTGAAACAGCCTGTAGAATGCATGCTGCTCCCAAAACACAGCGACTCTGTTTTCTTGCTGTTTCTTCTGCTCTGTCTATTTCTCTGCCTTCAAACTCTCAAAACAAATTCTTCTATTTCTTCTAACCTTGAAATGAACTGTTGTTCATCATATTTATAAGCAAAAACATATTTGACTTATAATATTAAAATAATGCAAATATCTTCTGATCTTTATCTGCGTATTGAATGCAGGAGAAGCGGTGATGCCTTTTGGAACAAAACAAGTCGGCTGTAGCAGGAGCAATAACTCTGCAAATTAAATGCACAGTGGAGTGCAATAAATAAACCATGACGTTCCACAGATATATCAAGGATCCGCATACGCAATCCCCATTGGTGCATAACAATTCTATCGCGTCGCAGAAAGTACCAAGTACTAGACGGAAATTTCCGATAATTTCGAACAAAATGAGGAAGCAAAGTTCCTCAACTCAACACAAAGAAATGAGAAATTTGGACAAAGAGATATGGAGAAAGCCTCCGTTTTTATTAACCATAAAAATGACAATAAAAATTACAAACTTCTTCGTAAATACAATTCGGAATAATTAAAACTCTCCATACTGCTTTTACAAATTTCAGAAAAAATAAAAAACGTATTACCATTAAACACGTAGCCAAGAATAGTCGACAAATTTGTCGAAACACGGACGCAGTTGCTGAAACAGCCTGTAGAATGCATGCTGCTCCCAAAACACAGCGACTCTGTTTTCTTGCTGTTTCTTCTGCTCTGTCTATTTCTCTGCCTTCAAACTCTCAAAACAAATTCTTCTATTTGTTCTAACCTTGAAATGAACTGCTGTTCATCATATTTATATGCAAAAACATATTTGACTTATAATATTAAAATAATGCAAATATCTTCTAATGCATATCTGCGTATTGAATGTACAGGAAGCGGTGATGCCCTTTTGGAACAAAACAAGTCGGCTGTAGCAGGAGCAATAACTCTGCAAATTTAATGCACAGTGGAGTGCAATAAATAAACCATGACTTTCAGGCATCCCCTTTGCTGCGTGCATAATGTCCGGCCTAGTTGCAGTCAAGTACATGAGGCTGCCAACTATGCTCTTGTACAACTTTGGATCAAAATCCTTGCTGCTGTCTTCTTTGGTCAATTTCAACCCCATTACAGTTGGATTCACAGCTGCCTTGCTGTTCTGCATGTTAAATCTCTTCAATACTGCTTCTACATATTTACCTTGGGAAATGAAAACACCATTTTCACTTTGATCTACTTCAATTCCAAGAAAATATCTTAAGAAGCCCAAGTCAGTCATTTCAAATTCACTTTTCATGACTGCTTTAAAATCAGCAATGAGAGAAGCATCATTGCTACTAAAGATTAAATCATCTACATATAAAACAACAATAAGAATCTTACCATCATTCTCCTTTATGTAGAGCGTGGGTTCACCATCACACTTCTCAAACCCATTCTCAATCAGATAAGCATCTATCCTGCTGTACCATGCTCTTGGAGCTTGCTTGAGCCCATAAAGAGCCTTCTTCAGTTTGCAGACTTTATGCTCTTGGCCTTCAACTTCATAACCTGGAGGTTGTTCAACATATACCTCTTCTTTCAACACTCCATTCAGGAATGCAGATTTAACATCCATCTGATAAATCTTCCATTTGTGCTGTGCCGCAATAGACAACACTGTTCTGACTGTTTCCATCCTCGCTACTGGTGCAAAGGTTTCATCATAGTCTTTGCCTTGTTGCTGCTTGTAGCCTTTCACAACAAGTCTTGCTTTATGCCTGTCAATCTTGCCTTCGGCATTGCTTTTGGTCTTATAGACCCACTTAACTCCAATGGCATCTTTGCCTTCAGGAAGGTCCACTAACTCCCATGTTTTACTCTTCTCAATTGCACCAATTTCTTCATTCATTGCTTCAATCCATTTATCTTCATTTAAAGCATCTTCAAAATGAATTGGGTCATCAACATGACAATATAAAGCGAATAATGAATTCAGACCGGTATTAGTACTTACCTCTCCTTGTTCATAAATCTCATTCAGATTTCTGAATCTTGGTCTTCTTGGTGTGCTTGGAGTTCCATCCGAACTTGAGGGTATTTCTGATCCCTGTGGTGTGCTTGAAGAAGCACTTCCTTGACTTCTCAAGGCTGTTCGAATTCCAGCTTGTGGTGTGATTTGTTGTACTTGCTGTGGTGGAGGAGGAGCCACCAAAGAAGGGTTATTTGCTGGTATCCCTTCCTCTTCTTCTTCATGAGACACAATTGTCTTCACATTCACTGTCTTCTCTAAGCTTCCATCCCAAGCTTCATCTTCAATGAACTGCACATCTCTGCTTACTATCAACTTCTTGGTCAATGGATTATAGAGTTTGTATGCTTTTGACTCATCACAATAGCCAATAAAAACACACTTCTCCCCCTTACTGTCAAGCTTCTTCCTTAGCTGATCCGGTACATGTGCATATGCTACACAACCGAATACTCTCATGTGAGTGACAGTTTGCTTTTGACCACTCCATGCTTCTTCTGGTATTTTGTTCATGACAGCTTTGGTTGGGCATCTATTCAAGATGTAAACTGCGCAAGTGACAGCTTCGGCCCAATACTCATGCGGCAAGTGTTTTGCCTTCAGCATACTCCTGACCATGTCCAGAATGGTCCTATTCTTCCTTTCTGCAACACCGTTTTGCTGAGGTGTATACCTCGCGGTGAACTGCTTTTGTATGCCGTTCTCTCTGCAAAAACGCATAAAGTCTTTGGAGATGTACTCTCCACCTCTATCTGTTCTGAGCACTTTGATGTAATGCCCACACTGTTTCTCAACAAGAGTTTTGAAGTGGCGGAATTTCTCAAACACTTCACTCTTCTGTTTTAGCATATACACCCATGTCTTTCTGGTGTAGTCATCAATGAAAGTTAAAACATATTTATTTCCGGCAAATGATGGTATTTGCATCGGTCCACACACATCAGAATGAACAATTTCTAATGGTGCTTTTGCCCTTATACTCTTTCCTGCTGGAAAGCTTTCTTTGTGTTGCTTGCCCAAGATGCAGCCTTCACAAAGGCTGTCTGGTTTCTCGATCAATGGTAATCCCTTTACCATTCCCTTTCTGTGCAACAGATTCAAGCCTCCGAAATTGAGATGTCCAAATCTCAAGTGCCACAACCAATTCTCATCTTTCACCTGTTCCTGAAAGACTTCTTGTGTTACAGCTGCAATAGTTCTACCTTCCTTCAAATCTGCCCTGAGTTTGAGAGGAAACATCCTATTGCTGGTCATCTGCACCTGTGCAATGATCTTCTTACTTGGAGGTATGTCTCTGATTGTACACATATCATCTTTGAAGAACACATTGTAACCTTTGTCAATGAGCTGTCCAATGCTCAAAAGATTACATTTCAGACCAGGTACATAGTATACCTCTGGCACAATCATCTGTTCTCCATTTCTTGCTTGGATACTGACTCTGCCCTTACCCTTGACAGATATCTTACTATCAGTTCCTGTAGTTACCTCAGATTTCACATTTTCATCCAGATTGGCAAACATTTCAATATTTCCAGTCATGTGATTACTACAACCTGAGTCTAAGAACCAAAAATCTTCTTGTTTGTCTTGTGCAATGTTACATGCTAACAGCACAATCTTTGGATTCTTATCTTCTTCATTTGCAAAATTAGCATTTTGCCTACTATTCATGTCATTTTGTTTTTTCCTACATTCATTGGCATAGTGCCCATATTTCTTACAATAATGACATTGGACTTGGGATTTGTCATACATTTGTCCATGAGCTTGCTGTTTGCTTGAACCTTCATCTTGGTTCTGATTGCAGCTCCTTCCGCTTGTGCTTGCAGGATTATTTCTGCCTTTGTTTTGGCTTCTTCCACGACCTCTGTTATTTGCTCTGCCTCGACCTTTTCCTTGGCCAAAAGACATCCGAGTCTTGAAATGCTTGCTCAAAAGAGGAATCTGTTCCTCTACTCAGTCTATGTTCATGAGACATAAGAGAAGCACTTAGTTCATCTACTGTGAACTGTGAGAGATCCTTTGTTTCTTCTATTGCTACCACAACAGCTTCAAACCTTGAGGGTAAACTTCTCAAGATCTTCTCTACAATCCTTCTTTCTTCAAGAATTTCACCATGAGATCTTATCTGGGTTATCAACCCAATAACCTGAGTGAAGAATGAATCGATTGTATCAGATTCCTTCATGTTGAGTGTTTCAAAGTCTCTCCTCAACATCTGCAACTTTGCAGTCTTCACCTTCTCCATGCCTTGATAGGCAGTTTTGAGAATATCCCATGCCTCCTTGGATTTTGTTGCTGCTGCAATCCATGGGAAAACACTTTCATGTACTGATTGGAAGAGAAAAAAGAGGGCTTTGGCATCCTTCTTCCTGTCACTCTTCAACTGGTCTCTTTCTGCTACTATCAAAGCAGCCAATGCTGCTGCATTTGTAGGTTCAGTATAGCCAGTTTCAACCAGCTCCCATATTCCCTGAGAAGCAAACAATGCTTTCATTGTTATGGACCAATAACTGTGATTTTTCCCATTAAACTGTGGCAGTTGGGAATTTGTCAAACCAGTTCCAGCATCTGCCATCTTCGCTGTAAAAGAAAAGAAAAGATGCTGACTGTATAATAAAACAAGCAAGAACTTTCTCTGCTGGAGAAAATCTGCTTAGTTAAACTTCTTACAGCTCCTGCAGTGAAAAACAAACCCTGTTTTTGACTCACTAAGTGCCTAGACCAGCTCCGATACCATGATGGAAATTTCTGTTAATTTCGAACAATACAGAGGAAGCAAAGTTCCTCAACTCAACACAAAGAAATGAGAAATTTGGACAAAGAGGATATGGAGAAAAGCTCTGTTTTTATTAACCATAAAAATGACAATAAAAATTACAAACTTCTTCAGAAATACAATTCTGGAATACTCAAAAACTCCATACTTTGTTTTTACAAATTCTGTAAAAAAATTAAAAAACAGACAGTTGCTGAAACACGTGTTTCAGCAACAGTCAGACAGTTGCTGAAACACGGACGCAGTTGCTGAAACAGCCTGTAGAATGCATGCTGCTCCCAAAACACAGCGACTCTATTTTCTTGCTGTTTCTTCTGCTTTGTCTATTTCTCTGCCTTCTGCAATTTCTCAAAATGTTTTCTAACATTCTTCTAACCTTGAAATGAACTGCTGTTCAACATATTTATATGCAAAAACATATTTGACTTATAATATTAAAATAATGCAAATATCTTCTAAAGCATATCTGCGTATTGAATGCAGCAAGCGGTGATGCCCTTTTGGAACAAAACAAGTCGGCTGTAGCAGGAGCAATAACTCTGCAAATTAAATGCACAGTGGAGTGCAATAAATAAACCATGACTTTCAGGCATCCGATATTTTTGAAATATCTACAGCGGATCTGATTTTCCGTCCAGCTGTTTATGTTGCAGTTGGAATTAAATTCCAACAGTACTGAATATCATGCTGTGGAGAAACGGGTAACGGAATCAGCTTGCGTAGTTGTCCAGTGTGTTTGGGATAAATTTTCAAAAATACTTCTTCCCTTGCCAAGATTTGATCTTTCATTACCACTAACAAATCCATATTTCCTGGACTTCCAAAATCTACACTTGAAAGAAAATTCTCATCGTAGTTGGATATTGTAAATAGTTGAGCATAATTTTTCAATTCAAAAAATTTGAACAATCTCTCGTTCTTATTGTAAATCATGCCTATGTTATTTCGAATATTAAAATCCCAAAGAGCAATTGCGCCAGCGTCTCCTGGAAAAATATTTCTTTTGCTGATATTTCCCCCTGCTCTTATCGTTTCAATGCCCACGCTTAGAATGATTATCTGATGAACCTCGGTGTCCATCACAATAGTTATCAATGAATTGTTGTTGCCATTATAACAAACAAATAGAATTGGCATTCTAATATCAATCAGTGACCCACCCCCATCTTCAAGACGGGCGAATTTTTCATCGTAGTAGAATGGTATAAGATAGAAATCGTTATACATAACGAATATGATGTCGCGAGCCATAATAAAGACAGGAGAAGTGACACGCGTACTCCCGTATGCTCGACAATGATAATGCCGAAAAATATTTGGGCGCTCCCGGGTATTAACTGTCTCATATATTTCTCTCATGCGTAGCTTCTGGAAGAAATGGATGGAAGTAGATGGCATGCTCTCTTCCTCCTCCTCTTTTTCTTCATCAGAATGAGTTTCTGGAGATGTCATGGTCCCCTCAGGTGGAAGGAGTCCATGGGCAGCTGTGTCTGCTTGTAGGGATGACATCTCATTTTGGGTTTTGTCATACCTGGCCTTCTTTTGTATGTCCTCCTCTGCCATGGCTCGCTCTCTCGCTCTTTCAAATATTTTCAATTGGACAATTTCAACAAGTCGCTGATTCTGCCTGGCCCTCCTCTAACAGTATATCATGCTTTCATGTGAAGCATTGCATAACCTCCTTTTATACTATGGGCCGATCCTATCCGGGTTATCCTAATTGGTTTAATGGGTCAAATTTATTGGGTTGATAGGGTTATGTAATTGGTTTGATGGGCCAAATTTATTGCATCCATAGGGTTATGTAATTGGTTTGATGGGCCAAATTTATTGTCATGACATCTCATTTTGGGTTTTGTCATACCTGGCCTTCTTTTGTATGTCCTCCTCTGCCATGGCTTGCAAGCTTTTTCAAAGATTCTCAATTGGACAATTTCAACAAGTCACTGCTTCTGCCTGGCCCTCCTCTAACAGTATATCATGCTTTCATGTGAAGCATTGCATAACCTCCTTTTATACTATGGGCCGATCCTATCCCGGTTATCCTAATTGGTTTAATGGGTCAAATTTATTGGGTTGATAGGGTTATGTAATTGGTTTGATGGGCCAAATTTATTGCATCCATAGCGTTATGTAATTGGTTTGATGGGCCAAATTTATTGCATCCATAGGGTTATGTATTTGGTTTGACGGGTTAAATTTATTGGGTTTATAATTGTTTTTCCATTAATTAATAGGGAAGAAATATTTGATAAAGTTAAATTAAATAAAAAGATTAAATCAAAATAAAATGATTGATATAAAGTAATGTAAACATTTAATTATTTTAGATTCATCTTAACTCCAATTTGAGGTGGTTATATATATATATATATATATATATATATATAATTGGAGGTGGTTATATATATATATATATATATACACACACTATGGGCTATTTGTCAAAATCTTTAGTCAAAAAAATCATCCACCTTAAATTTTATTTGTATTTGTATATAATTGCACTCTTTCAAAATCTATTCCATTTTGGGACTCTCCGCCCAAAAAATAAAAATATTAAAAATAAAATAATAATAAAAAAAAACTTATGGTATTGAGAACCCATGTTATTGACTCATGGTATCCATGTGGAAAACATTTTATTGGAAGGGGGGAATTAAAGTAACCTAGATACATCTTAACTCCATATTTTTTAAGAGGGAACAAAACTCTAAAAAGATTAATGTAAAAAAATTAACTAACTCAAAATAAAATAAAAGTAAAAATAATCATATTAAAACAAAGTAAAAAATGACCCGTGATATTCACATGGAATATAGTGTAGTTAAAGGGGGAATTAAAGCAACCTAGATCCATATTAATTCGGATCTACCAAGCCCCCAAAAGGATCAAAGCTATAGAGATGCAAACCTCTTTACTGAAATAGATGTTGTCCCTCTAGTAGATTCAAAGCTAAAGATGTAGCTAGGATAGAATGTATTTGTGATGCATGTTAGAAAAAAATCAAAAAATAAAATATTAAATAAAGATGTATCTAGGCTAAATACATACACTTGTGACACACGTAAGAAAATAATGGGAAAATAGAATTTTAATTTATTACGTTTAAAATATATATTTATGGTATCCCAAATCCGGGTGTGAGGTAGAGAGCATAAGACCTACCCCTCCCCATCGATCACTATGAAAATCCCAAGACAATCTTCCACGACCCTCCACATGCACAAATCACATGGAAAGGTGGATTTGCGCATAGTGTTAAAAGATGTCATGCCCAAAGGTCACACACGCATTATTGCGGTGCTTATTTTAGTGTTTTATCCTCGCGATAAGCTCCCCTCAGGTCGGCTCACAGGGTTCAAATTAGTTGTTGAAATGTCTCACATGTACTTTAGCTTCATGGCTCGTGCATCCTCTAGAAAAGGTAAGGTTGTCTGGGGCTCTTACAGCCGAGGTAAACAACCTAACGAATCCCTGTGAGCAGTCGTCCCAACGCATCTTGCAGCCGAGGTAAACAACCTAAAGAATCCCCTATGACTAGTTATCTAAATGCATGAGTTGGTAAAGCCCGTGGCGGAAAGAATGCATCCTCCATTATTCAAGAGGCGACCAACGCATACCATGATGGTAGTTATGCGCAAGTCTGCCATCTTATTGTAGAATGTGAAGATGAGCTCAATCAGAAAGCAGGTATTCTAGATATTGATTTGGATTATTGGAAAACTCTCGTGCATGACCCCCTGTAATTCTCGGGGAAGATCCTCTCAGTATAAAAAAATTGTCCATTTGTACTGGATGATAAAGAACATCCTTGTTAAATCTCTAGATAACTTCCCTTGATGCGAGTCGTCGACCTCTCACGGGCTCCCGGATAACAGTAAGGATTTTCAGCATATTAAATTTCAACATCAAAAGAAAAATGGTATATATATATATATATATATATATATATATATATATATATATATATATATATATATATATATATATATATATATATATATATATATATATATATACCATGGGCCATTTGTCAAAACCTTTATTTAAAAAAACCATCCACCTTAAATTTTATTTGAGTTTAATTTTGTTTTTATTTGTATATAATTGCACTCATTCAAAATCTATTCCATTTTGGGACTCCAGAGCACCTCTCCACCCAAAAAATAAAAATACTAAAAATAAGATAATAATAAAAATAAAAATGACCTATGGTATTGAGAACCCATAGTATTGACTCATGGTATCCATGTGGAAAATATTTTATTGGAAGGGGGGAATTAAACTAACCTAGATACATCTTAACTCCATATTTGTTAAGAGGGAACAAAACTCTAAAAATATTAATGTAAAAAAATTAACTAACTCAAAATAAAATAAAACTAAAAATAATCATATAAAAACAAAGTAAAAAATGACCCATGATATTCACATGGAATATAGGGTAGTTAAAGGGGCAATTAAAATGGCCTAGATCCATATTAATTCGCATCTACCAAGCCCCCAAAGCATCAAAGCTATAGAGATGCAAACCTCTGTAGTGAAAGAGATGTGGTCCCTCTAGTAGTTTCAAAGTTAAATATGTAGCTAGGCTAGAATGTATTTGTGATGCATGTTAGAAAAAAATAAAAAAATATAATATTATATAAAGATGTATCTAGGATAAATACATTTGTGATACACATAAGAAAATAATGGGAAAATATAATTTTAATTTATTATGTTTAAAAATTATATTTATGGTATCCCAAATCGGGGTGTGAGCTAGAGAACATAAGACCTAAACTTCCCCATCGATCGTTATGAAAATCCCAAGACGATCTTCCACGACTCTCCATAGGCACAAATCACATGGAGAGGTGGATTTGCGCATGGTGTTAAATAACTTCATCCCCAAAGGTTGCACATGCATTATCGCAGTGCTTACTTTTTCTTTTTCTCCTACATATAAGCTCCCCTCAGGTCGGCTCATAAGGTTCAAATTAGTTGTTCAAATGCCTCACAAGTACTTTAGCTTCATGGCTCGTGCATCCTCTAGAAAAGGCAAGGTTTTCTAGGGCTCTTGTGGCCGAGGTAAACAACCTAAAGAATCCCTTGTGAGCATTCATCCCAACGAATCTTGCAGTTGAGGTAAACTGTTAGAAAATTATATATTACAGATCAATGCAACACATAAAATATGCAGAAAACAAAAGCACACAAAACACATAAAATTAGAGAGACATAGATATACGTGGTTCACCCAGTTTGGCCTATGTCCACCCCAAACAGCCAGTCCTTCCTTTCTATTATCTAGAAAAATGAAGAGACACAACCTACAGCAAATTCGTTGTGATATCCTCTGTTCTCTCTCACAATCTACCTATCTATTTCTCACTCCGAGAATACACATACAATACACAACCGCAATACAATACCCTCATACAAAGAGAGGGGTTGCCTTCTAGGGAAAAAAACACTAAACTAATCATAACTTCTACCGTCAGATCATCTGCCTAATGAACGGCCCAGATTGACTAGAAATTACTATACTTTTACAAGGCAATTTTACATGTGTTTTTAGCTTCCCCCCAGGCAACATTTAATTTTGGGCAGTGTTGCCACCCCATTAAGGTACAGGGGTCCAATGCTATGATACAAAATAAACAAGATAATCAGGCTCCACACCCAACATAAACAACCTAAAGAATCCCCTACAACTAGTCATCCAAACGCATAAGTTAGTAAAGAATGTGGCGAAAAGTATGCATCCCCCATTATTCATGAAGCAGTCAACGCATACCATGATGGTAGTTATGCCCAGGTCCGTTAGCTTATTGTAGAATGGAAAGATGAGCTCAATTAGAAAGCAGGTATTCTGGATATTGATTTGGATGATTGGTAAACTCTCGTGCATGACCCTTGTCATTCTCGGGGAAGATCCTCTCAGTATAATTTTTTTTTTTCATTTGTACTGGATGATGAAGAACATCCTTGTTAAATCTCTAGATAATTTCCCTTGATGCGAGCCCTCATCCTCTCACGGGCTCTCGGATTAGAGTAAGGAGTAAGGATTTTCAACATATTAAATTTCAACATCAAAAGAAAAATGGATGTCTCAGTCACATCTAGAAGCATATTCCATGCATCCCTCAAACTAAGCTTTCAGACTCCAGTGCGAATGATCTTGCTCGTGTTGATTCAGTTGATGATGAGTAGTTTGAATTTTAACCTCTTGTTTTGACTTTTATTGTATGGAACACTTTCACACTTTTCGGTATGTTTACATTTATGTTTATATTTATCTCGATTCTAGGAAGTATAAGGACACTCAAACTTATTTAGCATGGCTTCCTAGACTAATAATATTTTGATTTTGGATGGCTTATCATTTCGTTAGGTGTCAAAAAACCTCGTTTCCCTCTAGGGAGGTTGAAGCCACCTAACCATTTTCAATTTGGATGTAAATTGACTTTTTTTACAGATAATGAACAGAAAGGTCCTACCAAATTATAATTATATATATATATATATATATATATATATATATATATATCTTTCTCGTATTATTTTAAAAATATATTTTGAAATGCCATATTTCTTAAGTAAATATGAAAGAGAATTTATTAATTTAGAGAACATTTTGATTTTGTAATAAGTGTAAATTATAATTTTTAAAATGTTATCTAGGATATATATGAGAGCAAATCTAGTGGGTTTTCTGATGCAGGGGCATTAGGCATAAGAAATACTTTGTATTTTTATAAGACATAAGGGGGTTTTATGTTTCTGAATTCTCATGTAATTATTAGTATTTTGAATAAAATATTGAGGAATTGTAAATGTTCTCGAATCATTGGAGAACATGAGGGGAAGTTGATTAGTTAGGAATGTGAATAGTCAATTCAGTAAATCTAGGGATTTAGGCTAAATGTAGGACTTTGAGAAATCCAAGAGTTTTGTCGGGCTGTAAGGGAGATGAATTGATTCATTAATATTTTGTATAAATGTAAGCAACAAGGGTTAGATTTGAGAGGGAAAGAGTTAAAGCTATTCAAGAGGCAAAGTAGGAGGATAGAAGGGCCATCGAATTGAAAATCAGAGCTGAGGGGAAATTTTTCCATGTAAATATTGTTTTAATACGGAGGTTTAATTTCTAAGTTTATACTCCATTTCTGAGTTATGGTGTATGAGTGTGAATTGTGTGAACTCTATGAATTAATCACATGAATGTGTGAATTGTATGCATTAAGGCATAAATTGGTTGGAGGCATTTCAAAATGAATTGATTCATAGGAAGTATTAAAAGGAGGATTCCACCTTCGTGATTTGTTTGATTTCGCATATGATGTTGAGAAATTGATTGAATTGATTTCTGTATAGAAAATTCAAGAGAGGCTGAAGAGTTTATTCTGTTAATTGAAACATAGTCTCTGTTTATTTAAGCATTATAAACTCTGTTTATAAGTCTATAAGGATCAAACCGATTCCTTTACTGAAATCGATTGAATCGATTCATAATTCAATGGTTCATAAACAAGAGAGAGGGCAGTAGCATTATATACAGAGCTTAACGCATTTGAATACATGATTTCTATGTATAAATTGCATGTGCCTTAACCTATGTGAAGACATCAAAGGAAATCGTTGAGGGTTTAATATTTTTATGAAGAACCCAACTTGTAAATATTTGACACTTAATACGTTTGAATCAGCGTGGAAAGCTCGGTTTGAAAAGAGTGATATTAATTGAAGTAAAAGCTCTGTTTGCTGCAATCGAAACTCATTTTCCTTTGAGTTTGATTCATAACATTGTTTAAATTGATAGCAGTGAGGTCAGTTCACATCATTTAGGGGGATAGGATGAGTTCTGAACAAAGTGATTGATCTCTGGTTTGAATCGAATCAAAAGTCTGTTGAAATCTGGCTTCAATGCATTCAAGAAATGAAGTGGAACTATAAGAGTGGTTTTGAGGGGCAAACCGGTAGTATCGCGCTACCTTTCAAATGGTAAGCGGTATTGAAAAAAAAAATGCGATATATGCCAGCACTCGACACATGGCATTTAGTGGTATTTAGTTACCACTTTTGTTGCGTAATTTTGGAAGACGAATAGGCGTGCATCTTTGTGACGCGAATGTCGTTCAATTATTGGATGGGAGTGTGATAAGCCTACAGTCGTTGGATGGTTGGGGCATTGAATGCATTGAGGGGTCTACACATCATGTGATTTGGGTTCAAAGATTAATGAAAAGGTGCGTTAATAATGCTGCGAGTAGAACTTTAATATATGAGTCATATGGTTTAACCAAGGTCTGAGTTATGTATGGCCGAATAATCATATGTTTTGAATTTGCCCTGAGTTGGCCTTTTTCCCAAGTCGAACCTTTGGTAGATAATGGAACATTAAATGGGTTGAACTTTGAACTCATATGACTTGATATGCCATGGGGTCCAACTGTAAATATTTTTGGTTTTAACAAAGGGCAAGGACATATATTTGATATAATATATGCTGCCGAGATCATAGTACAAATTGGGGGTTTAACCCAAGTCTTGTTACATTCAAATTTCTAGTGAAGGCCGAAGATTCATATATTGGGTTTAATTACTGAATCGAATGTTATTCGATTTTCATGTATTGGAGTTTAACCATTGAGTTTACAAATGAAGAAAAGTGCTTCCACATCAATGTTATGAGATTGCCGAGATTTAAAATTATTTGGGCAAAAAAATACTGAAATACATTTTCATATGCAATAGAGAGTGAAGATTGTGGGTTGAGCGGGGTTAGCCCTCCATCATTTTCACTATGAAGTATATTGAGTGTAAAATCTATTATTAAGTTTTCATAATGTAGATTAAAAACATGAAATTATTAAGTTGTATTTTAGTTTGTTTTAAAAATGAAATATATTGTTGAAATATTATGTTGATTTGCAAAGAAATGATAAATGAGCCTAGATCCATCTTAATTATGTATCTATCAAGTGTTAAGAAGGATCAAATCTCCTAAGATGAAAACCTTTTTTAAAAAGAAAATAGATTTGATCTCTCTCGGTGCGACTCAAGTTAAGATGGATCTAGATTTGTTTTATTCAAGTTAAGATGAATCTATATTGGTTTTAATGTATGATACACATAATTTGTATAATAAGTTTATTACTATATTAAATTTTGATGGTCAAATTTAACGACCGTATATTAATATGGTGTAGTCTAACTTATAGACGAAATAGACTATTTCACTGGATGATTTCGTATTTTGTATTTATTTAATATATTATTTTTTTCCCATAACTTTATTAGAATACATGATTTTGTACTTTATTACATTTTATATCTATATATGTGTTAACTTCAACATTAATAAAACCATATGAAGCAAACACTTTTTTCTATGTATATTTTTCACGACCTTTTAAAATGTTGAGAAACGTTTTTACATTATACCTACATATCTACTTTAAACTGGGTTATATAGCACCTCTCGACACAATAAGTTAATTTTGTTAACATGAAATGGGTTGTAGACCGCCTCTCGTCTCAATAAGTTAATTCTGTTAACATGAAATTGTTGTGTGATGCTATGAATGTTTTAACTTGTTAATAAGACCTATAAGTAATTGGAATTTTTTATACATGCAACTAAATATATTTACCAAATCTTCTAACTGCACTTGTCAAGCCTTTATGTCTCTCCTCCAATTTTCAAATATTTTCTTGGTTACGTATATACTAGTAAAACCACATTAAAAATATTAATGTGGTTGATATAGCCGAAGGCTTCATTTGTATCTATCATCGATAAATATTTAATAAAAAGAACTATTACAACAAATAAATTATTATTAATTTTGATTTTACTTAACCCTTAACAATATGAGGTCTTGATAAAAAACATAAGTGTTGAAGAATTTATATCCTACACAACCAACATATAAGGCAGTTTTTCTAATATTAGGGATGCTTCCAACATTCCTAGGAAATTGGTGGGCCATCGAACATCAATTTTTTTAATTTATTATACATCAATGAAACCTAAAAAACTCTCTTGCAAACTACAATAGTTGATAGGCATTAAGACAAAGCATATGCTAAGCATATTCTCTTGAGAATCAATCTAGGACATAATAAAAAAATAAAAATAGTCAACAGAAAATCATCCACCTTATGTTGAAATAGGAACTCTTCCTCTAATTATGGTTATTCTTTAAAATGAAATATTTATTGAGTGAATTGGGTATATTTTTTTGTAATTTCACTATTACATGGGGATCTATGTGGAAAAGTACATATAATGGAATACATTGCGGCAGAAAAGCGATGAAGATGTGCATGAGTTGAAGAATTTGTTGCATACCGTGAGCACAAAGTTGGGTATCAAGGATTCAGAGAAATATTTCGTGTTGAAGTACCGTATTTTTCTACACAGATATATTTCAGAGGAATTGAAGTTCCTCAACATCTCCTTGCTTGGTGTAGCATAACAGTATAATTCTAATATTGAGCAGAAATTCAAACCAAAGAAGTGAGACTTTGGATCTACGAATCAAAAGCAAGGGAAAGGCGCCCCCAAATCAAATGGCATGCTCTCTTCATCGTCCGCTTCTTCTTCATCATAATGAATTTCTAAATATGTCATGGTCCCCTCAGGTAGAAGGAGTTCATGGGTAGTTGTTTCTACTGGCAGCGATGACATCTCACCTTGTGCTTTCTCATGGGCAGTTGTGTCTACTTATAGGGATGACATCTCATCTTGGGTTTTTCCATACCTTGCCTTATTTTGTATGTGCTCCTCCTCCATGGCTCGCTCTTTCAAATATTATCAATTAGGGATTTGATTACCATCAATTTGAAAATGTCAACCAGTCACTGATTTTTCCTTGCCTTTGTGTAGTTTCTAACAATGTATGTCATGTTTTTATGTCAAGAATTGCATAAAATTTTATAGTATGGGTTGATCCTTTTAGGCCTCTATAATTTTCAAGATTGGAAAGAAAAAATGTTGTAGAGCCTACATCAAAACCACTTTGGAATCCTAGGAACTAGCCCTCCTGGATTCAGAGAGGGATCTCTCTGTATAAGTGTTTTCTAAAGACATGTTCTTATGCTTTGTTTATGATATTAGGATAGTTATGAAGTACAAGGGTTTTGGTTGTTTTGGTTAGGTGGGATACCATCAAAATGAAGGAAGCCTTTTGAATGGTAAAGGTGCAAGAAGGTTGACAGAATGATTCAGCTGATAGGACAAGTAAGAAACAATATCAATCCATTGGGTTATGGAGTCACAAAAGGATTTAATTGCACAACAAGTTTCAATAGTGGTCCATGGGGAAATTCATCTATGTCAAAGGATTCTTTATATTGATTTGTGACATGGAAACATAAAAAGTGTTGTGAAAGAAACAAACACACAAGAAAAAAAAAAAGGACAACCTAAGATCAGATAAGTACTTTTAAACTAGCCTGCTTTTGGCATGCGCTTAATGGAAAGACACAAAGTAACCTAAGATCAGGTAAGTACTTTTAAACTAGCCTTATTTTGATATACTTTTAAGGGAAAACATTAAAAACAAAGAATAACTTAAGATCACATAAGAACTTTGAATCTTGCCTTCTTTCAGCATATTCTCAAGGAAAAACAATTTAAAACAAAGAATAGCTTAAGATCAAATAAGGACTTTTAACCTAGTCTTCTTTCAGCATATTCTCAAAGGAAAACACTTAAGATAAACAATAAACATTAGCCTAAGATCAGGTAAGTACTTTTAAACTAGCCTTCTTTTGACATACTCTTATGGGAAATTTTCAACGCAACTGTTGGAGAAGAAAATAGAGGACAGGGCTAACCATAGACTTCTCTAATTCAACTTTACTTAGCATAATTTTCAAGAACTTTTCAAGACAATATCTCAAGTAATACTCAGTACACATGGGCTTACCAACTCTTCACTGGTTATACTCTATTGGATTATCCTCAAAACAACATTGGAAGAAAACATAAAGATAAAGATTTATCAGTGAGATTTAGGGTACTTGACAGTAAATCCTAATTTATATTTGTTGTTATTTATCAGAGAAAGTGGACAGTATGGAAAACATGATAAAAATGAAAATTACAGTAAGAATAACATCACCATTGACATAAACCATGATCCCATAAATCATCTTGTGTATTTGATGTTCAAACCAGTTACAATATTCAAGTCCAATGGGTCTTTTACAACTTCAAACTTCTCATTTCAGCGTATCTTTCTTCAATTACAAACAGAGCTTCAACAGCCTCAGTAACCATTTACACTTGATAAGTATTCAAAACCCAACCATAATAATGAACTCCTCATATGATATATATAGGTGATTTGAGGAGGTGGAGTGAAAGGAAGAGTTAATTGTTCAATAAATACAGAGTAATTTCTTATCGGCCTTTGGGAGGCTTAAGGAAGAAGATATCAGATGTTTTAACTCTGTTAATAGATTTTTTACATTAAGTTTCATCAACCTCGGTCACTTTTGTTGACTTTGGAGGCTTTTGGTAGGTTGGAATTTAATTATGAGCTTTCCTTGGCAAATATCTCCGATTGTGCATTCAATTTGTATTCTTTTGAGGAAAATGAACTTATAGGTGGCATTTTGAGGATTAATTGCCTCACGAATGTGGCATTTGGAGGCTCTTTTCATTGATCTGTCTACTTTTGTGGCTTTAAACACTGATTTGCCTTTCATTTTTGTTTTAAGGCCTTATAATCATCTTCGGCTTTTAAACCTTTTCTACTAACTATGTTATCCTTTAAACTATAGATTAATCTTTAAATATTCATACTTTGCTTTAATCCTTTAATCTTCAATCTCTGTCTTCACTATTTTTTCTTCTTTGCTATGTACAAGTGACTTTTGGCACGTTGGAGCGTTCGATTGTATAACCAGTGCTCATAACGCACCGATCAAACCATGGAATTAACCCTGGAAGCTTCTATTATGCATTTTTTGGGCTTCATAGGTGGTAATATTCGGCTCTATTTCTTATTGAACCCTGAGAAGGCCTTTTGGCCTTAAAACTGCCATCGAATCCTACAAAAAACCAATAAAATCGTTAATAAAAATTTCGATGGAGGGTTTTGACTGCTTTAGAGGCTGGCAAAGGCAGAGGAGTAGGATATGCAGGTGGAAGAGGAATTTTCATGGTAGAGAGGTGAAAACCTATGAAAACAAGGCTCAAATTCGGTTTTGGCACGAAAAATGGATTGGTGGTTTTGCGAAAACCATCGGCATTTTTCGTGTGGCATCGAAGCAATAAATGGTTTACACATGATCGAACATGATATCATTCATCAGGCAACGTGTGTCCTCCCCAATACCGCCTATTTCACATTCATCCGGGTTGTTAAACCTTGACACGGAAATCCACGCGAAACGCGATGCGAACCATTGTATCTGGAGGTGTAGATCCAATGGTGGGGGAGGAGTGCAATGGAGAGAGGTGGACGTGCGAAGATTGTAGTGGGAGCCAGGTGTCAGCCAGTGATTGGACGGGCGGTTGGATAGTGGTGGGTGGGCCATAATGCTAGCGTCATCTCTTTTGTTTGGTAGCGCGGGTGGTCGATCGATGATCAGAAAGGCTTGGGTGAATGTGAGCCGTCGGATGAGATTAATCAATGGTGGAGATGCATATGTGAGGATGGATGGATAGGTATGCTCGAGAGATCGGAGGATGGGAGGGGAGGTGCGATGACCGTCAGATTGATGAGATCGACGGCCATGATCACCCAAGGGAGAAATATAGCGCGGAGGAAAAGCATGGAGGAATGCATCTTAAGGGAAAAAGGAAGGTTTTATGGGAGAATAAGGACCGTGGGCCAAGAAAATTGGGGCTAGAGATAGTGAGAATCCATGATGGACAGGAGGTTAAGGATAACCGTTGGATCTCCCAGATCAGCGATGGAGATCAGTTGTTAGGGGAGGTAAAGAGGATGGGAACAACGGGAGGTGGGTAAGATGGGGAGTGCGAACAACCATCGATCTTGGTAGATCAACGGTGGAGATCTGTTGTCGGGGTTTGAAACATCGGCAGGGGAAAGAAGTGTAACAGAGAAATAATTCGTTTTGCCGATGCGATGGGGGCTTAAAGATGGGTGCTAGGGCAGTGGTCCCATGGGGAGATAAGGCGACCAAGAGCGGAGGAAAAGGGGCTAGCGGCTAGGATTTAGCACCAAGTCGTGGGTGTTAGGTCATATGAAAAAGAAGGAGCTGAAGTTTTAAGCCCTCAGGGGCTTAAAGCCTGTGTATAAAAAAGGGTGCTTTTTAGGCCAAAAGGGGGGTTTTAAAGGTTTTTTTTTAGGTTCTGATAAGGAAAAAAGGATAATTTAAACCATAAAAAAAGGATTTTTTATGAGTTTAAAAGGGATTTTTGAAGGCTTTTTAGGAAAATGAAGGGTAAATGAGAAGTAAAAAATGGGTTTTTTCAAAGGGAATAGAGGATGTTAGTATGAATCCTTTGTCGAAGTGTACGAAAAAGGACCACTTTAGCTACGCATAACTAATAGCCCTAACAACAAAAGTGGCTGCCAATATCTTCAGATCTGCGGTTAGTTAGACATAAAAGAGCTGCAAAAAACCAGATCTATGCATGGAAAGACATTAAGCAGAAAAATAAGGGTTTACTCCATATACCAATAGACAAGGCAAGAACGATTTTTGAAAGAATTTTTATATTAATGGGGCACCTGGGAGGAAAACAAGAAGGCGTATCCAATTCTCCTCAGTGGGATGGGTTCTTGGAAGTCCTCGGCACTTCAGATCTAAGATTTCTCTCTCTTGTTGGTGTAGAAAACCCACACAAAGAATGGAACTCAAAGGGAGCTCACACAGCAAATGGCAAAAAATGGTGACCAAGTGTATAGATCCAGAGTGATCTAATAGGCAACAAAAGGTGAAGAATGGTAGGAAAAACCCTCATATTTATAACAAAATATTGGGTCATTCTAGATCTTGGTGCATGGGTTAACCATATCTAGATCCACTTTTTATGGAATATTTTATTATATTTGTTGGAGGGAAAGGTATTTGACTTGGGTCAAATCCCTTAATTTGTCAAAAATAAATAAATAAATGATTTATTTATCTTTTTAAGGAAGCGGTTAGAAGATAATCAAATAAATAATGATTTATTTAATTATTTAAGTGGTTGAAAGATAATTAAATAAATAATGATTTATTTAATTATTTGTGGGTGATTTGGTCATATTTAACAAGGAATATTATCTAAATAAGGTTTAAATAATTAGTCCTAGAAAATAATAAGATAAATAAAGGTTTATCTAATTAATTTCTTTGATTTTGGGTTAAACATGACTGGGAATAATAATTAAATTATGGTTTAATTAATTATTCCATAAGGAAAATCAAACAAATATAGGTTTGTTTAATATTTCCTTTTGGGGTTTCTTGTTTTAACATAGTGAAGGCAATTTTACTTAGGGTAAAATTGGTCTTACATGGTGTACTTGGGTCCATCTAATGATAATAGGTTAGATGACCAAAAAATGGTGTAACAGATTGCCCCCCAGCGTGCGAGTGTCAGGAGCAAATCGTATGACCGAAGTACGTTGTAAGAACTCAATCACTAGACAAAAAAGGGGAAGTCAGAGAGAGAAAGGTGAGGTAGATAGTGTGCTGAAGGACTAGACCCTGAGGAGACGAGACTCGCAGGTGCAACAAGTCTCTTTTTATGAGAGGGTACTTGTGCTGAAGGCGGCGGGGGAGGCATACCTATGCCCGCCGAGACAAAGTACAAAAGAATAGTGTGTCCAGTAAGCAAGGGACCGAACCATAGAGTACAGCCGGCATAATCATGAGCCAGAGAAAAATACAATGAGGAATCCCACATACATGTTGTGCCTGGGATAACAGCCAGGACTGGTACAATAATATCTAAGTACATGAGATAAATACAACCCAAATGCCCCCTGTAAATGGGGAAGGGCTCACAAAATCTGACTGATACATGCAAATCAAAGAGGCGCTGCAAGTGGCTAAGGCCATCATCATCAAATATCTGGAGCTGCATCGAAGGCTGCAAAGAAGGGGTCATCCGAGCATGTGGGGGGCTACCTGCAGGGCCACCCCCTCATGAGGGTGAGACATCTCACACACACCCGGGAATCATCAAGAGCTGCTGCTGGATCACTGAACCATCAAGTATATGAATCTCGACCATGCTGAAAGGAGCTGGAGAAACAATCAAGTCAAAGGGAGATGAGAGATCCCTTGGCCTGATCCGAGGCACCGAACAAGAGTGGAAGCTGGAACCAAGGTACACCGCCCTCTAGACCTGTCTTCTGGAATGAATGTGTTGATGTCGACAGAAGGAGGTCCGCCATAGGTGAGGCAATGAGAGATCCTCAACTAAGGCACGAGAGAAAAGAGTAGAACGACAGACAGACTGACACTAATGATGATAGTGAAGTAGAAAGGACTAAGTAGCTAATGGAAGAATTCCCTTGTTAGAGCATAAAGGGCATGAATGACATGGCAGCGACTGAAACAATATCATAAGGGACAGGGGACAGTGGGACTGAAGGTCATAATATGCGACACAAGAGAGAGACCAAGCAATGAAGGATGGAGGGCTATAGCGGGGTACAAAGGGACTCGGGATAGACTCCATCAATGCGATGATGACTCAACTTGGATGCTCTAAACAAGGGCGACTCGATGGTGCTGTCACACAGTAAGGGCCCATTGGGGGACCATAAAAACATGATTACAAGATGGGAACTCATGACGAAAATTGACATGAACGAAGACAAGTAAGGAGGCAATATGGTGCCCCAAGTACAAGTGTCGTAAGTGAGGAAATTCGATTTTAAGGAGAGCTGAAGTGACCCTTCTTGGACAAAATGTGTCCTGGTGAAGTATCAGATCACAAAAAAATAATAGATACCCATTTTAGGGCTCGATGAGAGCTTTCAAACGGTGCAGACGGTTCGTCAAACAGGGCTACGGTGTGGTTGCAGCAGTCGAAAGAAGAAACAGGGGTTCTCTTTTAATAAGGCAGTTTTCCCTCCAAAATCACTCATTTGTTATTGTTGCTATGGTGAATTTGGAGAGGAGAGAAGGCCCTAAATCTTGCAGCGAACGTAGCGGACAAACCAACCATTGGAATCGAGATCCGTCTGTTGCAGGTAAGAGGCCTAACCTTTCTCTTGCATTTTGATGGATTAAATTTTCAGTTTAGGGCCCAGAAATCCAGAAACAGCCCCCCCTTCATCTCTACGGCCGGGTCACACTTTTTGGGCCAAAAAGTGCGACCTGGGAAGCAGGTTTCAGGCAGAAAAGTGCGACCTGTCCTAGAAATGGGCAGAAAACTGCGACCTGGGAGATGAGGGGGTTTTGGTGTTGTTTTATGGCAGGAAGTTGGGTTTTGGTGTTTGGTTATGGTTTTCCTGATCTGTAAGCTGACAAAAATGATGTGTTTGTGTAGGTATGACAGATTTACGGGTTAACTGGAGAGAGAGAGACCTGGGGACACTACGGGCAGAGATCCAGGTAGATCAGGGCGTCCGCCGTGTATTGGCCAGATTTGGGGTTCTCAAGTTTTTGGAGAACCCTTTGATGAGAGCAGGGGAACCATTATTGGCCTAGATTATCAGTTACTAGGATCTAGATCAGGAGGTCTTTGTAGTGAAGGGGCACAGGATCGAACTGACGATCCAGGACGTGTATTTTCTGACTGGTCTCCCGCCACTGGGGATGGTGGGAAACACACAGCCAGTATTGCCGCGGGGGCGGCATATCATGGAGTTCGTGGAGCGTCATTGTCGACCGGGTCTCCAAGTCAAGGGGACTCGAATACCGATCGGGGATCTAGAGAGGCTAGAAACCCATGCAGTGGCCGCAGCTGTGCTGCGTATCCTGGGCAACCAGGCGCTCCATCACATCACTGGGGGGCAGATGATGATAGTGGAGAGTGTGCTGGGGGGGACCTACTATGGGTGGGCCCAAATGATGTTGGTGTCGCTAAAGCGACAGTTGTCGCTATGCAGGCGGCAGGTGAACCATGATTGCTCATATGGGACTTTGTTGTGTGCCTTCTTCTTTGAGAAGATCCCGACCTTGAGGCCTCATGTACAGCTTCCAGATGGGGGCCCGAGAGAGCCCAGGATGCGCCGTTGGGGACGGCTACTATGCAGAGGAGGAGGAGGGGCGGTCGGGCGAGTGTTTCGACCTGAGTTTTTTGCCCATTGGGATCAGATGCCAGTGTACATAGACGACTATCCCTATAGTGGGATGAGCTACTGTGGAGATCCGGACCTGCCACTTCCGCCTGGTCGAGTCTGGGGGCCCGATGGTAAGTGACAGATTTCTATTCTTGTGTGGGCATGTTAAATTTTTTGAATAGTAATTGATGGTACTGATTCATGTACTTTTGGTATGCAGATATAGCACCGGTAAAACCGGCCGGATATATGGGACGACCGGCAGCGTCTGGAGCTACAGGTCCGAGTGGATCGAGAGTGGCGCGGAATGAGGATGCAGCCGCCCTGTTGGAGGACATCCGCTGTAGATGCGAAAGGTTGTTGACCGGAGTATCAGAGCGCGGGTGGCAGGACTTAGACGACCAGTTCATAGAGCCATGTGTTGGTCTACCCTCGGAGTGGCGAGGTGTCATGCGGCGCATGGCAATGGCCGGTCAGGCGATGCGCGATCTACATGCTGCAGGGGCAGAGCCATTGGCCTGGGATCCTCTAGATAGTGATTAGGGGTGGGGCATGTGGTGCCCCCTATTATGTATGTAGGGGCAGGTGGTGCTCCCAGTTTTGGGTTTTTTGTGTAACATGCTATGGGCATGTCGTATGTATCAGAGTAGATGGACTCTAAACACATGTTTTGCGACACATATTATGGATATGCATCATTTTTTGATGGTTATGAATGTTATTGTCTTGTATGAAATGTGTGTGATAAATGCCAATCTAGAACATGGTTTGCAATAGTATCTACATAGTGATTCTGTTCTCGAGGTACATGGTTGAAAGTTATGGTTTCAAATGCACGTATCAAGAGTTTCACTCGTAAATAGCGTCTAAACAGCACAGGGTTATGCACACAATAAACACCATTTAGTTGCATTACAAGAAGTAGGGAATCCAAACGAACGTGCAGATGGATGATGCGATGAAAGAGGGCATCGGCTAAGAGACCATGCACTGCATCATATTCGGCCTGATTTTTGGTGGCAGAACCAATGCATACCCTGTTAGAAAGAACAAGGGCATGCAAGGGGGTGAAGATGGCCCAACCTGCCGAGGCTAGATTCCTGGAGTAACGACTTGCACCATCGGCGTAACCGATAAAGGGTGTGGACGGGGGGTCCTGCGGAATGGTGTGACAAGACAACAAATGAGGGGAGGAGAGGCAATGACGGCAGCGTGAGTGTACAGAAGTCATCGGGCGGCAACCGCAGGAGGGATTGCAAGGAGCAGGATGACCACGACTCATATACAAATCAGAGGGTGGTATATGAGGGCTATCGGAAGTATGGTGAGGACTCGGGCTGCAGAGGTCAACAGAGACACGGGTGGAGTGATCTCGTGTATGGGTAGGAAAGGGGTGGTCAAGGGACACAACAGGGGAGGATGCAGAGGGGCTAGGCTCCAAGTGTCTCGCAGAGGAGGATAGGTAAAGAATGGTTACAGTAGACTCCGTCATTTGAACATCAGGGGGGGGAATGTCGATGGGAGCGGGGGGATCCTCAGGCTGACCTGAAGCATACTGCGCGAGGATGGGAGAGGCGGATTGATTTTGTTCAACCTCATACTCTCGGATCACCTCTAAAGAGGCGCGGTAATGCGTCAGGTGGGGACAATGGTGGGAGTAATGGCCATGAACGCCGCACAAAGCACAGGGTTTGTTGGTGCAGAGAGTCTTGGGGTTCTTGGTTACGGATGAAGAAGGAATTGAGGCTTCAGGGACCGTAGACTCGGGGAATGCGACTTTAACCATGGGTTGAATACGGGGTAACTCGGGACAAGCATGGGTGGCATGACCGGTGACATCACATAAGGCACAAGGCTTCGCAGGCGGGGGAGGGGCCGGGTCAGTTGTGGTGGTCTTGTCTTTAGGTGCCCCCTTGCGGGCTTTGCCTTTCTTCCCGGGAGCCGTCACGACAGGAGAAGGGTCCTGTGGAGGTGTTGGGGGCACAGTGGCAACGGAGGAAGCGAGGGGGACCGGTTGAACCGGTGTCAAAGCCATGTAGGGTTTGGGATGACCAGGAGGGGTGGCGGCTGGGGGATCAAGGTACCAGACCGGTATGCCCAAGGTCAAGTTGGGGAGAGAGAGGGTGGCCATGACGGGGACAGAATATACTCCGGGAGGGGGAGCTAGGAAAGGGATCTGCCCAGCAGGGTAATGACCAGGAGGGACGGCTTCGAGATGGTTAAGGCCAGGGGGAACCGATCCAGGAGGGTAAAGGGGTTCAGGGATACCAGCTGTAGGGGTAGGGCCAGAAGGAGGAGGTCCGGCTGGCTGAGATGAATGGCTAGGAGCGGGTTGTGGAGGGCGAGGAGGAGGTTGTTGACTAGCCGAGGCAGGCCGCTTACGGGCAGCCTGAGACGATTGCATCATGCAAACATTCGATGAGCTGGGATCGGTGACAGGAGGGGGGGGAAGGTTAGGGAAAGTTCCAAGCAGGGAAAAATATTTGTAAACGCCGGGGGAGACACTGGTCAAGGAATCAACGGTTTGCTTGTTGGCTACAAAAGAGATGGTCGTCTCGGGGGAGGTCTGAGATTTTGGCTCATGATATGTCAACTGGTCAATGGTGACTATCTTTCCATTATGGGGGAAAGACATCTTGTGAAAGACCGCGGATGGGACAACAAACATAGCATAGGTGTAGCTTCGACCCAATAGAATGTTGTAATCTAGCGGGGCGTCGATGACTTCGATGTCAACGCAAACAGTCTTACCGGTGAGGGTGATAGGAAAATTACGAAACAGGCCAATGGGTTGGGAGGCATGACCGTCCCACGCTCAAAGGGTGATCGTGGAAGGGACCAGTTCAGGGGATCCGAGTTGCTTCCAAACCGAAGCAGACATCACGCAGGTGGATGCCCCCTCATCAATGATACACTGGGACACGTTGGCGTTCCGGATTTTGACTGGGATTTGGAAGGCGACGGAAGGAGGGAGAGGAGGATGGTCCGATTGAGTGGCGTCGAAAACAATCATTTGGTCGTCAGCAGGATCTACAGCGCCCACGGTAGATAGTAGAGCCTTCTTTTGGGAAGGGCACGACTGGAGGAGTTCCAGTGTGGAAATGGCGGCAGGAGATTGCGCCAAATCATCTACTATGCTATACGAATGAGCAGCTCGACCGGAAGCAGCGTTTCGACGTAATGGTCCCTTAGGAATCTTGGTATGAACCTCAACTTTGGGTTGAGGGATATGTAAGGGGCCATTCGGTGTCGAAAGAGGCTCTGTAGAACCTGAAGAAGGAGGCTCGGAGGCAGACTGAGCAGGAGGCTTGGGGTACTGGCGAGACCGAGTTTGAAGGTGAAGGTCGACGGTCGGGGAAGGATCGGAGTGCATCATAAGGATCTGGTAATCAGAGGAACCAGAAAGGGAAGGGGGAGTGGTGACCTGGCTGTCAGGCGGTTGGGTAGCCACGAATCCTTGCTGAGGGAAAGGATCAGTAAACATAGCTGGTTGGGTAGTGGCCACATTAGGAGGAGCATGAGGGGAGGCGTGCTGTCCGCGCAATGTGGCTTGAGACTCCCACATCTACCGCATCTGGGGTAAGAGGGGACAATCGTGGGTGTAATGACCATAAACACCGCAACACGAACAAGGCTTATTTTTGCGAAGCGGCCTGTCCAGCTTGGGCTGAGTGCCCTATTGCTGGTTGGCAGTGTTAGGGTCAACACCTGGACTAGGTCCACGAGTACCGCGGGAAGATTGGTTTGGATTGCCTCTCCGCCTTCTTTGAGAAGAAGGGGGATTAGTTGCGCCCTGCTGCGCAAATACTTTCCCTGGAGGGGGCTGTAAGTGTTGTTGCGGGTTTGGAGGAGGCAAGGGAGATGGAAGCACATATGCTGGAGGAGCTGGCGCACCAGGCTGCGGATAAAGGTAATGGTTAGGTTGGGCAACATTGAGGTAAGCAGGAGGTTGGGCAAAAGGAGGAGGCATGCCGTATCCTGGATACATGCTACCGGGAGGGGGAAGAGTGTTGGAGGTGCTGGCCCCTCCCTGAGGGAGACCATAGCCCATAGGAGGTTGAGCGTACGGATGGGAAAGGGCTCCAACGATACCGTCGGCAGAATGAGATGCCCCCGGGGCGTTAGCGCCACCGGGCCTGGGGAGGTCAGGGAGAACAGTATAAACATAACCAGATTGAGCGTAGATCAGGTCATATTTCAAAGCTATTTGGAGGGCGGCTTCTTCGGTTTGAGGAAAATGGGAGGCGACATCTTTGCCGATGGGAGCTGGAAGGGTGTGGAGGAACCAGTCCATATAAACCCGATCTTCGAAGGGAGGGGCTTGACATAAGCTCCGTCTTCTTCGCCATTCCTGAACATGGGCGGAAAGGCGGGTTGATGAGGATTGCTTAAAGGAAGTCAAGAGCTCCGTGCCAGTGTCGTATCGGAGAGGGAGCTGGAAATAGGACAAAAAGGCTTGGACAAGGGTCACAAAGGTGGTATGGGAAGAGGTGGCTTGTTCAACATACCATTTAGAAGCTTCGCCGGTAAGCGTGCATTGGAACAAACGAAGATGGATGGAGTCATCGGTAATGGAATTGGAGGAACACCACATGTGGAAAGATCGGACATGATTGGTTGGATCTTGTCCAGCTTGGCCTTCGAATTTAGGGATGTCGGAAGGGAGCTTGGTTGGCATGGCAGGCCAACCAACATTGTGGTGGATAGGGTCGTTGATCAACTGATTGAAATCGGGGAGGCTGAGGCCTGAAATGTACGGCAGCAAGGGGGTGGCCGGGGTCATTCCTGTGGCGGTTCCGCTAGTAGTCAAGCCGGTATTAGGGCTGGGAGAACCGCTAGCATTAGGCCCTAGACCAGACATGGTGGTATGGGGAGAACCAGGAGGAGAAGGGGAACCCGATGAATCAGGAGAGGAGTCGAAGTGCGGACTCGGAGGAGGACTGGCTCGACGACGGCAGGTCGGAGTAGTTCGACCAACCGGAAACTGAGGGTGAAGGCCAAGAAGTCTCCGAGAAAGGCGCCTTGGGGGCGCAATGACGACAAGAAGAAGGAAACCGACAGGGGCAGAAAGGGACAGAATCAATTGAGGTCAAGGGCAGAAAAGGTGCAGTGACAATTGATTTTAGAGTCTTTGCCAGGCGGTGTTAACCAAGTGCTTCTTCGCTTAGGGTCAGTGTGTGGCGTGCGTTAATTTTAATTTTTAAACCCTTTCCGTTTTGAGAGCAAGAAAAAAGTGTGTTGTGTAACTGAAAATAAACCTACAGAGAATAGTATATAATGCTGAAATAACAGAAAAATAACAGCTACTTGTGCATCTATCTAACCCAAGAAGGCGGGTCTCTCAAAACTAATCTGAAAAGAAAGGGAAAAATCTAGGCAAAACACACGGAAAAGAGGCCAATAGATCTAAGTTCAAAAGGGACAGGGATCTAAAGGATAAAGCTGCTAAAAAGAGGTGCAGATCACAGCCAAAAGACAGAGGCAAGGTGGCTGGAAAAAGGAAGGAAATCAGCAAAATACGGAGGGGGAAAGGTGGAGGCCCTAAAAGCAGATCCAAACAAATCTTCAGGAGGTGATTTGAGAGGTAGAAGAGTTGATTTCAATGGATCTGAAAGGGAGGTAACAGATCTGGAAAAAAGGAGGCTGAAGCTCTGAAAAACAGACAGCTGAAACAGCTAAAACTCTTCCACAAAAGTGGAGGGGGCTAGGTTCCCACTTAGATCGATCGCCACCGTCCAGATGGCCTAGGATCCATAGCTGATATGCAGATCGAGAGGAGGCAATGACCATTAATACCAATACATCAACTCATGGATATAGGAAATCGATTTCTCAAGTACTTCATTAATGTCACCTGGTAGACGAAAATTAAACCATACTCGAGCATGGCGTATAGGCTGAACTTGAAGACGTCCAACTCGGCCTGTGAACGCTATAACAAAATCAATGAAACGACAAAAGACACCATAGAGTGGCATTTCATAAAGGGACGTGTAAATTTTAAGGGGTCTCATAGGCCAAAACCCTGAGCCATCTTTGCCAACGAGATAGAAGGAACGTCGCACAAAGTGATACACCCATTCCCGTAGCAATATCACATTAAATGGAAGTGTATGTGAAACACCTATGATGTGATTGTAACACACATTCACATCGGCCAAGGGCCACACCAACTATACCAAAAATCGACATCAGTCATAAATAACACCAATTGACCATGTGATGCCTCGTATAAGTGACATGCCACATAAGATTTTAATCTTGTAAGTGGTACGGATATCCAAGCCAACGAAACATATTAACGTAAAATCCATAGAGGAATTTTGTGCGAATGTTGAAAAGTATAGTTAAATACGCATAGAGATACATATGCGTGGAGATCCATAGTAAACATACAACAAGGGTATGGGGGTAAAATGTAGGTATAGTAGTGTGGTATGGGGTTAGAGGTAGTAAAATGATGCCCAACCCTCTTGTGGGAAATAAATTATATATATATATATATATATATTGCCATACAGTAATACAGATACAAATAGGAATGGAGACCCTATTCCATGTCAGATCGTAAATGACGAAATTCGCCAGGAAAATTAGAGTTGAATTATAACTAGGAAATTTTTTTTTTTGTTATGGTAAAGAAGAGACATTACAAATGGTATCAGAGCTCATGTTATACAAAACTGGGCTGTTGTTGTGTGTGCTCACTGTATAACTGATTTACTGTTGAATTTTTATTTATTTTTTGTTATTTCTGATCTGTGTTGTTTAGTGTACAGTGGTACTGGAATGGCAGAAGGTGAGGAAATTTATGTCGATATGCGTGATGAAGATAATACACCAGATCCCAACGCTCTGGTGATGGCTATGTTGCACATTTTGCAACGAGAAATGGCTGAGCTAAGAAACCAGAATGACAGATTGTCATTAGCCAGTGAGGAGCAGGAAAAGCTCATCAGAGAATTAACTTCGTGGAATAGCCAATAAGGTGAAGGTTCCAGGAAGAGGAAGAATGATGAGTCTGGGGATGATGATGTTGTTAGGCATCAGTATAAACAGAAAAAGGAATTACAAGGGGAATTCCAAAAGATCAAACCTCCCTCCTATGATGGGGAGAAGGAGGAAGATGCTGAAGCCTGGTTGCTGAAAATGATTAAGTATTTCCAGGTCTATGAATACGAAAGAAATCTGAAAGCCAGATTGGCTCTCTACCAGCTACAAGGTAAGGCTACCTTGTGGTGGGAGGAGACAAAAATGGTTCATGCCATTGATGAAAAGACAGTTACTTGGGAAGACTTCCAGGTTAAGTTTAAAAACCGCTATTTAAATGAACATTATTATGATGATAAAGCAAAGGAATTCCATGAACTTAGACTGGGACAGCTTACAATTGATGAGTTTGTCACCAAGTTTACCAATCTGTTTAGATATGTCCCTTACATTAGGGAAGAGAAGGAAAAGGTGCAAACGTTTCTGAACTGTTTGCCTGTTGTGTACAAGGAGAAGATCGAGTTTGATAACCCAAAAACTATGGATGAGACAGTGAGGAAGGCTAGATTATGCTATCAGCAGTTTAAAGGAAAGACTGAGCATGGAAAAGGCTGGCTAAACAAGGGTGAATTCAAAGGAAAGAAATAGAAACCAGCTTATCTGAAGAACTTTGGCAGGGACCACCAGAGGAAAAATTTTAATAAACCAAAAGAAAGCCAAACAACTCAGTCTCAAATTGGTTCCAAACAACTAGATGAAGGAAATAAGAAGGAAGGCACAGTCAAAATGAGGGAACCTTTGAAATGTTGGGGATGTGGAGAACCCCATCTGTTGAGGGATTTTCCCCATCGAAACATTCAGATGATTATGAGGGATCGAGAAGCTACCACAGTAAATGACATAGCAAGAAATATCCCCACTATCAGTGCAACCTTGTAGAATCGACAAGCAGAACACCAAGCTACCATGATTGAAATGGAGGGTAAGATTTCTGACCAATCTGTTACTGTTTTGATTGATCTGGGTGCTTCTTTGAGTTACATTAGTATGAAAATTGTAGAAAAATGCAATCTCAAAACTGAAAAATTTCAGCAGTCCTAGTTAGTCCAGTTAGCCACTGGCACCAAGAGGAAAGTAACTCATAAATTACCTCAAACAACCATCAAATTAAATGATTTTCAAACAGAAGTGAATTTAAATATCCTGCCATTAGGTTCATATGACTTGCCGATAGGAATGGACTAGCTGGAGAAGAAGAAGGCCATGATGAACTGTTGGGATAAGACCCTGCATTGTGTAGATGAAGAAGGGAAACCTTTTATCCTCAAGGGAAAACAAAAACCTATCTCTGTAAGACAAATATCATCACTGCAATTAAAACGAACAACTAGGAAAGGATACCAAGTATATGCAGTACATGTAGAAGAGACAGAACAAAAAACTGAGGAAAATCTGTTGGATGCTTTACCAGTAGTAAGAGAGTTTAAGGAAGTATTTCCAGATGAGATTCCTCATCTTCCCCCCAAAAGATAGATTGAATTTTCAATCGATTTGGTGCCAAGAGCAACACCTGTTTCCTGAGCCCCTTATCAAATGAGTCCCCCTGAGCTCATGGAACTAAAAATGCAATTGCAAGAATTGCTGGATAAGGGCTATATTCGATGGAGTGTGTCTCCTTGGGGAGCACCGGTTCTATTTGTGAAAAATAAGGATGGAACCTTTGGGATGTGCATTGATTATCGTCAACTGAATAAGTTGGCCATTAAAAACAGATACCCCTTGCCCAGAATTGATGATATTTTTGACCAAGTGAGAGGGGCTTCAGTATTTTCGAAGATTGACTTAAGGACTGGTTATCACCAGCTCAAAATTAAATAAGAAGACATCAACAAAACAGCCTTTCGAACCAGGTATGGTCACTACGAATTTGCAGTCCTACCTTTTGGGTTGACAAATTCCCCTGCCACCTTTATGTGCTTAATGAACAGTGTGTTAAATAAGTACTTGGATAAATTCGTACTTGTGTTCATAGATGATATTTTAGTTTACTCAAAAAGTGAGGAAGAACACAAAGAGCACTTGAGGATAGTATTGCAAAATTTGAAAGAAAACCAGTTATATGCCAAATTTAGTAAATGTGAATTCTATAAGGACAAGATCCATTAATTGGGTCATATTATTTCTGAACAAGGGCTGGCTATTGATCCTGAAAAGATAAAGGCTATTAAAGAATGGCATGTGCCAACAGATGTTTCAGCAGTGAGATCGTTCATGGGGATTGCAAGTTATTATCGCAGATTTGTGGAGAGATTTTCTGCCATAGCATACCCCATAACCTCACTACAAAGAAAGGGGGTCAAATTTGAGTGGACTGAAAAATTCCAAAACAGTTTTGACCAATTAAAACTAAAACTCACCACAGCCCCTATATTGAAAATTGCGGATCCTGATAAAGAATTTGTTGTATGTACAAATGCATGTAGAGAGGGGCTGGGAGGAGTCCTTTTGCAGGAAAATTCAGTGATTGCATATGAGTCTAGGAAACTGAAGACACATGAACAAAACTATAGTGCCTATGATTTGGAATTAGCTACTGTTATTCATGCCTTGAAGATGTGGCGACACTATCTTCTTGGAAATAAATTTACATTGATGACTGATCATATTAGTCTTAAATATTTCTTTTCCCAAACTGAATTGAATGCTAGACAGGCCAGATGGCTATCCTTTCTGAGTGAATTTGATATGGACATAAAACATATCAGAGGGAAAGAAAATAAAATTGCTGATGCCTTGAGCATAAATGCTTGTCAAAATATAAACAGCATTGGGAGTAGTGCCCAGTTTGATTTCGAAGATTTAGTGAAAAAGGTAGCAGACCAGGACCCAAATTATGAAACACTACAGGTGAAACTACTAAAGAAAGAGAAGACTGATTTCACTCAAAATCAAAAAGGGTTGATCTGTTATAAAAACAGATTATATATTCCCAATGTGGAGTCTTTGAAAAGAGAGATTTTAGATGAATATCACAAACAGCAGTATGCAAGGCATCCTGGATATCAGAAAATGTTAAAAGCTTTGAAAAAGAAGTTGTTTTGGCCAGGAATGAAAAGAGATGTAGCAGAATATTTAGCTAGATGCATGGAGTGCCAACTAGTTAAAGTTGAGCATCAACATCCTGCTGGACTTTTAAACCCTTTGTCGATTTCAGAATGGAAATGGGACACCGTTTCTATAGATTTCATAACAGGATTACCCCAAACCAAGTACTAGCATGACTCAGTTATGGTGGTAGTAGACACTTTAACAATAGCTACACACTTTATACCGGTGAAATCTACTTTTGGGACAGCCCAAGTAGCAGATGTGTTCCTAAAAGAGATAGTAAGGTTACATGGGGTCCCAAGGATGATTGTTTCAGACAGAGATGTTAAGTTCACATAAGCCTTTTGGAAAGGTCTATTTGGAGGTATGGGCACTAAGTTTAACTTTAGTACTGCCTATCACCCTCAGACTGATGGTCAGACAGAGAGAACTAATCATATTTTGGAGGATATGCTGAGAATGTATGTGATGGATAGGCCATCAAAGTGGGAAGACTACTTACATTTAGCTGAATTTCCCTATAATAACAGCGATCAATCCTCCATTAAAATGAGCCCGTTTGAGGCACTCTATGGAAGGAAATGTCGTACACCTTTGAGTTGGAGCCAACCTAAGGATAAGCTAATGTTGGGAACAGATGCCTTGCAAGAGATGGAAAGAATGGAAAGAATTGTTAAACAAATACAAAGAAACATTAAGACTGCACAAGATCGCCAGAAAAACTATGCTGATAAGAAGAGGGTACATCGAGAATTTAAAGTGGGGGAACATATGTATTTGCGCATTAAACCCAAAAAGAGCACACTTTATGTTGGAAGTTGTGCGAAACTGGCTCCTAGATATTGTGGTCCGTTTGAAGTGTTAGAAAGGGTGGGACCAGTGGCTTACAAGCTGCCCTTACCGCCCCATGTTAAAGTTCATGATGTGTTTCATGTTTCATTATTAGAAAGATATATACATGATGCTTCTCACATAGTTGATTGGAATGTGATATAGGTGGAACCAGAAGGGGAGTTCCTTCCAGAACCACTTCAAATATTGGAGCGAGAAGAAATTGAATTGAGGAATCGGACGGTAGCAAGAGTAAAGGTGCAGTGGAAGCACTTTACTACTGAAGAGACTACCTGGGAAAGAGAAGCTGAAATGATGGAAAGATATCCATTTTTGTTTGAAAAATGAACTCTAGTAGTTAAATATCAAAACCGAGGACGGTGTTTGCTTTCAGAGGGGGAATATGTAACACCCCTAGTTTTATGCTCTGTCAAATTTATACATTTGAACTTTAATCCAAAGGGGAGTGGACCCCAATGGATAAGTATTGTGTGGATGTAATTAAATATTTTATTTTGAAAAAAATTTAATAAAATAATTCTGTGCAGATTGACCAAAATGAGAATTGTGAGACCACTTGCTAAATCCATGAGGATGGATAGAGGCAAATAATTCCCCAAAAATCTTTCAAAAATCCTTGAAAGAATTTATTTCCAAATTAGATTTTGAGGAAAATCTAGTTTCACTAATGATGTGGATAGTAGTTGGGAAGAGGTAAAAAAGATAGGAAAAGTAGAAAGTAGCTTTAAAAGTCCCTAAATACGGAAGCCTAGGCAAACAGGAAGAAAAGCATTCTGATATTCTGGATGCAGAATTAGAAACAAGCTTTGGGGAGCAAAAGCTTAAATAAGCTATCCCTGAACAGATTAGAGGTTGGTCTGTTCTAGGTGTGGTCTCAGCTCGGGGGTGATTTCTGGAGAGAAAGGGACTCTACAGTTGGGAGGACTGGTCAATTTCCAAAGTGGTATGCACATAGTATTATGAATGATTAAAAATTAATTGTTGTTAAGTGGAAAGATTAATGACTGTAGCTGTAAAATTCTTACAATGTTTTGGTTATGCTAGTGTTCCTTACATTTACAGAAAGGTAGAATAATTAAATTCTAGCAGTTCTGCATGGTTGTAGGAATCCGAAATATGAAGAAAAATCAGCTAGAATCTCTAAACCAGTTCCTGGTTTAAATCTGGAGATTATGTTACCTCATAAGTTAAATTTATGTAAATTTAATCTGCTTCTGTGGAAAATGGAATTGACTCAGAAAACACTGTAAGAAAATCCCTACGTCTGTGAACAGTAGGAAATTAAATATATACAGGACAGAATTATCCCCGTATTAAATCAACTAAGTGAAGTGCAGAGATATAGAATTTTTATACAGCAGTGCATGTCTATTTATAGATATTTTAATATCTTCTATAATAAGGACAAAATGGAAAAGTATATATTTCTAGTACTGCTTATCTATCTTCAGATAGCAAACAAATGAAACTAAACATGACTATCAACTTTAGAAATAGTTATGAAAGGAGAGTTATGTATAAAAACTATGGGATTAACTCCCTTTATAAAAGGGAGGGTCCAACTGAATATTTGTTGGAAAAACTAGATGTGCATGGGAAATTATAAAACAAACCAATGCCTGTACCCTATATATCTATCTATATATATATATATATATATATATATATATATATATATATCTGTGTTGAAGAATGTAGCAAATAGCTATCCACCAGATCTATATAACATATCAGTGAAGAAAGTCAGATTAAACATTGATATACTGGGACTGTTATACTATGAAACCAAAAGAACAAAAATTAGATGTATACAGGTACAGGGAACATTTTGCTTGACATACGAAGCTCTTCCAATTGAACTACAACCTCCTAGGAATACGGAGAGTTCACGGTGGGAGTCATATTATATATATACAATGGATAGCATTTGTAATTTCTCATTCACTGAGTCATTGTAAACTTGAAGAATCGGGTAATAGAGAGACTTATATACATTGAAGTCATTATTATGATAAGAAATTGAAAAGAGAAATAGCCCCAGAGAACTCATTATTTCTTCAATCATATTAAACCGATACAAAAACAAATAATTGAATGCAAGGTAACAGGAGAAAATCCATCGAATAATAATCTGGAAAATTCTAGAAAACATTATGGAGTTGTCAATAATATCAGGGACGAAGAGTAAATATGTTCTGTATATAAATATCAAAATCTGAGCCCCTCGGGCAACAGTCTTTTAAAAAAGGCCACACTCGCACTCCAGAAATTAAACTATTCAAGGGATTTCATCATACGAATGAAAATCATTAATAGTCACAGTCTCTGACAAAGCCTAGAATTACAATAACACTGTTTATGACCCTAAGAAATTTCATTATCTGTACAAATTAGGTAGAATAGTGTGACGAGAGGATGGCTTCTCTCCGCACAGGTGTATACCGACCTGCAAATGCCAAGGGCAATGAAATTAGTGTCAAATGCTATGACGTATCTCATGGCTCGTCGAGGACGAAAATCATATGGCGTCTACATTACCTGTAGAAACACAGTCGTGAAAGTGAGATTACGAATAGAGTAACTGATAGAAAATTTGAGCAAAACAAAAAACGGAAAAAAATAACAAGGTAAGAATTGGTTACCTGGCGAGGAAGAACCTCATTCCTTCAAAATAATCTGGAATAGAGGTAGAGGCATAAGGTTAACAAATTATAAAACCAGAAGTTAAATAAGGAAATGAGGAAAACCCCTTAACAATGAGACAAGGAAATAGATTCTTGCCTAAGGTGTATCGCTCGCCGAAGAAGAGATGAGCAAAGTCAACATCCCACCATTCGAACCCATCATTCAAGTCATAAAGGACGATCAGAAGTATGCCCTATTAAAAAAATCCGGCGTATTAGTCTCAAGCATCGGTAACCAAAGGTTAAACGAAATAGACGCAGAGATGGTGGTGTAAGAAAAAAAAAACCAATATATTAGTACAAGAGACTGCCACGAGAAGTTGTTTAACGAACCCAAACGAGGGTTAGACCATGAACGAGACTACAAGAATGAAATTAATTCATATAACCAGTTCTCGAAATTTCCACAGAGAAAGATATATATCAAGCTATGGAGTTAGAACGTAATCTTCACGGTAGAATGAAAGGCATGCATAAAGGCTCATACCTGGATTAAATGTCGATGGATAGGTAGGTAGGCCAGAAGTCTGGGCTAGCCAACGTTTAGCTCCTCAGCGTGCAGAACCTCGACACTGAGAGGTAAGTAAAACAAATGAAGGGCAAAGAAACTGCCTCAACACTAAAACGGAGATTTATATAACCACATCCAATTCAGAGAAGTGACGAAACCCTAATGGGTGAATCGATCGCCACCGTCCAGATGGCCTAGGATCCATAGCTAATACGCAGATCTAGAGGAGGCAATGGCCATTAATACCAATACATCAACTCATGGATATATGAAATCGATTTCTCAAGTACTTCATTAATGTCACCTGGTAGACGAAAATTAAACCATACTCGAGCATGGCGTATAGGTTGAACTTGAAGACGTCCAACTCGGCCTGTGAACACTATAACAAAATCAATGAAACGACAAAAGACACCATAGAGTGGCATTTCATAAAGGGACGTGTAAATTTTAAGGGGTCCCGTAGGCCAAAACCCTGAGCCATCTTTGCCAACGAGACAAAAGGAACGTCGCACAAAGTGATACACCCATTACCGTAGCAATATCACATTAAATGGAAGTGTACGTGAAACACCTATTATGCGATTGTAACACACATTCACATCGGCCAAGGGCCACACCAACTATACCAAAAATCAACATCAGTCATAAATAACACCAATTGACCATGTGATGCATCGTATAAGTGACATGCCACATAAGATTTTAATCTTGGAAGTGGTATAGATATCCAAGCCAACGAAACATATTAACGTAAAATCCATAGAGGCATTTTGTGCGAATGTCGAAAAGTATAGTTAAATACGCATAGAGATACATATGCGTGGAGATCCATAGTAAACATACAACAAGGGTATGGGGGTAAAATGTAGGTATAGTAGTGTGGTATGGGGTTAGGGTAGTAAAATGATGCCCAACCCTCTTGTGGGAAAGAAATTATATATATATATATATATATATATATTGCCATACAGTAATACAGATACAAATAGGAATGGAGACCCTATTCCATGTGAGATCGTAAATGACGAAATTCGCCAGGAAAATCAGAGTTGAATTATAACTAGGAAATTTTATTTTTTTGTTATGGTAAGGAAGAGACGCTGTTGTGTTTGGTTTCTTCTGCGATCTTGATGAAGGATCCCAGACTATTGCCGATTTATTTGAGCGTTATTTCTTCTCAATATTCTTGTGGCAGAGAATAGAGGCAGATCCACACCGGCACTGAGTTGAGGTCCTCTTTATTAGGGTTCAAGCGCTCTACCCAATCTCAGAGGAACAAAACTGGTGCATTGAAGAAGTAAGGCCCTCCATCCATAACGTGATTTTTACGTTCGAGGCACGTAAAAATTATGTCGAAGAAGCCATTGGGGCCAAGCTGGAGAGTGACTTGGCCTTTTTGCTTCCATTTGGCATTGATCCAGCCATATAGGGCTTTTTCAGTTAGCCAGAACCCAATGAACTTGCCTATAGGGGCATGATCATGCATATACTGAATTCTTCCATTGATTCTTTCTGCAAGAAAATGGATCTCGAGCCTCTTGGACTCGATTGGGATGCAAGTGGAGGACGTCACTGTGTGCGCAGCCTTGTCTTTAGTGTCCTCTTGTGGTTGATTTGCATGGTTTACTCCAGATTTGGCAGCACCAGACTGCTCCTCCTGGGTAGATTCAGGAATGTGAGATTTGGTGGGGATGGCATAGTCGTTGGTGCCTCCAGAAGTAGTGCCATTGGAATACTTCATACAAGAAGATCTTGATCAGTAGGGCTGTTGGGGATGATCAAGAAACCTTCACAGCGCCCACACCAGGAGCGTGAGAGAAACCCTAGGGTTTCAGGCCATGGCTCACCTCAGCTATTCGATCGCTCCCGCCGCTCTCTCAAGGCCTTTTCAAGGCGAGAACCATGTTTGACATACCATCATATTAACAAAGTTAAAATATTAATCTAGATTTATTTTAATTTTGGATTTATTAAAGACTAAGAAATATTAAATCTCTTGAGTCACAAATTTCTTTTAGAATATTATTATTATTATCCAATTTTAAGGTCATAGTCAAGCCACACACGAAATTGGTGTATGAGACCATCTTGTTTGTGGGACAAGAATTTTGAATTTATTAAGGAGCAAGAAATACTAAATATCTCGAATGCCAAACTTCTTTTAAAATATTATTGAGAATATTATTAAGGTCACGGGCCAAGCTAGACACCAAATTGGTGTATGAGACCATCTTGTTTGTGGTCTTAATTGTTATGCCCACTCAAACTATATAAATCTCCCTTAACAATTAATAAATCTTAAAAGGTCTGTGGAGGCGGCGTAGTGGTAAGGTCGCTCTCGTAAAGATGGACAGGTCCTGTGCTCAATCCTGAGCGAGGGCGTGGCTCGCCGCGAGAGATTAACCGTTCCGGGCCAAGCCCACGACCTTTTCAACTCTCACGAGTTACCGATTGTCCTAGATCTAAAAAAACAATTAATAAATCTTAAATTAAAATTAAAATTAAAACAAATTTAAACTCATTTATAAAATTCATTACTTATATAATTTTAATAATTAACCTTTTATGAGAAAGCAAAAAAACACTTTAAAATTTATTTTTTCTTACACTACCAAATAACAAGTTTTTAATAAGCTAGTGAAATAATATAAATATCTTAAATTTTGGAAAAAAATACTTTGTTTTATAATTTTATTATTAGTTATGTATTCTAGCATTTTCTTATGATCATTATTATTTATATTCATACTACCATCTCTATAAAGCACTCACTAAGCGCACTCTGATAAAGCAATGACTATGCACACTGATAAAGCAATGACTAAACACTCTGCTCTGATATTAGGTTCAATTATGTGTATAGCTTTAAAAAAACACGCTTTAGGACGCACATTGGAGGATGTTAAAACGATTTCTGGGTTATTGTTAAAACAATGGCATAGAAGGGCATATTTTAATTATAAAACCATCTTTATACCAGGGATATTGTTGATGTAGGTAGGAGTTTGACAAACCCTAAAAAGAATTTCACATTTGTAAATTAGTAATTTTTTTAATGTTATGTAGAGGCATTATATAATAATTGTTAAAATGTATTCTCTCAGCACTGCAATATTCAATATAACAAAGTATAACACAACAAACATTCTATATTAATCTCAGAACTAAAAACGAACTTGATAAATTGAATAACTCGAAAAATCAAAGGAACAGGAACTTGAGGCTCACACGATGGATCCCACTGAGCGAATCTCATGGTCAGCAGTACTTACACAACAAAATAATTGAAACCTAAAAACAAACATCAAGGCCTCTACTTAATTGAAACCTAAAACAAGCATCAAGGCCTCTACTTACACCTCTTCGTCGTCCTCCTCGTCCTCTGAGCTGGTATTGTGTATTGGATCATACGGGTAATCAACGAATTCGTCGATATGCCATTTATTGGACCAAATAGAAATATCCCCATGACTATTTCCTGCGAAAATTGTATGACTTGTTTCATCATATGTAAGTGCTCTGGGCTCCAAATCAGTCAGTGCACTCTTTCTTACCTTATCATTTGAAGTACCCGTTGTAATCTTCTCGATGCATTCTCCTGTAAAAATGTTACTAATATTGATGCTCCATAAATCTGATTCTGTCAAACTATTTTGTTTTTCTGGGCAAATAGATATCATAATATCTTGTGCACCTGTAATGTACGAACCCATCTGAAAGTCCAACAGATACATTGGGTGATCTTTAAATGTGACCACAATCTCACCTTCTAAATTAAAGACATTGAGGCTTCTCGTGCCTCCCATTTGGATCACACAAATGAACAAATTTCTCCTGTACAAATAATAAGGGCGACATAACATCTCCATATCAGTTGCTTTTATTATTTTGGACGTTTCGCCAGATATATCAAGGATCTGCATACGCAATCCCCATTGTTGCATAACAATTCTATCAGTGCCGCAAAGTACCAAGTACTGAATATCATGCTGTGGAGAAACGGGTAATGGAATCAGCTTGCGTAGTTGTCCAATGTGTTTGGGATAAATTTTCAAGCTTTGATATTTGATCATATAAACCACACTATTCAGTCACGTCTTTCTGGTTTAAAATCACACAGCAGAAAGGCCCTCATCGTAGTTGGATATTGTAAATAGTTGAGCATAATTTTTCAATTCAAAAAATTTGAACAATCTCTCGTTCTTATTGTAAATCATGCCTATGTTATTTCGAATATTAAAATCCCAAAGAGCAATTGCTTCAGCGTCTCCTGGAAAAATATTTCTTTTGCTGATATTTCCCCCTGCTCTTATCGTTTCAATGCCCACGCTTAGAATGATTATCTGATGAACCTCGGTGTCCATCACAACAGTTATCAATGAATTGTTGTTGCCATTATAACAAACAAATAGAATTGGCATTCTAATATCAATCAGTGACCCACCCCCATCTTCAAGACGGGCGAATTTTTCATCGTAGTAGAATGGTATAAGATAGAAATCGTTATACATAACGAATATGATGTCGCGAGCCATAATAAAGACAGGAGAAGTGACACGCGTACCCCCGTATGCTCGACAATGATAATGCCGAAAAATATTTGGGCGCTCCCGGGTATTAACTGTCTCATATATTTCTCTCATGCGTAGCTTCTGGAAGAAATGGATGGAAGTAGATGGCATGCTCTCTTCCTCCTCCTCTTTTTCTTCATCAGAATGAGTTTCTGGAGATGTCGTGGTCCCCTCAGGTGGAAGGAGTTCATGGGCAGCTGTGTCTGCTTGTAGCGATGACATCTCATTTTGGGTTTTGTCATACCTGGCCTTCTTTTGTATGTCCTCCTCTGCCATGGCTCGCTCGCTCGCTCTTTCAAAGATTTTCAATTGGACAATTTCAACAAGTCACTGCTTCTGCCTGGCCCTCCTCTAACAGTATATCATGCTTTCATGTGAAGCATTGCATAACCTCCTTTTATACTATGGGCCGATCCTATCCGGGTTATCCTAATTGGTTTAATGCGTCAAATTTATTGGTTTGATGGGCCAAATTTATTGCATCCATAGGGTTATGTAATTGGTTTGATGGGCCAAATTTATTGTCATGACATCTCATTTTGGGTTTTGTCATACCTGGCCTTCTTTTGTATGTCCTTCTCTGCCATGGCTCGCAAGCTCTTTCAAAGATTCTCAATTGGACAATTTCAACAAGTCACTGCTTCTGCCTGGCCCTCCTCTAACAGTATATCATGCTTTCATGTGAAGCATTGCATAACCTCCTTTTATACTATGGGCCGATCCTATCCGGGTTATCCTAATTGGTTTAATGGGTCAAATTTATTGGGTTGATAGGGTTATGTAATTGGTTTGATGGGCCAAATTTATTGCATCCATAGGGTTATGTAATTGGTTTGATGGGCCAAATTTATTGTATCCATAGGGTTGTGTATTTGGTTTGACGGGTTAAATTTATTGGGTTTATAATTGTTTTTCCATTAATTAATAGGGAAGAAATATTTGATAAAGTTAAATTAAATAAAAAGATTAAATCAAAATAAAATGATTGATATAAAGTAATGTAAACATTTAATTATTTTAGATTCATCTTAACTCCAATTTGAGGTGGTTATATATATATATATATATATATATATATATAATTGGAGGTGGTTATATATATATATATATATATACACACACTATGGGCTATTTGTCAAAATCTTTAGTCAAAAAAATCATCCACCTTAAATTTTATTTGTATTTGTATATAATTGCACTCTTTCAAAATCTATTCCATTTTGGGACTCTCCGCCCAAAAAATAAAAATATTAAAAATAAAATAATAATAATAATAATAAACTTATGGTATTGAGAACCCATGGTATTGACTCATGGTATCCATGTGGAAAACATTTTATTGGAAGGGGGGAATTAAAGTAACCTAGATACATCTTAACTCCATATTTTTTAAGAGGGAACAAAACTCTAAAAAGATTAATGTAAAAAAAATTAACTAACTCAAAATAAAATAAAAGTAAAAATAATCATATTAAAACAAAGTAAAAAATGACCCGTGATATTCACATGGAATATAGTGTAGTTAAAGGGGGAATTAAAGCAACCTAGATCCATATTAATTCGGATCTACCAAGCCCCCAAAAGGATCAAAGCTATAGAGATGCAAACCTCTTTACTGAAATAGATGTTGTCCCTCTAGTAGATTCAAAGCTAAAGATGTAGCTAGGATAGAATGTATTTGTGATGCATGTTAGAAAAAAATAAAAAAATAAAATATTAAATAAAGATGTATCTAGGCTAAATACATACACTTGTGACACACGTAAGAAAATAATGGGAAAATAGAATTTTAATTTATTACGTTTAAAATATATATTTATGGTATCCCAAATCCGGGTGTGAGGTAGAGAGCATAAGACCTACCCCTCCCCATCGATCGCTATGAAAATCCCAAGACAATCTTCCACGACCCTCCACATGCACAAATCACATGGAGAGGTGGATTTGCGCATAGTGTTAAATGATGTCATGCCCACAGGTCACACACGCATTATTGCAGTGCTTATTTTCGCATTTTCTCCTCGCGATAAGCTCCCCCCTCAGGTCGGCTCACAGGGTTCAAATTAGTTGTTGAAATGTCTCACAGGTACTTTAGCTTCATGGCTCGTGCATCCTCTAGAAAAGGTAAGGTTGTCTGGGGCTCTTGCAGCCGAGGTAAACAGCCTAAAGAATCCCTGTGAGTAGTCATCCCAACGCATCTTGCGGCCGAGGTAAACAACCTAAAGAATCCCCTATGACTAGTTATCTAAATGCATGAGTTGGTAAAGCCCATGGCGGAAAGAATGCATCCTCCATTATTCAAGAAGCGACCAACGCATACCATGATGGTAGTTATGCGCAAGTCTGCCAGCTTATTGTAGAATGGGAAGATGAGCTCAATCAGAAAGCAGGTATTCTAGAGATTGATTTGGATTATTGGAAAACTCTCGTGCATGACCCCCTGTAATTCTCGGGGAAGATCCTCTCAGTATAAACAAATTGTCCATTTGTACTGGATGATAAAGAACATCCTTGTTAAATCTCTAGATAACTTCCCTTGATGCGAGCCGTCGACCTCTCACGGGCTCCCGGATAACAGTAAGGATTTTCAGCATATTAAATTTCAACATCAAAAGAAAATTGGTATATATATATATATATATATATACCATGGGCCATTTGTCAAAACCTTTAGTTAAAAAAACCATCCACCTTAAATTTTATTTGAGTTTAATTTTGTTTGTATTTGTATATAATTGCACTCATTCAAAATCTATTCCATTTTGGGACTCCAGAGCACCTCTCCGCCCAAAAAATAAAAATACTAAAAATAAGATAATAATAAAAATAAAAATAACCTATGGTATTGAGAACCCATAGTATTGACTCATGGTATCCATGTGGAAAATATTTTATTGGAAGGGGGGAATTAAACTAACCTAGATACATCTTAACTCCATATTTGTTGAGAGGGAACAAAACTCTAAAAAGATTAATGTAAAAAAATTAACTAACTCAAAATAAAATAAAACTAAAAATAATCATATAAAAACAAAGTAAAAAATGACCCATGATATTCACATGGAATATAGTGTAGTTAAAGGGGGAATTAAAATGGCCTAGATCCATATTAATTCGCATCTACCAAGCCCCCAAAGCATCAAAGCTATAGAGATGCAAACCTCTTTAGTGAACGAGATGTGGTCCCTCTAGTAGTTTCAAAGTTAAATATGTAGCTAGGCTAGAATGTATTTGTGATGCATGTTAGAAAAAATCAAAAAATATAATATTATATAAAGATGTATCTAGGATAAATACATTTGTGATACACATAAGAAAATAATGGGAAAATATAATTTTAATTTATTATGTTTAAAAATTATATTTATGGTATCCCAAATCGGGGTGTGAGCTAGAGAACATAAGACCTAAACTTCCCCATCAATCACTATGCAAATCCCAAGACGATCTTCCACGACCCTCCACAGGCACAAATCACATGGAGAGGTGGATTTGCGCATGGTGTTAAATAACTTCATCCCCAAAGGTTGCATATGCATTATCGCAGTGCTTATTTTTTCTTTTTCTCCTAGATATAAGCTCCCCTCAGGTCGGCTCATAAGGTTCAAATTAGTTGTTCAAATGCCTCACAAGTACTTTAGCTTCATGGATCGTGCATCCTCTAGAAAAGGCAAGGTTGTCTAGGGCTCTTGTGGCCGAGGTAAACAACCTAAAGAATTCCTTGTGAGAATTCATCCCAACGAATCTTGCAGTTGAGGTAAACTGTTAGAAAATTATATATTACAGATCAATGCAACACATAAAATATGCAGAAAACAAAAGCACACAAAACACATAAAATTAGAGAGACATAGATATACGTGGTTCACCTAGTTTGGCCTATGTCCACCCCGAACAGCCAGTCCTTCCTTTCTATTATCTATAAAAATGAAGAGACACAACCTACAACAAATTCACTGTCATATCCTCTGTTCTCTCTCACAATCTACCTATCTGTTTCTCACTCCGAGAATACACATACAATACACAACCGAAATACAATACCCTCATACAAAGAGAGGGGTTGCCTTCTAGGGAAAAAAACACTAAACTAATCATAACTTCTACCGTCAGATCATCTGCCTAATGAACGGCCCAGATTGACTAGAAATTACTATACTTTTACAAGGCAATTTTACATGTGTTTTTAGCTTCCCCCCAGGCAACATTTAATTTTGGGCAGTGTTGCCACCCCATTAAGGTACAGGGGTCCAATGCTATGATACAAAATAAACAAGATAATCAGGCTCCACACCCAACATAAACAACCTAAAGAATCTCCTACAACTAGTCATCCAAACGCATAAGTTAGTAAAGCATGTGGCGAAAAGTATGCATCCCCCATTATTCATGAAGCGGTCAACGCATACCATGATGGTAGTTATGCCTAGGTCCGTTAGCTTATTGTAGAATGGAAAGATGAGCTCAATTAGAAAGCAGGTATTCTGGATATTGATTTGGATGATTGGTAAACTCTCGTGCATGACCCTTGTCATTCTCGGGGAAGATCCTCTCAGTATAATTTTTTTTTTCATTTGTACTGGATGATGAAGAACATCCTTGTTAAATCTCTAGATAATTTCCCTTGATGCGAGCCCTCATCCTCTCACGGGCTCTCGGATTAGAGTAAGGAGTAAGGATTTTCAACATATTAAATTTCAACATCAAAAGAAAAATGGATGTCTCAGTCACATCGAGAAGCATATTCCATGCATCCCTCAAACTAAGCTTTCAGACTCTAGTGCGAATGATCTTGCTCATGTTGATTCAGTTGATGATGAGTAGTTTGAATTTTCACCTCTTGTTTTGACTTTGATTGTATGGAACACTTCCAGACTTTTCGGTATGTTTACATTTATGTTTATATTTATCTCGATTCTAGGAAGTATAAGGACACTCAAACTTATTTAGCATGGCTTCCTAGACTAATAATATTTTGATTTTGGATGGCTTATCATTTCGTTAGGTGTCAAAAAACCTCGTTTCCCTCTAGGGAGGTTGAAGCCACCTAACCATTTTGAATTTGGATGTAAATTGACTTTTTTTACAGATAATGAACAGAAAGGTCCTACCAAATTATAATTATAATTATAATTATATATATATATATATATATATATATCTTTCTCGTATTATTTTAAAAATATATTTTGAAATGCCATATTTCTTAAGTAAATATGAAAGAGAATTTATTAATTTAGAGAACATTTTGATTTTGTAATAAGTGTAAATTATAATTTTTAAAATGTTATCTAGGATATATATGAGAGCAAATCTAGTGGGTTTTCTGATGCAGGGGCATTAGGCATAAGAAATACTTTGTATTTTTATAAGACATAAGGGGGTTTTATGTTTCTGAATTCTCATGTAATTATTAGTATTTTGAATAAAATATGGAGGAATTGTAAATGTTCTCGAATCATTGGAGAACATGAGGGGAAGTTGATTAGTTAGGAATGTGAATAGTCAATTCAGTAAATCTAGGGATTTAGGCTAAATGTAGGACTTTGAGAAATCCAAGAGTTTTGTCAAGCTGTAAGGGAGCTGAATTGATTCATTAATATTTTGTATAAATGTAAGCAAAAAGGGTTAGATTTGAGAGGGAAAGAGTTAAAGCTATTCAAGAGGGAGAGTAGGAGGATAGAAGGGCCATCGAATTGAAAATCAGGCCTGAGGGGAAATTTTTCCATGTAAATATTGTTTTAATACGGAGGTTTAATTTCTAAGTTTATACTCCATTTCTGAGTTATGGTGTATGAGTGTGAATTGTGTGAACTCTGTGAATTAATCACATGAATGTGTGAATTGTATGCATTAAGGCATAAATTGGTTGGAGGCATTTCAAAATGAATTGATTCATTGGAAGTATTAAAAGGAGGATTCCACCTTCGTGATTTGTTTGATTTCGCATATGATGTTGAGAAATTGATTGAATTGATTTCTGTATAGAAAATTCAAGAGAGGTTGAAGAGTTTATTCTGTTAATTGAAACATAGTCTCTGTTTATTTAAGCATTTTAAACTCTGTTTATAAGTCTATAAGGATAAAACTGATTCCTTTACTGAAATCGATTGAATCGATTCATAATTCAATGGGTCATAAACAAGAGAGAGGGCAGTAGCATTATATACAGAGCTTAACGCATTTGAATACATGATTTCTATGTATAAATTGCATGTGCCTTAACCTATGTGAAGACATCAAAGGAAATCGATGAGGGTTTAATATTTTTATGAAGAACCCAACTTGTAAATCTTTGACACTTAATAGGTTTGAATCAGCGTGGAAAAGAGTGATATCAATTGAAGTAAAAGCTCTGTTTGCTGCAATCGGAACTCATTTTCCTTTGAGTTTGATTCATAACATTGTTTAAATTGATAGCAGTGAGGTCAGTTCGCATCATTTAGGGGGATAGGATGAGTTCTAAACAAAGTGATTGATCTCTAGTTTGAATCGAATCAAAAGTCTGTTGAAACCTGGCTTCAATGCGTTCAAGAAATGAAGTGGAACTATAAGAGTGGTTTTGAGGGGCAAACCGGTAGTATCGCGCTACCTTTCAAATGGTAAGCGGTATTGAAAAAAAAAATGCGATATACGCCAGCACTCGACACATGGCATTTAGTGGTATTCAGTTACCACTTTTGTTGCGTAATTTTGGAAGACGAACAGGCGTGCATCTTTGTGACGCGAATGTCGTTCGATTATTGGATGGGAGTGCGATAAGCCTGCAGTCGTTGGATGGTTGGGGCATTGAATGCATTGAGGGGCCTACACGTCATGTGATTTGGGTTCAAATATTAATGAAAAGGTGCGTTAATAATGCTGCGAGTAGAACTTTAATATATGAGTCATATGGTTTAACCAAGGTCTGAGTTACATATGGCCGAATAATCATATGTTTTGAATTTGCCCTGAGTTGGCCTTTTTCCCAAGTCGAACCTTTGGTAGATAATGGAACATTAAATGGGTTGAACTTTGAACTCAGATGACTTGATATGCCATGGGGTCCAACTGTAAATATTTTTGGTTTTAACTAAGGGCAAGGACATATATTTGATATAATATATGTTGCCGAGATCATAGTACAAATTGGGGGTTTAACCCAAGTCTTGTTACATTCAAATTTCTAGTGAAGGCCGAAGATTCATATATTGGGTTTAATTACTGAATCGAATGTTATTCGATTTTCATGTATTGGAGTTTAACCATTGAGTTTACAAATGAAGAAAAGTGCTTCCACATCAATGTTATGAGATTGCCGAGATTTAAAATTATTTGGGCAAAAAAATACTAAAATACATTTTCATATGCAATAGAGAGTGAAGATTGTGGGTTGAGCGGGGTTAGCCCTCCATCATTTTCACTATGAAGTATATTGAGTGTAAAATCTATTATTAAGTTTTCATAATGTAGATTAAAAACGTGAAATTATTAAGTTGTATTTTAGTTTGTTTTAAAAATGAAATATATTGTTGAAATATTATGTTGATTTGCAAAGAAATGATAAATGAGCCTAGATCCATCTTAATTATGTATCTGTCAAGTGTTAAGAAGGATCAAATCTCCTAAGATGAAAACCTTTTTTAAAAAGAAAATAGATTTGATCTCTCTCGGTGCGATTCAAGTTAAGATGGCTCTAGATTTGTTTTATTCAAGTTAAGATGAATCTATATTGGTTTTAATGTATGACACACATAATTTGTATAATAAGTTTATTACTATATTAAATTTTGATGGTCAAATTTAACGACCGTATATTAATATGGAGTAGTCTAACTTATAGACGAAATAGACTATTTCACTGGATGATTTCGTATTTTGTATTTATTTAATATATTATTTTTTTCCCATAGCTTTATTAGAATACATGATTTTTTACTTTATTACATTTTATATCTATATATGTGTTAACTTCAACATTAATAAAACCATATGAAGCAAACATTTTTTTCTATGTATATTTTTCACGACCTTTTAAAATGTTGAGAAACGTTTTTACATTATACCTACATATCTACTTTAAACTGGGTTATATAGCACCTCTCGACACAATAAGTTAATTTTGTTAACATGAAATGGGTTGTAGACCGCCTCTCGTCTCAATAAGTTAATTGTGTTAACATGAAATTGTTGTGTGATGCTATGAATGTTTTAACTTGTTAATAAGACCTATAAGTAATTGGATTTTTTTATACATGCAACTAAATATATTTACCAAATCTTCTAACTGCACTTGTCAAGCCTTTATGTCTCTCCTCCAATTTTCAAATATTTTCTTGGTTACATATATACTAGTAAAACCACATTAAAAATATTAATGTAGTTGATATAGCCGAAGGCTTCATTTGTATCTATCATCGATAAATATTTAATAAAAAGAACTATTACAACAAATAAATTATTATTAATTTTGATTTTACTTAACCCTTAACAATATGAGGTCTTGATAAAAAACATAAGTGTTGAAGAATTTATATCCTACACAACCAAGATATAAGGCAATTTTTCTAATATTAGGGATGCTTCCAACATTCCTAAGAAATTGGTGGGCCATCGAACATCAATTTTTTTAATTTATTAAACATCAATGAAACCTAAAAAACTCTCTTGCAAACTACAATAGTTGATAGGCATTAAGACAAAGCATATGCTAAGCATATTCTCTTGAGAATCAATCTAGGACATAATAAAAAAATAAAAATAGTCAACAAAAAATCATCCACCTTATGTTGAAATAGGAACTCTTCCTCTAATTATGGTTATTCTTTAAAATGAAATATTTATTGAGTGAATTGGGTATATGTTTTTGTAATTTCACTATTACATGGGGATCTATGTGGACAAGTACATATAATGGAATACATTGCGGCAGAAAAGCGATGAAGATGTGCATGAGTTGAAGAATTTGTTGCATACCGTGAGTACAAAGTTGGGTATCAAGGATTCAGAGAAATATTTCGTGTTGAAGTACCGTATTTTTCTACACAGATATATTTCAGAGGAATTGAAGTTCCTCGACATCTCCTCGCTTGGTGTAGCATAACAGTATAATTCCAATATTGAGCAGAAATTCAAACCAAAGAAGTGAGACTTTGGATCTACGAATCAAAAGCAAGGGAAAGGCGCCCCCAAATCAAATGGCATGCTCTCTTCATCCTCCGCTTCTTCTTCATCATAATGAATTTCTAAATATGTCATGGTCCCCTCAGGTAGAAGGAGTTCATGGGCAGTTGTTTCTACTGGCAGCGATGACATCTCACCTTGTGCTTTCCCATGGGCAGTTGTGTCTGCTTATAGCGATGACATCTCATCTTGGGTTTTTTCATACCTTGCCTTATTTTGTATGTGCTCCTCCTCCATGGCTCGCTCTTTCAAATATTATCAATTAGGGATTTTATTACCATCAATTTGAAAATCTCAACCAGTCACTGATTTTTCCTTGCCTTCGTTTAGTTTCTAACAGTGTATGTCATGTTTTTATGTCAAGCATTGCATAAAATTTTATACTATGGGTTGATCCTTTTAGGCCTCTATAATTTGCAAGATTGGAAAGAAAAATTTTTGTAGAGCCTACATCAAAACCACTTTGGAATCCTAGGAACTAGCCCTCCTGGATTCAGAGAGGGATCTCTCTGTATAAGTGTTTTCTAAAGATATGTTCTTATGCTTTGTTTATGATATTAGGATAGTTATGAAGTACAAGGGTTTTGGTTGTTTTGGTTAGGTGGGATATCATCAAAATGAAGGAAGCATTTTGAATGGTAAAGGTGCAAGAAGGTTGACAGAATGATTCAGCTGATAGGACAAGTAAGAAACAATATCAATCCATTGGGCTATGGAGTCACAAAAGGATTTAATTGCACAACAAGTTTCAATAGTGGTCCATGGGGAAAGTCATCTATGTCAAAGGATTCTTTAGATTGATTTGTGACATGGAAACATAAAAAGTGTTGTGAAAGAAACAAACACACAAGAAAAAAAAAGGGACAACCTAAGATCAGATAAGTACTTTTAAACTAGCCTGCTTTTGGCATGCACTTAATGGAAAGACACAAAGTAACCTAAGATCAGGTAAGTACTTTTAAAATAGCCTTATTTTGATATACTTTTAAGGGAAAACATTAAAAACAAAGAATAACTTAAGATCACATAAGAACTTTGAATCTTGCCTTCTTTCAGCATATTCTCAAGGAAAAACAATTTAAAACAAAGAATAGCTTAAGATCAAATAAGGACTTTTAACCTAGTCTTCTTTCAGCATATTCTCAAAGGAAAACACTTAAGATAAACAATAAACATTAGCCTAAGATCAGGTAAGTACTTTTAAACTAGCCTTCTTTTGACATACTCTTATGGGAAATTTTCAACGCAACTGTTGGAGAAGAAAATAGAGGACGAGGCTAACCATAGACTTCTCTAATTCAACTTTACTTAGCATAATTTTCAAGAACTTTTCAAGACAATATCTCAAGTAATACTCAGTACACATGGGCTTACCAACTCTTCACTGGTTATACTCTATTGGATTATCCTCAAAACAACATTGTAAGAAAACATAAAGATAAAGATTTATCAGTGAGTTGAGTGCTTATTTAATTAAATCACAATTTATGTTGTTGTTATTTATCGAGAGAAAGTGGACGATGTGGAAAACATGAGAAAAATAGAAAATTACGTACGAAAAATGGATGTAATTGACATAAACCATGATCCCGTAAATCATCTTGTATGTTGATGTTCAAACCAGTTACAATATTTCAAGTCCAATGGGTCTTTTACAACTTCAAACTTCTCATTTCAGCGTATCTTTCTTCAATTACAAACAGAGCTTCAACAGCCTCAGTAACCATTTACACTTGATAATTATTCAAAACCCAACCATAATAATGAACTCCTCATATGATATATATAGGTGATTTGAGGAGGTGGAGTGAAAGGAAGAGTTAATTGTTCAATAAATACAGAGTAATTTCTTATCGGCCTTTGGGAGGCTTAAGGGAGAAGATATCAGATGTTTTAACTCTGTTAATAGATTTTTTACATTAAGTTTCATCAACCTCGGTCACTTTTGTTGACTTTGGAGGCTTTTGGTAGGTTGGAATTTAATTCTGAGCTTTCCTTGGCAAATATCTCCAATTGTGCATTCAATTTGTATTCTTTTGAGGAAAATGAACTTATAGGTGGCATTTTGAGGATTAATTGCCTCACTAATGTGGCATTTGGAGGCTCTTTTCATTGATCTGTCTACTTTTGTGGCTTTAAACACTGATTTGCCTTTCATTTGTGTTTTAAGGCCTTATAATCATCTTCGGCTTTTAAACCTTTTCTGCTAACTATGTTATCCTTTAAACTATAGATTAATCTTTAAATATTCATACTTTGCTTTAATCCTTTAATCTTCAATCTCTGTCTTCACTGTTTTTTCTTCTTTGCTATGTACAAGTGACTTTTGGCACGTTGGAGCGTTCGATTGTATAACCAGTGCTCATAACGCACCGATCAAACCATGGAATTAACCCTGGAAGCTTCTATTCTGCATTTTTTGGGCTTCATAGGTGGTAATATTCGGCTCTATTTCTTATTGAACCCTGAGAAGGCCTTTTGGCCTTAAAACTGCCATCGAATCCTGCAAAAAACCAATAAAATCGTTAATAAAACTTCCGATGGAGGGTTTTGACTGCTTTGGAGGCTGGCAAAGGCGGAGGAGTAGGATATGCAGGCGGAAGAGGAATTTTCATGGCGGAGAGGTGAAAACCTGTGAAAACAAGGCTCAAATTCGGTTTTGGCACGAAAAATGGATTGGCGGTTTTGCGAAAACCATCGGCATTTTTCGTGCGGCATCGAAGCAATAAATGGTTTACACGTGAACGAACATGATATCATTCGTCAGGCAACGTGTGTCCTCCCCAATACCGCCTATTTTGCATTCATCCGGGTTGTTAAACCTTGACACGGAAATCCACGCGAAACGCGATGCGAACCATTGTATCTGGAGGTGTAGATCCAATGGTGGGGGAAGAGCGCAATGGAGAGAGGTGGACGTGCGAAGATTGTAGTGGGAGCCAGGTGTCAGCCAGTGATTGGACGGGCGGTTGGATAGTGGTGGGTGGGCCATAATGCTAGCGTCATCTCTTTTGTTTGGTAGCGCGGGTGGTCGATCGATGATCGGAAAGGCTTGGGTGAATGTGAGCCGTCGGATGAGATTAATCAATGGTGGAGATGCATATGTGAGGATGGATGGATAGGTATGCTCGGGAGATCGAAGGATGGGAGGGGAGGTGCGATGACCGTCAGATCGATGAGATCGACGGCCATGATCACCCAAGGGAGAAATATAGCGCGGAGGAAAAGCATGGAGGAATGCGTCTTAAGGGAAAAAGGAAGGTTTTATGGGAGAATAAGGACCGTGGGCCAAGAAAACTGGGGCTGGAGATAGTGAGAATCCATGATGGACAGGAGGTTAAGGATAACTGTTGGATCTCCCAGATCAGCGATGGAGATCAGTTGTTAGGGGAGGTAAAGAGGATGGGAAAAACGGGAGGTGGGTAAGATGGGGAGTGAGAACAACCGTCGATCTTGGTAGATCAACGGTGGAGATCCGTTGTCGAGGTTTGAAACATCGGCAGGGGAAAGAAGTGTAACGGAGAAATAATTCGTTTTGCCGATGCGATGGGGGCTTAAAGATGGGTGCTAGGGTAGTGGTCCCATGGGGAGATAAGGCGACCAAGAGCGGAGGAAAAGGGGCTAGCGGCTAGGATTTAGCACCAAGTCGTGGGTGTTAGGTCATATGAAAAAGAAGGAGCTAAAGTTTTAAGCCCTCAGGGGCTTAAAGCCTGTGTATAAAAAAGGTTGCTTTTTAGGCCAAAAGGGGGGTTTTAAAGGTTTTTTTTTAGGTTCTGATAAGGAAAAAAGGATAATTTAAACCATAAAAAAGGATTTTTTATGAGTTTAAAAGGGATTTTTGAAGGCTTTTTAGGAAAATGAAGGGTAAATGAGAAGTAAAAAAAGGGTTTTTTCAAAGGGAATAGAGGATGTTAGTATGAATCCTTTGTCAAAGTGTACGAAAAAGGACCACTTTAGCTACGCATAACTAATAGCCCTAACAACAAAAGTGGCTGCCAATATCTTCAGATCTGCGGTTAGTTAAACATAAAAGAGCTGCAAAAAACCAGATCTATGCATGGAAAGACATTAAGCAGAAAAAGTAAGGGTTTGCTCCATATACCAATAGACAAGACAAGAACAATTTTTGAAAGAGTTTTTATATTAATGGGGCACCTGGGAGGAAAACAAGAAGGCGTATCCAATTCTCCTCAGTGGGATGGGTTCTTGGAAGTCCTCAGCATTTCAGATCTAAGATTTCTCTCTCTTGTTGGTGTAGAAAACCCACACAAAGAATGGAACTCAAAGGGAGCTCACACAGCAAATGGCAGAAAATGGTGACCAAGTGTATAGATCCAGAGTGATCTAATAGGCAACAAAAGGTGAAGAATGATAGGAAAATCCCTCCTATTTATAACAAAATATTGGGTCATTCTAGATCTTGGTGCATGATTAAAATAATGTTAACCAAATCTAGATCCACCTTTTATGAAATATTTTATTATATTTGTTGGAGGGAAAAGGTATTTGACTTGGGTCAAATCCCTTGATTTGTCAAAAATAAATAAATAAATGATTTATTTATCTTTTTAAGGAAGCGGTTAGAAGATCATCAAATAAATAATGATTTATTTAATTATTTAAGGAAGTGGTTGAAAGATAATTAAATAAATAATGATTTATTTAATTATTTGTGGGTGATTTGGTCATATTTAACAAGGAATATTATCTAAATAAGATTTAAATAATTATTCCTAGAAAACAATAAGATAAATAAAGGTTTATCTAATTAATTTCTTTGTTTTTGGATTAAACATGACTGGGAATAATAATTAAATTATGGTTTAATTAATTATTCCATGAGGAAAATCAAACAAATATAGGTTTGTTTAATATTTCCTTTTGGGGTTTCCTATTTTAACATAGTGAAGGAAATTTTACTTAGGGTAAAATTGGTCTTACATGGTGTACTTTGGTCCATCTAATGATAATAGGTTAGATGACCAAAAAATGGTGTAACAGATTTCCCCCCAGCGTGCGAGTGTCAGGAGCAAATCGTATGACCGAAGTACATTGTAAGAACTCAATCACTAGACAACAAAAGGGAAGTCAGAGAGAGAAAGGTGAGGTAGATAGTGTGCTGAAGGACTAGAACTTGAGGAGACGAGACTCGCAGGTGCAACAAGTCTCTTTTTATGAGAGGGTACCTGTGCTGAAGGCGGCGGGGGAGGCATACCTATGCCCGCCGAGACAAAGTACAAAAGAATAATGTGTCCAGTAAACAAGGGACCGAACCATAGAGTACAGCTGGCATAATCATGAGCTAGATAAAAATAAAATGAGGAATCCCACATACATGATGTTCCTGGGATAACAGCCAGGACTGGTATAATAATATCGGAGTACATGAGATAAATACAACCCAAATGCCCCTTGTAAATGGGGAAGGGCTCACAAAATCTGACTGATACATGCAAATCAAAGAGGCGCTGCAAGTGGCTAAGGCCATCATCATCAAATATCTGGAGCTGCATCGAAGACTGCAAAGAAGAGGTCATCCGGGCATGTGGGGGGCTACCTGCAGGGCCACCCCCTCATGAGGGTGAGGCATCTCACACACACCCGGGAATCATCAAGAGCTGCTGCTGGATCACTGACCCATCAAGTATACGAATCTCGATCATGCTGAAAGAAGCTGGAGAAACAATCAAGTCAAAGGGAGATGAGAGATCCCTTGGCCTGATCCGAGGCACCGAACAAGAGTGGAAGCTAGAACCAAGGTACACCGCCCTCTAGACCTGGCTTCTGGAATGAATGTGTTGATGTCGACAGAAGGAGGTCCGCCATAGGTGAGGCAATGAGAGATCCTCAACTAAGGCACGAGAGAAAAGAGTAGAGCGATGGACAGACTGACACTAATGATGATAGTGAAGTGGAAAGGACTGAGTAGCTAATGGACGACTTCCCTTGTTAGAGCATAAAGGGCATGAATGACATGGCAGCGACTGACACAATATCATAAGGGACAGGAGACAAGGACCGCAGTCACAGACATGCGACACAAGAGAGACCAAGCAATGAAGGATGGAGGGCCATAGGGCGGGGTACAAAGGGACTGGGATAGATCATGAATGTGATGATAACTCAACTTGGATGCTCTAAACAAGGGCGACTTGATGGTGCTGCCACACAGTAAAGGCCCCAATGGGGGACCATGGAAACATGAGTACATGATGGGAACTCATGATAAAAATCAACACGAACAAAGACAAGTAAGGAGGCAAGAGGGTGCCCCAAGTACAAGTGTCGTAAGTGAGGAATTTCGATTTTAAGGAGAGGTGAAGTGACCCTTCTCGGACAAAATGTGTCCTGGTGAAGTATCAGATCACAAAAAACTAACTGATACCCATTTGAGATTTCGGTGAGAGCTTTCCAACGGTGTAGACGGTTTGTCAAACGGGGCTACGGTGTGGTCGCAGCAGTCGAAAGAAGAAACAGGGGTTCTCTTTTAATAAGGCAGTTTTCTCTCCAAAATCACTCATTTGCTATTGTTGCTGTGGTGAATGTGGAGAGGAGAGAAGGCCCTAAATCTTTCGACGAACGTAGCAGACAAATCGACCGTTGGAATCATGATCCGTCAGTTACAGGTAAGAGGTCTAACCTTTCTCTTGCATTTTGATGGATTACATTTTCAGTTTAGGGCCCAGAATCCCAGAAACAACCCCTCCTTCATCTCTACGGCCGGGTCGCACTTTTTAGGGAAAAAAGTGCGACCTAGGACGCAGGTATCAGGGTAAAAAGTGTGACCCAGTCCAGAAAAGAGCGGAAAACTATGACCTGGGAGATGAGGGGGTTTTGGTGCTGTTTTATGGCTGGAAGTTGGGTTTTGGTGTTTGGTTATGGTTTTCCCGATATGTACGCTGAAAAAAATGATGTGTTTGTGTAGGTATGGCAGAGTTATGGGTCAATTGGAGAGAGAGAGATCTGGGGACACTACGGATAGAGATCCAGGCGGATCAGGGCGTTCGCCGTGTATTGGCCAGATTTGGGGTTCTCAAGTTTTTGGAGAACCCTTTGATGAGAGCAGGGGAACCTTTACTGGCCCGGATTATCAGTTACTGGGATCCGCATCGATTGTATTCAGAGTGTGGGTAATGTGGATCGAATCGACTGGCCCAGACGGTATTTTCTAACTGGTCTCCCGCCACTGGGGATAGTGGGAAACACACAGCTAGTATTACCGCGGGGGCGGCATATCATGGAGTTCGTGGAGCGTCATTTTCGACCGGGTCTCCAAGTCAAGGGGACTCGAATACCGATCGGGGATCTAGAGAGGCTAGAAACCCGTGCAGTGGTCGCAGCTGTGCTGCGTATCCTGGGCAACCAGGCGCTCCATCACATCACTGGGGGGCAGATGATGATAGTGGAGAGTGTGCTGGGTGGGACCTACTATGGGTGGGCCCAAATGATGTTGGTGTCGCTAAAGTGACAGTTGTCACTATGCAAAGCAGCGGTGAACCATGATCAAGCCATAAGGGACTTCGTTGTGCACCCTCTTCTTTGAGAAGATCCCGACCTTGAGGTCTGTGAAACTTTTATTGGGTTCAGAGAGCCTGTGATGCGCCGTTAGGGCGAGCCATCGTGAGTAGAGGAAGAGGGGCTATTTAAGAGTGTTTCAATTCGAGTTTTTTCCATTGGGATCGATGCCACAGACATAGGAGACTATCCCTATAAGGATGGAAGCCACTGTGAGATCCGCACTTCCCACTTCCGCCCGGTCGAGTCCGCCTCAGCGGCAAGTAGATATTTGCTATTCTTGTGTGGGCATGTTAAAGTTTTTTGAATAGTAATTTACGGTACTGATTCATGTACTTTTGGTATGCAGATATAGCACCGGTAAAATCGGCCGGATATATGGGACAACCGGCAGCATCTGGAGCTACAGGTCCGAGTGAGTCGAGAGTGGTGCATAATGAGGATGCAGTCGCCTGGCTGGAGGACATTCGCCGTAGATGCGAAAGGTTGTTGACCAGAGTGTCAGAGCACGGGTGGCAGGACTTAGACGACCAGTTCATAGAGCCATGTGTTGGTCTACCCTTAGAGTGGCGAGGTGTCATGCGGCGCATGGCGATGGCCGGTCAGGCGATGCCCGATCTACATGCTGTAGGGGCAGAGCCATTGGCCCGAGATCCTCCAGATAGTGATTAGGGGTGGGGCATGTGGTGCCCCCGATTATGTATGTAGGGGCAGGTGGTGCCCCCCAGTTTTGGGTTTTTTGTAACATGCTATGGCCATGTCGTATGTATCAGAGTAGATGGACTCTAAACACATGTTTTTGCGACACACATTATGGATATGCATCGTTTTTATTGGTTATGAATGTTATTGTCTTGAATGAAATGCGTGTGATAAATGCCAGTCTAGAACATGGTTTGCAATAATATCTACATAGTGATTCTTTCTCGAGGTACATGGCTGAAAGTTATGGTTTCAAATGCACGTATCAAGAGTTTCACTCGTAAATAGCGTCTAAACAGCACAAGGTTATGCACACAATAAACACCATTTAGTTGCATTACAAGAAGTAGGGAATCCAAACGAACGTGCAAATGGAGGATGCGATGAAAGAGGGCATCGGCTAAGAGACACGCACTGCATCATATTCGGCCTGATTGTTGGTGGCAGAACCAATGCATACCCCGTTAGAAAGAACAAGGGCATGCAAGGGGGTGAAGATGGCCCAACCTGCCAGGGCTAGATTCCTAGAATAGCGACTTGCACCATCGGCGTAACCGATAAAGGGTGTGGACAAGGGGTCCTACGGAATGGTGTGACAAGACAACAAATGAGTGGAGGAGAGGCAATGACGGCAGCGTGAGTGCATAGAAGTCATCGGGCGGCAACCACAGGAGGGAGGGCAAGGAGCAGGATGACCATGACTCATATAGGGTGGTATATGAGGGCTATCAGAAGTATGGTGAGGACTCGGGCTGCGGAGGTCAATAGAGACACGGGTGGAGTGATCTCGTGTATGGGTAGGAAAGGGGTGGTCAAGGGACACAACAGGGGAGGATGCAGATGGGCTAGGCTCCAAGTGTCTTGCACAGGAGGATAGGTAAATAATGGTTACAGTAGACTCTGTCATCTTAACATCAGGGGGGGGATGTCGATGGGAGCAAGGGAATCCTCAGGCTGGCCTGAAGCGTACTGCACGAGGATGGGAGAGGCGGATTGATTTTGTTCAACCTCATACTCTCAGATTACCTCTAAAGAGGCGCGGTAATGCGTCAGGTGAGGAAAATGGTGGGAGTAATGGCCATGAACACCGCACAAAGCACAGGGCTTGTTGGTGCAGAGAGTCTTGGGGTTCTTGGTTATGGATGAAGAAGGAATGGAGGCTTCAGGGACCGTAGACTCGGGGAACGCGACTTTAACCATGGGCTGCATACGGGGCAACTCGGGACAAGCATGGGTGGTATGACAAATGACATCACATAAGGCGCAAGGCTTCGCGGGTGGAGAAGGGGTCGGGTCGGTCGTGGTGGTCTTGTCTTTAGGTGCCCCCTTGCGGGCTTTGCCTTTCTTCCCGGGAGCCGTCACGATAGGAGAAGGGTCCTGTGGAGGTGCTGGGGTCACAGTGGCAACGGAGGAAGCTAGGGGGACCGGTTGAACCGGTGTCAAAGCCATATAGGTCTTGGGATGACCAGGAGGGGTGGCGGCTGGGGGATCAAGGTACCAGACCGGTATGCCCAAGGTCAGGTTAGGGAGAGAGAGGGTGGCCATGACGGGGACATAATATACTCCGGGAGGGGGAGCTAGGAAAGGGACCGCCAAACAGTAATGACCAGGAGGGACCGCTTCGAGATGGTTAAGGCCAGGAGGAACCGAACCAGGAGGATAAAGGGGTTTAGGGATACCAGCTGTAGGGGGAGGGCCAAAAGGAGGAGGTCCGGCTGGCTGAGATGAATGTATTCGTGCTAGGAGTGTGGCCATGAGAGCGAGGAGGAGGTTGTCGTTCTGCTGAGGCGTGCCGCCACGGCGGCCTGGGATGATTGCATCATGCAAACATTCGATAAGCTAGGATCAGAGATATGAGGAGGAGGGAGACCAGGGGAAGTTCCAAGCAGGGAGGAGTCTTTGTAGACGCCGGGAGAGACACTGGTCAAGGAATCGACGTTTTTCTTATTGGCTACATAAGAGATGGTCGTCTCTGGGGAGGTCTGAGATGGTGGCTCATGATAAGTCAACTGGTCGATGGTGACTATCTTTCCATTGTGAGGAAAATACATCTTGCGAAAAACCGCGGATGGGACAGTAGACATGGCATAGGTGTAGCTTCGCCCCAAGCCAGAATTTTGTAATTCACCGTAGCGTTGATGACTTCAACGTCAATCAAAATGCTTTGACTACTAGGTGATGTGACACCACGAAATGGAAGCCATACCGAGGCATGACCGTCCCACGCTCAAGGGTGATCGTGGAAGGGGCCAGCTCCTCAGTGGGATCCGAGTTGCTTCCAAACCGGCGAACATCACGTTGTGTGGATGCCCCCTCATCAATTATGCACCGGGAAACATTGGCGTTCCGGATTTTGACTGGGATTTGGAAGGCGACGGAAGGAGGGAGAGGAGGATGGTCCGATTGAGTGGCGTCGAAAATAATCATTTGGTCATCAGCAGGATCTACAACGCCCATGGAAGATAGTAGAGCCATATTTTGGGAAGGGCACGACTGGAGGAGTTCCAGTGTGGAGATGGCAGCAGGGGATTGCGCCAAATCATCTACTATACTATACGAATGAGCAGCTCGACCAGAAGCAGCGTTTTGACGTAGGGGTCCCTTAGGAGTCTTGGTATGAACCTCAACTTTGGGTTGAGGGATATGTAAGGGGCCACTGGATGTCGAAAGAGGCTCTGTAGAACCTGAAGAAGGAGGCTCGGGGGCAGACTGAGCAGGAGGCTTGGGGTACTGGCGAGACCAAGTTTGAAGGTGAAGGTCGACTACGGTGGGAAGGATCGGAGGCATCATAAGGATCCTCGGTAATCGGGAGGAAACAAAGGAAGGGGAGGGCGACCGACCGTCAGCGCAGCCACGAATTTCTGCCGAGGAAAGGAACGTCAGTAAACACAACCGGTCACAGTGGCCACATTAGGAGGAGCATGAGGGGAGGCATGCTGACCGCGCAATGTGGCTTGAGACTCACACATCTGCCGCATCTGGGGTAAGAGGGGAAAATCGTGGGTGTAATGACCATGAACACCGCAACACGAACAAGGCTTATTTGTGCAAAGCGACCTGTACGGCTTGGGCTGAGTGCCCTGTTGCTGGTTGGAAATGTTAGGGTCCACACCAGGATTGGGTCCACGGGTACCAGGGGCAGAGGGGTTTGGGTTGCCTCTCCGCCTTCTTTGAGAAGATGGGGGATTAGTCGTGCCCTATTGTGCAAATACTTTCCCTGGAGGAGGTTGTAAGTGCTGTTGCGGGTTTGGAGGAGGCAAGAGAGATGGAAGCGCATATGCTGGAGGAGCTGGCGCACTAGGCTGCGGATAAAGGTAATGGTTAGGTTGGATAACATTGAGGTAAGCAGGAGGTTGGGCAAAAGGAGGAGGCATGTCGCATCCTGGATACATGCTACTGGGAGGGGGAAGAGTGTTGGAGGTGCTGGCCCCTCCCTGAGGGAGACCATAGCCCATAGGAGGTTGAGCGTATGGATGGGAAAGGGCTCCAACGATACCTTCGGCAGAATGAGATGCCCCTGGGGCGTTAGCGCCACCATGCCTGGGGAGGTCAGGGAGAACGGTATAAACATAACCAGATTGAGCGTAGATCAGGTCATATTTCAAAGCTATTTGGAGGGTGGCTTCTTCGGTTTGAGGAAAATGGGAGGCGACATCTTTGCCTATGGGAGCTGGAAGGGTGCGGAGGAACCAGTCCATATAAACCCGATCTTCGAAGGGAGGGGCTCGACATAAGCTCCGTCTTCTTCACCATTCCTGAACATGGGCGGAAAGGTGGGTTGAAGAGGATTGCTTAAAGGAAGTCAAGAGCTCCGTGCCAGTGTCATATCGGAGAGGGAGCTGGAAATAGGACAAAAAGGCTTGGGCAAGGGTCGCAAAGGTGGTATGGGAAGAGGTGGCTTGTTCAACATACCATTTAGAAGCTTCGTCGGTAAGCGTGCGTTGGAACAAACGAAGACAGATGGAGTCATCGATAATGGAATTGGAGGAACACCACATGTGGAAAGATCGGACATGATTGGTTGGATCTTCTCCAGCTTGGCCTTCGAATTTAGGGATGTCGGAAGGGAGCTTGGTTGGAATGGCAGGCCAACCAACATCGTGGCGGATAGGGTCATTGATCAACTGATTGAAATCGGGGAGGCTGAGGCCTGCAATGTATGGCAGCAAGGGGGTGGTCGGGGTTGTTCCTGTGGCGGTTCCGCTAGTAGTCGGGCCGGCATTAGGGCCGGGAGAACTGCTAGCGTTAGGCCCTGGACCAGACATGGTGATAGGGGGAGAACCAGGAGGAGAAGGGGAACCCGATGAATCAGGAGAGGAGTCTGAGTGCAGACTCGGAGGAGGACTGGCTCGACGACGGCATGTCGGAGCAGGTCGATCGACCGGAAACTGAGGGTGAAGGCCAAGAAGTCTCCGGGAAAGGCGCCTTGGGGGTGCAATGATGACAGGAAGAAGGAAACCGACAGGGGCAGAAAGGGACATAATCAATTGAGGTCAAGGGCAGAAAAGGTGCAGTGACAATTGATTTTAGAGTCTTTGCCAGGCGGTGTTAACCAGGTGCTTCTTCGCTTAGGGTCAGTGTGTGGCGTGCATTAATTTTAATTTTTAAACCCTTTCCGTTTTGAGAGCAAGAAAAAAGTGTGCTGTGTGACTGAAAATAAACCTACAAAGAACAGTATATAATGCTGAAATAACAGAAAAATAACAGCTACTTGTGCATCTATCTAACCCAAGAAGGCGGGTCTCTCAAAACTAATCTGAAAAGAAAGGGAAAAATCTAGACAAAACACACAGAAAAGAGGCCAATAGATCTAAGGTCAAAAGTCACAGGGATCTAAAGGATAAAGTTGCTGAAAAGAGGTGCAGATCACAGCCAAAAGACAGAGGCAAGGTGGCTGGAAAAAGGAAGGAAATCAGCAAAATACAGAGGGGGCAAGGTGGAGGCCCTAAAAGCAGATCCAAACAAATCTTCAGGAGGTGATTTGAGAGGTAGAAGAGCTGATTTCAATGGATCTGAAAGGGAGATAACAGATCTGGAAAAAAGGAGGCTGAAGCTCTGAAAAACAGACAGCTGAAACAACTAAAACTCTTCCACAAAAAGTGGAGGGTACTAAAGCCCTAGGGGGGCTAGGTTCCCACTTAGATGAGTAAAAACATATCAGAACCTGGTCAAAGCAGGCTGAGACAGAGGCTGGAAGACCCTGACAGAAGCTGCAGCAGAACCCAGAAAAATTGCAGAAAAATCACTGAAAAACTGGCAGGTCGCAGTTTCTGACCTGTTTTCAGTGCAGGTCGCAGAAAAGGGGCAGAAAAGTGTGACCTGGAGGTCCAGGTCGCATTTTATGGGCCAAAAAGTGCGACCCCCCGTTCCGGTTGTCTCGGCGGCAGATTTTCAGAAAAGTTGTCATCTCAGTTGCGGCTGGTGTCGCTTACCTATGCAATAGGGCTAGAAACACACCGAAGTTAGAAATTTTAATGTTTTAGGGTTTTATGTGAGAAAAACAACATAAAAATAGGAAAAATAAACAGCTGAAAAGAAGCCCTAGGGTCTGAAGTAGTTGGATATGCAGGAATATGAAAAACGACAGCGGTCGTAATTTAAAACCCGTGTGGAGTCGCCATTTGTTAGTATGAATCCTTTGTCGAAGTGTACGAAAAAGGACCTTTTTAGCTACGCATAACTAATAGCCCTAACAACAAAAGTGGCTGCCAATATCTTCAGATCTGCGGTTAGTTGAACATAAAAGAGCTGCAAAAACCAGATCTATGCATGGAAAGACATTAAGCAGAAAAAATAAGGGTTTGCTCCATATACCAATAGACAAGACAAGAACAATTTTTAAAAGAATTTTTTGTATTAATCGGGCACCTGGGAGGAAAACAAGAAGGCGTATCCAATTCTCCTCAGTGGGATGGGTTCTTGGAAGTCCTCAGCACTTCAGATCTAAGATTTCTCTCTTGTTGGTGTAGAAAACCCACACAAAGAATGGAACTCAAAGGGAGCTCACACAGCAAATGGCAGAAAATGGTGACCAAGTGTATAGATCCAGAGTGATCTAATAGGCAACAAAAGGTGAAGAATGGTAGAAAAAACCCTCCTATTTATAACAAAATATTGGGTCATTCTAGATCTTGGTGCATGGGTTAACCAGATCTAGATCCACTTTTATGGAATATTTTATTATATTTGTTGGAGGGAAAAGGTATTTGACTTGGGTCAAATCCCTTAATTTGTCAAAAATAAATAAATAAATGATTTATTTATCTTTTTAAGGAACCGGTTAGAAGATAATCAAATAAATAATGATTTATTTAATTATTTAAGGAAGTGGTTGAAAGATAATTAAATAAATAGTGATTTATTTAATTATTTGTGGGTGATTTTGTCATATTTAACAAGGAATATTATCTAAATAAGGTTTAAATAATTATTCCTAGAAAATAATAAGATAAATAAAGGTTTATCTAATTAATTTCTTTGATTTTGGGTTAAACATGACTGGGAATAATAATTAAATTATGGTTTAATTAATTATTCCATGAGGAAAATAAAACAAATATAGGTTTGTTTAATATTTCCTTTTGGGGTTTCCTGTTTTAACATAGTGAAGGCAATTTTACTTAGGGTAAAATTGGTCTTACATGGTGTACTTTGGTCCATCTAATGATAATAGGTTAGATGACCAAAAAATGGTGTAACAGAGGACAAATGAGAGGAAAGGAGGTATTTTTCAGAGGAAAATGAAGGATGTATGAAGGGAAAAACGAATAAAATAGGCTTAGGAAATGATGGAACATGGCCTAAAAAATAGTTTCTTTTGATATCAACAAGGTTACTTGGTGGATTTTTTCAATGAAACAACAATGTAGATTACACTTTGAGTTAGAAAGCACCAGAAGGCTTCAAGAATGAGAAATTTTCTGTGAAAATAATCTCTTGAAGGCTCAATATCTGTTTTAGCCATCATTTGCTATGACAAAAATTTACTGATGGCTAATAGTTGCTCGACTTGGGGATGGAAGCTCCTTCGAGGTGTCAAGAAATTTAGAAATTGATCTCTGGGATGTGGACCTCTGCCTTATCCATTGACAACCTCTTCTTCCTTGATCATGCTGCTTGAAAATATGATCAGTACTTTGTATTAGCAAACAAATTTCTCCCAAACCTTCTACCTACACAACCTACTTTTTCCTAACATTTTTTCTTCATAAGGTGCACTTGGACTTGCAAACCTTTTGACATCAAAATTTTATTCTTTTATTGAAAGAAAGAAACTAATCTAAATCTACCCTTATTTCTTCCATGAGTTTACATTAAGCAGTTGAACTCATTAATTCTCTACCTAAGCTACAATCTGCCAGGATTAAACTGTCTGACAGATTTTATTCTCTACATTCTAAAACAAAAAATTAAAACATAGCAAAGTCAGGATTAAGCTGTCTGATTTGTTGTTGTGTCTATGGATGTATGTAAAAGCTACACATAGACTTTATTTGCAGAATTTCTAAAACAAAATTGTGAAGGCTTAAGATCTGAAAAATAAAGAACATCCTTCATTCTTACTTTCAGCTCTGATTTTAATCTATTTAGAGATGTCTTTTTCTTTTCTTTCTTGGTTCAGATTTTAAGCATGTTTGAACCATTATTTTTATTTAGCTCAGATTTTGGTCTGATTAGAGCCATTTATTTCTATCCTAATGTAATCTACTGATAAGCCAAGATTAAAAAATTTGGAAAATCTGATTCACTAACCTATCAGCAGTAAATTGAAATCTATCTAGTCATGATTAGGCTGTATGACTAAATAGCAGTACTCTTTTTGGTAGTGGCATTTAAGCTTGCACACTTTCAGATTTTTCCTTTTCTTTTTTGGCATGGGGCTATACCTTTCTTCTTTTATTTCTGCCCTCTTTTCTCTTTTTTCTATTGTTTTTGTATTTTTTCTCTTTTTAAAACTCAAAGAAAAAAACAAAAACTAACTAAATGCTCAAAGGTTGAGCTTTATTGCATTCCTATCTAACCTAATCTAACTCTGAAATATTTACATATTTAGCTGACAAACTCTCTTTTCCAATACATCTAGTCAATCAGATGGTTCCATGACTGGTCTTTGCTCATTTCTTTGAGCATGTTGGATAGAAAAAAGGGCCACTCCCATCTCACTTGTTTTTTAGCAGCAGTGCTAAATTTTTTTTTGACTTTTGGTAATATACTGCTCCTAACAATATTTATTCCCTCTTCAAATGTCTTCAAAAAATCTGCATAGGGATCTTGAAATAATACATGGTTGTGAGTATTTGAAAGATAGTTTTCAACTAGGATTACCTTTTTCTCCATTGGATCAAGATCAATATTCTTTTGAGAAAGAAAATCTTTCTCATCCTCATTATCATCTGAACTGGTGGACTCATCATATTTAGCAGTGTTGTCTTCTTGTAGTCCTGGTATGTTCTGATTTAGTGAACTGAACTCTGTGAAGAGGTCATTATATTCTTGAGCAGGGATTTCTTTGATTACCTCAGCCCTTTCAGGAGAAGGGTCTTTATATTCTTCATGCTCAAGAAGTTCTTCATTGTTTTCCGCCTCAACCTTTGATCTGAAAGAGTGCTGGTTCCCAATCACATGAAAACTGTTACTGATGAGTTGTAATGAAGCAGAGAAAATATTTAGAGATTCTTTGCCATTTTCTGCATTTCTAAAGCTTTCTTCATCAGTATCATAAGTAGTCTAATTTGGCTGATTACTTTCTCGAAGTTGGTGGAACTGATATTCCTCCCACAAATCTACCCATGATGGTCCTACAAGATCAGCTTCTATTTGGAAAATACCATCATTAGACAGATCAACATTAGGAAAATCATTCATGTAAGTAATGTCACCAACCAAACATACTAGATTATCAGCAGGTCTTTCTTTTTTTTTATCTACAAGGGAACTTTCTAAATTTTTACAACAAAGTTCATTAGGTGAATGGGCAAGAGTGTTTGTTTTATAAAAAATTTCAGAGGGTGGCTGCTTGTTTATTTTTTTATCAATTTCTTCTTCTGTCAAAGGAGGGATTTCTCTTTAGGAATAGACAAAAGTACAACAGTCCTCTTTTTCTTGTGTTAATTGGTATTGAGGTTGGATGTCTTCTTTAGCCTCTTCTAGTGAATAAGTACTTATGCTTGTAGGGAAACCTTGAGGATTTTCTACTATTTCCTGATATTCTTTTGTTTCATACAACTCCTCATGATTATTAATTTACTCAATTTGAATATAGGGTTCATGAGTTGTTTCTTCAACATTATGAGGATGCCACTCTTCTTGTGTAATCTGAAATGAATTGAAACATAGTGGGAGAGTCCCTATATGTGATGGTTCTCTTTCCACATCAAATTCTGCGTTTTCTAAGTGGCTATTTGTTTCCTCAAAGCACCGCTCACTATTAGTATTTGCATTTTGTTCGTAAATATTTCTTAACAGTAAAACACAAGTTATAGGTAGGCAATCAGGAATTTCTTGACAACCATCCTCATCATCTTCTATAAAGTCTTGATCATGATACATGTCTTGCTCATTCTTTAGGTCTTGTAGAGGTTGAGTTTGTTCTTGATCTAGAAAAAGCATGGGTTACTCTAGATCATAAATATTTAAATTAGCCTCACTTAGAAGGGATGATGAATCATTATTTATACTGGAAGGGATATCTTGAGGAATGTCCTTTATTCCTTGATTTATTTCTTCCTTAATTGATTCATCTAGGTTCTTGAGATAGCTGTCTTGGGTATGAAATTCATTAATGGCTGCTACAAGATCCTCAGGCTGCCAATTTTCCAAATCTTCATAAATGCCTGCAAGGTATTCTATGATGCCCTCAGATTGATTGCAACAACTTCCCTCTAATGATAGATAAGGGGATTTTTCTTTGTAAATATCATAAAATACTATGTGGAGGTCTCTTAGAGAAAACAAACTACCAGTCCTCAACCATTCATACCAATCCCTTGCTTTTCCTTCTAATGTAGACATGAACATTTTCATAAGGTAGTCTTCATGCCATTCCACTTTTAACCTCCATACATGTATATGAAATTTGATGAGATGTAACAAAGGGTCATCAAACTCTTCACCTTGAAAAACAGGCAGGTTTTCATCCCAATTTACCTGGGGCATCTTAAGTGGGAATCCAGGGATATGATCTCTACCCATTGGGGCATATCTTCATTGTATCCTTGGAATCATGTTTGTAAATCAGGAAAATAGGTCACTGTATCTATTCAACCAGTTCAAAGTCTTCTACCAGTGGATTCATTAGGTCTTTTGAGAATTTTTGAGTCGCTAGGTGGAAATTTTTAGCTTTTGAAGGTAAAATGTTTTATGGTCCAGCACTGTTGATTTATTTAAATACCAATCCGAAATGTTCTTGGTATTCTGAGGTATTTAAGGATGTACGAGGTGTAATTCATTTACAATTTACCAGTATAGTCTTAGGAAAAAACCAGAGGGGTTAGCAGGGCTACTGAATACCAATGGAGTTGCCAGGTGAAGGATTTTTTCTTGTTCTCATGGCTTGCTTGTTGTTCACCATCAAAAATCAAGAATAAATAGTCTTGGTGACACTTGATTCATTTAGGAATAGGGGTTAGTTGAGTTTTGAAGTTATCTATTATTCAATAATGTCCCCAGTATGGTCACCAGTATGTTAGGCCTCTGTAATTTGCGAGATTGGAAAGAACAAATGCTGCACATCCTACATCAAAACCACTTTGGAATCCTAGGATCTAGCCCTCCTTGATTTAGAGAGGGATCCATCTGCATAAGTGCTTTCTAAAGATACGTTCTTATGCTTTGTTTATGATATTAGGCTAGTTATGAAGTACAAGGTTTTTGTTTGTTTTGGTTGGCTAGGATATCATCAAAATGAAGGAAGCCTTTTGAATGGTAAAGGTGAAAGCAGGTTGATAGAATGATTCAGTTGATAGGACAAGTAAGAAATAGTTTCAATCCATTGGGCTATGGAGTCACAAAAGGATTTAATTGCACAACAAGTTTCAAGAGTGGTCCATGGGGCAAGTCATCTATGTCGAAGGATTCTTTAGATTGATTTGTGATATGGAAACTTAAAAAGTGTTGTGAAAGAAACAAACACACAAGAAAAACAAAGGACAACCTAAGATCAAATAAGTACTTTTAAACTAGCCTGATTTTGGCATGCACTTAATGGAAAGACACAAAGTAACCTAAGATCAGGTAAGTACTTTTAAGCTAGCCTGCTTTTGATATAATTTTCAGGGAAAAAATTAAAAACAAAGAATAGCTTAAGATCACGTAAGAACTTTGAATCTAGCCTGCTTTCAGCATATTCTCAAGGAAAAATAGTTTAAAACAAAGAATAGCTTAAGATCAAATAAGGAATTTTAACCTAGTCTACTTTCAGCATATTCTCAAAGGCAAACACTTAAGATAAACAATAAACAGTAGCCTAAGATCAGGTAAGTACTTTTAAACTAGCCTGCTTTTGACATACTCTTAAGGGAACTTTTCAAAGCAACTGTTGGAGAAGAAAATAGAGGACTGGGCTAACCATAGACTTCTCTAATTCAACTTTACTTAGCAGACTTTTCAAGAGCTTTCAAAGACAATATCTCAAGTTATACTCAGTAAACATGGGCTTACCAACTCTTCACTGGTTATACTCTATTGGATTATCCTCAAAACAACATTGGAAGAAAACATAAAGATAAAGATTTATCAGTGAGATTTAGGGTACTTGACAGTAAATCCTAATCTATATTTACTGTTCTTTATCAGATAAAGTGGACAGTATGGAAAACATGAGAAAAATGACAATTACAGTAAGAAAAAAATCACCATTGACATAAACCAGGATCCCATAAATCAGCTTGTGTATTTGATGTTCAAACCAATTACAATCTTCAAGTCCAGTGGGTCTTTTACAGCTTCAAACTTCTCATTTCAGCCCATCTTTCTTCAATTAAAAATAGAGCTTCAGTAGCCTCAGTAACTATTTACACTTGATAATTATTCAAAACCCAACGATAATAATGAACTCATATGATATATATAGGTGATTTGAGGAGGTGGAGTGAAAGGGAGAGTTAATTGTTCAATTAATACAGAGTAATTGCTTCTCGGCCTTTGGGAGGCTTAAGGGAGAAGATATCAGATGTTTTAACTTTGTTAATAGATTTTTTACATTAAGTTTCATAAACTTCAATCATTTTTGTTGACTTTGGAGGCTTTTGGTAGGCTGGCATTTAATACTGAGCTGTCTTTAGCAAATATCTTTGACTGTGAATTCAATTTGTATTCTTTTGTGGTAGATCGGCGGTGGAGATTTTTTGTCGGGGTTTGAAACATCGGCAGGGGAAAGGAGAAGTGTAACAGAGAAATAATGTGTTTTCCCGATGCAATGGGGGCTTAAAGATGGGTGCTGGGGCAATGGTCCCGTGGGGAGATAAGGTGACCAGGAGTGAAGGAAAAGGGGCTAGCACCTAGGATTTAGCGCCATGGTTGTGGGTGTTAGGTCATATGACAAAGAAGGAGAAAACGTTTTAAGCCCTGAGGGGCTTAAAGCCTGAGTATAAAAAAGGGTGCTTTTTAGGCCAAAAGAAGGGTTTTTAAGGGGTTTTTTTAGGTTTTGATAAGGAAAAAAGAATAATTTAAACCATTAAAAAGGATTTTTTTATGAGTTTAAAAGGGATTTTTGAAGGTTTTTTTAGGAAAATGAAGGGTAAATGAGAAGTAAAAAATGGGTTTTTTCAAAGGGAATAGAGGAGAAATGAGAGGAAAGGAGGTATTTTTCAAAGGAAAATGAAGGATGTATGAAGGGAAAATTGAGTAAAACAAGCTTAGGAACTGATGGAACATGGCCTAAAAAATAGTTTCTTTTGATATCAACAGGGTTTTTTAATGAAACAGCAGTGTAGAGAACCCTTAGTATTGAGAACCCATGGTATTTAGAACCCATGGTATTGAGAACCCTTAGTATAAATAAAAATAAAAATAACCCATGGTATTGAGAACCCTTAGTATTGACTCATCCTATTCATGTGGAAAAAAAATTATTTTAAGGGGGTAATTAAACTAACCTAGATACATATTAACGCCATATTTTCCGAGAGGGATCAAAGCTCTAAAAATATTAATGTAAAAAAATTAACTAACTCAAAAGAAAATAAAACTAAAAATAATCATATAAAAAAAAAGTAAAAATGACCAATGATATTCACATGGAATATAGTGTAGTTAAAGGGGGAATTAAACCAGCCTAGATCCATCTTAATTCTAGATCTACCAACCTCCAAAAGGATAAAAACTCTAGAGATGAAAACCTCTTTAGTGAAAGAGATGTGGTCTGTCTAGTAGATTCAGAGTTAAAGATGTATCTAGGCTAGAATATATTTGTGATGCATGTTAGAAAATAATAAAAGAATATAATATTATATAAAGATGTATATAGGCTAAATACATTTGTGATTCCGTCAAAAATGTGTCTGCCTTGAACATAGCCAGTTTGCTCCAATGAGGTGAGAAGGGGAAGTAGAGGCTTTAGAGGGTTGGCTATCACCTTGGAGAATAACTTATACAGAACATTGCAGAGGGAAACTGGTATATATTTGCTGGGAGTAGTCACCTGATCCTCCTTGGGGATGAAAGTGGTGAAAGTGGCATTGAGGGAAGGGAGCATCCAGTGCATTGATATGGATTCCTTGACCATTTCCCATATCTCTGTCATAAGGTCTTCCCAAAAAAGGTGGAAGAATTTGGTGGTAAAGCCATCCGGCCTTGGAGCTTTCCCAGCTTTGAGTTGAGCCATGGCCTGATCCACTTCCTGCAGCTGAACTGGTCTGAGCAGCATTTGGTTATGATCTGTCGTAATAATGACAAGTATGTTATCAGTGATGTTGTTGATGGCTTCTTGGCGATCCAAATGGGGTTCAGTCAAAGTCTCCTTGAAGTGATTAAGAAGCTCCTGTTCAATATCCTCGTGCATTTCCAAGTTTTTCCCTTGTTCAATTTTCAAGATGGTGATTCAATTTACCATTCTCCTTTAGATGGTGGATCGATGGAAGAATTTCATGTTCTTCTCTCCTTCTTTGAGCCTTTAGATTTTGGATTTCTGTTTCCAGAGAATCTCCTCCTGCACTTCTCTTTCCTTGCTTTGGTTCTTGAGCTACTTCTCCTGTCTATCCAACTCCTACGTGCGGCCAAACGTTATAAGAGTTTTTCGGATGGCTGCTATTCTTGTTTCCAGATACCTATGGATTCTGAAGGTATTACCAAATGTGTGCTGGTTCCAATGCTTCAGTCTGGCTTTGATGATCTTGAGCTTCTGCTGAACTTTGTAAATTTTTGAGCCTTCATGGGGGGTGATGTTGCACCACCATTCGACTACCATCTCTTTGAAGCCTGGATGGGGTACCTAGAACTGTTCAAACTGGAAGAGTTTGTGGAGGCCTCTGCCTAGTCTCTCCCATTGCAACTGTATAGGCCAATGATCGGAGCCAGCCATAGGGAGGATGGTGGAGAAGATGTCCCCCCTCGCATGAGTCAAGGCTTCAGAAATGAGAAAGTGATCCAGTCTAGACGCAGTTTTTTAGGAACCACTTCTATGGTTGTTCCAAGTGCGGAGCCTGTTGGAAGTGGGAACATCAATCAGTTGATTGTAGTAAATGAAGTCTTTGAATTTTAGACTCTTAGCTTCCAAGGGCATGCGGCCACCTCGCCTTTCTCTAAGGCTGGTGATCATGTTGAAGTCACCTCCTAGAATGTTGTGAAACTAGCTCCAAAAATAGAAGAAAAGAGATATCAATGCCGTAGAAATAAGCCACTTCGAGGAGGCAACCTCCAATACATTACATGAATGAACAATTGTTGGATGATACAAATTACAAAACCTCCTTTCTATATATAGGAGTCCATGGGGCCACAATGTAATCCTAGCCGACTTAACAATAATACTTTACGGGCACAATAATAATGATATGGGTGTTATAGGGGAACAATAATTATAATAAGGGGGTTACACTAACAACAATAAGGGACTATACTAGTAATATAGGGATCTAACATGCCCCTCTCCTTCAAAAAAGTGTTTCCCTCAACACTTGAGTAGATCTGGATGCCTCTGTATAAAATTATCATCCTCCCATGTAGAATCTTCAGTGGGTAAGTTCTTGCACTTTATGAGATACTCTGAAATTGATCAATTTCGTAGCTATCGAGTTCTTATTTCTGTGACCGCTTCAGGTTCCAATATGATTTTTCCTTCCTCACCATGTTCTGGAAATATTGTTCGAACTGGAATATTTTCACCTATAATCTTCTTTAAGCATGAAACATGGAAAAATGGATACACTTGTGAAGAAGGAAGAAGCTCCAATTTGTATGCGTGAAATCGTAAGTCGGGTTACACTTTTGTGAGAATCTGGGGCAATTTTTTTTGCAATA